>JASDDO010000014.1:240452002-240776573 GCA_030015575.1 Agapanthus africanus | reverse complement strand
AACTCCCTATACTGGGAGAGACGAATCCCCTCCTATCGCTCATTGCCTCCATGTGATTCGGGACTGTACCCAAAAACCACCGTTTTGCACGCCCTCTTGGACGTGGTAAGGTGGAAATCAAAGCACAGTGGGAACCACACAAGACTCTATGACGATCTCGGGTCAACAGACTACTCTGTACCAGTGTCACCAGAGAACTGCCATCTGACGTAAGGTATAATACCATCTGGGAGTTCTCGGCGAGTCGTCCAGTGTACCCAGTCTCTACTGAGCACCCGTATATCATCTCTGATGTCAAACACCAATGGATATGGGATCATCCATCGCCATCTGTATGGGTCGAGAAGGTACACGCTAGTCTACTCCGGTATATCGATGCCCCGTCTCGTTACACCCACGACTAAGGACTTTGAAAGATGTACTTATGGACTACCATGTCCCCACTAGTATGATCCGCATCATAGTCCAGGTAGTCAAGTACACATCCTAAGGGCTTTACCAACATGTAACAGAGAGACAATCAGTGTACACGTTAAGGTAAAGAGTAACCAGATAGCATACTATCATGTCGAGCAAGAAAGTCCTCCCTATATATGTCCCAGCATCCCACTACAATATACATCCAATATACAGTAATAGCCTCTAGGGCATACATATAACTAACAATCTCCCACTTGCACTAGGGTCATCTGATAGCAGTGGTTGTAGTATCTCATACTCAACCATCCCATAAAGTCTCTCTCTGGGAATAGGCCTTCATGAGTGGATCCGCCGTGTTATCCTCTGTGTCTACTCTCCTAACCTCGATCCTTTAGAGATCAACCATCTCCATGATCAGGTGATACTGCCTTAGAATATGTTTGGATCACTGATGGACGGACGTTCCTAGGCATGAGCCACAACTCCATTGTCACACAATGGGAGGAACTGAGTTCATCTCATGAACTAATATACACCCAAACAGCCTCTTTGGCAGCATCTTAAGTAGCGATGTATCCTGCCTTTATCGTCTAGTATGTCACGGTATCTAGCTTGGAACTCTTCCAACATACCGTCCCTCGATAGAGGGTAAAGACAATGCCTGTGACTGACATTCCAGTCCGTCCGCATCACTCTGGAACACTTCCAGTGATTCTCCCCAGGATCAACTGATACCATCTTACTATTACTATGAGTGTCCTAATATCCATTTAGATCTATCTCATAGATCCAAAATCCAGGATTTAGTAGGTATCACTTTGATCCTATATGGAGAATCTTTATGATAAGCGGAGATTGATCGAGCGTAGCATAGGAAACTCCTTCCCTATCAAGAGTATGTCATCCACGTACTCTACGAGGACGTCACCATACTCCCTACTACCTTTTTGTTTATACAAGGTTCATCTATCATTTTGATGATGTCAAACTCTTTGACTAATCCATCAAAACAGATGTTCCAACTCCGCGATGCCTGCTTTATCAGATAAAGCATCTTGCTCACGTTTCCGCTGCTCCCACTGTTTACGAGGCCCTCTGGCTGTGTACTTATAGACACACTCTTCTAAAACATTATTTAGAAAAGCAGTCATGGCACCCAACCATCAGATATCGTAGCCATGGTATGTAGTCGTAGCAAGTAGGATCTGGATGGACTTAAGCCATAGCCATTGGAAAAAGGTTTCATCATTATCCACGCCTGGTCGATGACGAAAACCTTTAACAAGTCTAGCTTTGAAAGTCTCAACCTTTCCATGTACATCAAGTAATCTTCTCAAGATATACTTGCTCCTGATGGGGATTTAACCCTTCAGATATAGCAACCAAAGTCCATACTTTGTTGGTGTATAAGGATTTCCATCTCATATCGCTAAGCATCCAGCCATTCTTACAGAGTCCCACTCCTGATGGCCTGCTCGAAGCTAGTTGGGTCATCATCTCATGATGCTATCCTCGCTCCCACTGTCATAGAGAAACCGAAGTAACTCTTAGGTGGGTGAGGAACCCTACTAGATCGGCGGAGAGGCTGAGGTTCGATGGTTACTATTGAATCCTTTGGTTCTACCAAATCATCAGCTAGCAGTTTGTATAGCTGGAACATTTCCAGTTCTACATAACAAACCTTGCCTCGAGCTTGTCCGGATTTTGCTTTTAGACATAGGCTGGACAACCCCAAATCTTAACTAGCTTAAGACATGGGCTCTTTCAGACCATATCAAATATGAAGTGGTAGGCAACAGATTGATTTGAACCCTATTCAATAGGTATGCAGCTTCTCAACGTGCATAACACCCAAAAAGGAAAAAAGGTAACTCAGTAGTACTCATCATAGAGCACACCTTATCAAATAGGGTGTATCTGCTCCGTCCTGATATACCATCGTGCTATGGTGTATACGGAGGAGTAATTCTGAGAGAGAATCTTATTCTCCTTTAGAACAGTCCAGGATTTCCGTGCTCAAGTATTCTCCTCCTCGATCACATCAAAGGACATAATACTTATACCCATATTTTGGTTCTTTACTTCTAATTTATATTCTGTGAATATCTCAAAAGGTTCGGACTTGTGTTTCAACAGGAACATATGTCTGAATCTTGAGAGATTATCAGAGAATGTAATGAAATACAAAGAACCGGTCTTGGAATATATAGACAGGGGATCTACATACGTCAACATGTATCATCCCAAGAGTTCACTAACTCTTTATCTGTTTCCAGTAAACGGAGCTATGGTCATCTTATCTTTGTGACATGACTGGCAAGTTTCACAAGATGTAAATTCAAACTAATTTAAATATGCATGTTTATGTAACTCTAGCTAGTCGGGTCATATTGATCTGACCTAGTCTACAATACCTCAAGAAGAATTCGTTCATTTCTGAACTCTTCCTCTTGTGTGTGTTCCATATACTAAGAACTGTAGTTTGATTTAGAACATTAATGCTTTTAGATAACGTGCCTGAACCGATCAACTTTTGATATAGGAAATGTCCAAAACATTATCCAACAATACAAAATTTTATCGTTTCTTTACTAATAAAGAGACCGATATGATTTTGTATATCAGGTTCGGTATCTAATAGCATTCGTTCAGAATCAATGTATTGGTAATACAGGGTGACAGTGACCGACAGACTTGGCTGCAACTCTTGCCCCGTTTTCTGCCTCATGAAACTTATCACCCATTCTCAGTTCTCTACCTATCTGTAGCCCTATGTAACAGATTACATATCTGGGATCCTGATCCGGTATCACATACCCAGGACGTAAAGGACAATGAGAAACAGTTCTTTGTAATGAACACACCCGAAGATGATGCATCAGCATGCACTCTCTTCGTTTGGGCGGCACGGGAAATCTGGTATTTCCCTATTTCCTGCTCTGTCTCATAACAATTATAAGTGGGAGCGGGACCAACGTTCGCCAGCTCAGTATAACAAGTGGGTTCGGTCAATAATCCGTATTATTATCTTGATTAAGGCGTGATATGGTCGCTACCAGGAGAGAGAGAGAAGAAAACACTCAGCGTGCGCTCTTGCAAGATCAGATTGGTTATAATTTTATCTAATCAGGATGGCTCCCACTGCTTTTTATCAAATCTTCCTTCAAACCCTAAAAGGAAAGACTAGCCGGGATTAATTACACACAACAAGTTCGCCAATCTTTCAGCCAGGCCAGTGTCGGTACTTTGAGGGAGGTCCCCCGTGCTTTCGCACGAACCTAATTAATGTCAACCTCGTTTTCCCAGAGGCGTAACCCCGTTGACACCTTTCTGGACACCTACTTGATCGGCTAATTGTAATGTGTAAAACTCTCCCAGGAGTAACTCTTACTCGCAGCGGGTATCGGGATCCAACTATCTCATAGAAGGTATGCAATCTCATTGCAAATTTCAACACTTGAAATTCCCGATATTCTTTTGCCCCAAGCACCCTATGACCTTGACGGAGGTCAACAAACCATAAGCTACTAGTCAAGTTCAACCCGTCATTTCTTGATCGAATTAAACCCACCATCACGACCCTTGACGGAGGTCAACAAGGCCGCACGACTACCCTAATCCAATCTGCATCATATGCATAAACAGATAAATACTAGTTAGCTACCGCACACTACGCCTTGACGGAGGTCAACAAACGTAGCACGAATACTAAATAGGACTTATCTGAAATGACGGAGGGCTACGACAGGTTTTTCTGAAAACCTATTGCGTAATGAACTTGATATCGTTGTAGGATCGAATGAATTTTGAAATGGAGTGTTTTTTAGGCTTTTCTAGTTTTGCTAAAGGAGTCACTCCCGGTGAAGGGATCGTCGGTCCTTTCCTCGTCGAATGAGGTGCGGGATATATCATATATATCACTGTGCAAAGCAAAAACTCTTAAAAGCAATCAAAAGACAAACCGAGTGTGTAGCATCTGCCGGTTATTGCTAAAGGAGTCACTCCCGGTGAAGGGATCTCGGTCCTTTCCTTATCGAATAAGGTGCAGGATATATCATATATACCGCTGTGCAAAGCAAGAACTGTAGCTACCTGTTTTATTTTTGAAATTCGATTCTACAACATCTTAGGTTTCTTTTATTTTCATTAATCTCATTAATGAAGTCCCATCATTTAAGTACCTAAACATCACAGAAAAATACGACGTACACTTATGCCATCCGCATTCGCCTCGATGTCCCCTCATGCACCGTTAGGTTAGGTAACTAACGGCAGAGCGGGGCAGGGCTAGCGCGGGTGTAAAACATAAGTAACGCCTATATAATATATCATATATACTATATACTGTATCTATCACAGAACATCACATGATCACATCACAGATATCGCAGCAGAAAAAACATATGAAATATTGGATATACTAGGACGTCCGTGTTTTCAATACGAGCCAGTATAAAACACGGATTCCACGGTCGTGATGAATAGCCAAACCCACACCCCTAGACCCCTACGAGAGCGGCAAGCAACCCTACCAATTCTAGAGTTAGGAGACCCGGACTCGACTCCTCGAGTTGGTCTCCCACTGGACTCCAGAACCCGGTTACTTGTGCCCTCCTCCTTGGGTCTATCCAAGTGCGGAAAAGTAAATAATATACAAACGGTGACATCTTCCGCAACCTGGAAGTGCCCCAATAAAAGAATATTACATACAAGTTTTTACATGAATGAAAATGAAAAACACTCATCTCACATAAAAAAAACCCGGCTATTCAAACACGACGATCCAATATAACATATCCAGCAACACATAACATCACATGTCATCAACGTAAGTAAATATGTGCATCCCAATTGTCGTTGACATATAGCAACGAAACCAGCGATATCACATATTACACTTACGGTCACAAAAAAGAAAGTGTAAAACTACAATAGTTGGAATCCGCAACCTGCATAGACATCGCATGCCTAATCAAATGAAATACTTAGACATCACATGCCTAACAATTATAAACCCCGCATTTTAGTCTCATTATCGAAAACACTTTTCAATACCAAGTCGGGCAATTCAACAAGATTCCCGACATCCTGATCGAATGCTCGTCGCAAACTTCAATAGACGGCTGCACCCCCGATGCCTCCAACGAAGTGCACCAAGGCGGAACACCGCTGCCGCGAGCACCCGAACGGATGCTTTCGGCGACGGGGTTCTCCTACAGTCACTTGGTCGGGGCTATGGAGCGAGGCTGTCTATCAAGTTTACCCGGCGAGTATCCGCGTATGCTACGTGATTGCGACAGACTTTTGATCACATCAAAATTCCGTGGCAACCGATCAAGAGAGACTAAAGTGTTATGTTTATAACATTCATTCAGTTATCTCATAACTACTTGTGGATTCCAAGTATTGTATCACATTCCAGATAAACAGAAAATGTTAAACTTTCCGATCGAACAGTCAAACACCCAAGTTTTCCCGAAACAGCTCAACACATGAAACAAGTCTAAAAACATTCAGTTCGTGCCTCAGTACCAACGGTCCAGCCGTAGAAGGGTCAAGCCAACGCCTCACATGTGGCACGCCGTACTGCCCCAAACCCGAAGGTTCAAAGGGCAGTTCAAGACGGTCACATAATCGAGTTAAGGTTTGTTGTATTCTAGAGGGACCATCGCGTTACTTGCACTACTTAGAACGTTATTAAACCACGGAAATATCCAACACTTGGAAATTTCCCGACAGGGGAAAAAGTGGGTATTTATATCCGGTCGAACTTTTTAACATGTTCTAAAATAATCCGGAAAAACACACAGACAGAATTAGACAATCCAATCGAAGCACCGAGTCCCCAATACAACCCAAAAATTTCAACTCTTGAAAATATATTAAAAATTCCCAGGAAAACCAGCACTGCAAAGTAGGAGTTACTGTGCAAAATTGAACAACAGGGGAGACTAGATGGCAGCGGAACCGCCGCATTAGCCATGCTAATGCCGCGGTTCCGCCGTGATTCTATGGCATTAGGCTATCGAATTTCACAGTAACTCTTACAATCACCTGCTGATTTTTCTGCATATTTTTTAATATGGAAAAAACCCAGTTTTTGAAAAAAGTGTTAGTGTATATGCCCTAGAGGCCATTACTGTATCATACTAGTATGTATATTACTTAATGGAAGCTTGGGATATTCACAGTTGTATATACAATCTTGCTCGAAATGGTAGTATGCTACTTGGTTTGTCTCTGCTTTAATATGTGCATGTGTTTCTTTTAGCATATTGCTGGTATACATATTAGTAGAGCCCTTAGGATCTTTACTTGATTACCAGCGTTGTGATGGCGCTCGCACTCGTGGGAGCTGGGTAATCTATAAGCACATCCTTATAAAGGTCCCTGGTCGTTGGACTATCGAGACAGGGCATCGATACTCCGGAGTAGACTAGCGTATGCGCTTCTCATCCCAGTGTGGGAGACGGTCTGTCCCACAGCCGTTAGTACGTCGTACTTGAGATAGTATGCGGGTGCTCGTTAGGTTACGAGTACACTGGACAGGACTCGTCGGGAACTGTTGGTTGGTAATATACCTATCGTCAGTTATCAGTTCCCAGGTGACATGAGTACAGCTTAGTCCGCTGACTTGACACTGTCACTTCGCCTCGAGTGTGTTCCCACTGCACTTTGATTACTACCCTACCACGGCTCAAAGGAGTCGTGCAAACAGGTAGTTTTTAGGTGCAGTCCCGAAGCACTTGGAGGCAGTGACGGTTAGACAGGATTCGTCTCTCCCGGTATTGGGGGTTGACATCGCGCTGTGTCCAGGAGAGCCATTATACGAGTAGTCCCTGGCCAGGGCAAGCGAGATATACTGGTAGGTTTCCAGTGTTATCTCAGGTTGTTCTGGGCTACACTCCGACACGACTTGTACCGCTATTAGGGGACTGACTTCACCGCCCCCCTAGGCCCGCCATGCGATGTATCAGACGAACAGACCGGACTGTACGGAGACTGTCACATACAGGCTCAGTAGGAGTGCAGATGGGGTTCACCTCATCAGTCTTCTTATCGACATCTACCTGGGGACCGTTACGTACAGCTAGTGCCGCTTGCGGTCTGTGGTTAAACCCACTGCCAGCGTAGTGTCGAGTCTTTAGAGTCCCACACAGAGAGCTATTCGCCTTTAGGCAAAATGAGTAGAGGTCGCATGGTTTTGCGACAGGGTTCGTTCGCATCCGCGCACTTGTGCACGTTTGCTGTCCGGACAGTTTATACTAGCGGGCTTTGGTTTAAGCCGGATCCTAGTATATGATTTGAGATTGGTTTTTCTCAGTGTATTCGTGTTCCTCGGATCACGAATGCGGGTGCGTATGCACAGTTGCTTGAGATTGAGGGAGAGGACCTTGTTTAGGGTTAACAACTATTGTCATTATTATTAACCCTATTGCTTTTGTGTGTATTATAGTTAATTGATAATTAGCTTAATAATTGTGCATGGTTGTTGTTATTGACCATTTGACTTCATTGACTTGTTGACCTAGTTGACAACTTGACCATAATCATTTCATTTGGAAGATGCTCATTGATCTTTGCAATTTGCATTAATGTTGAAATGATAATGGTCATGTCTTGCTACAACCATGACAATTTTCAAGCAAATTATTGAATTAAAATATTACACACATATTAGTGAGAATGGCTCACTAATAATTCATTCTCTCATATTATTTCTCTCTCTTGCTCATCCTCTCCCTCAAGCTCTCTCCCTCTCATGTGTTGAGAAACAAAAAGCTTGAGAAAAACCTTCACTTGATCTTCTCTACTCTCTTCTAGGGTTCAAGTCTTAGCATTTCTTGCACTCTAGTTACTCCTAGCTTGGAGTTGAAGCTAAAGGTCGAGGCTTTCGGGTGGATCGTTCTTTGACGGGAGAAGACAAGCAAGGTGACCTCTTTCTACCATTCCAAGGAGCAAGGAGAGAAGGACTTTGAGCTCAAGGTATAACTTTTCCATCACTTAGCTAGTTACTAGTTAGGGTTAGCTTGTTTTTTTTTAGCAAAGATCCTTAAAGCTTGGTCCATGTTGCCTATAGTTGATAAAAATCCAATTTTTATTATGTTTTCCGCCTCCCCGTAAGCACCGGGGTGGGCAACGTGGACTAACAGTGGTATCAGAGCCTAACTAAACACAAACTAGCTAAGTAGTAAAGTGTAACGAAGTTTCGAAACCGGAAAATCGAAAAACCAAACTCGCAAAACCCCAAGTTTCTGTTAATTTTTTTTCTGGTCAAAATAAAATTTGTTATACACCAAAAATTATCTCAGGGTTTTGTGTAGAAAACCACCAAAGACGAACCAGAGAGGCGACTAAAGGACCGCGAATCCGCGGCAATAGGAAGCTCTTGCCGCGGAAGCGCGGCCAACTTGTCCCCTCTCTGCATCGTTTTTGGTGCAGTGTGTTTCTGTGTTGGTTTTGGGATTTTTAGGATATGTTATATGTGCCCAGATTTTCCAGAACTAAAATTTACTTTTGGGGGCCTATAAATCCGTATTTTTTTTTCGGAACTTCACTACACTTTAGCTATATCGGTTATATCTGTGATGCTTGTATGTATTGAACGTCGGCTAATCGCTATAAGTCGATTAGTCGGGGTTATACATCTCTGTGATTGTTATTGGTTTGTGGATATGAATGGATTGGATTGTCGCAGGTGAATAGCCGGGGTGGATGTGAGATGAGCGTTTTTTCTTTCATTCATTTGTAACATGTAAATTGATGTAATAATATTATTTGTATGGCCGCACAACCGGGTCGGGGTTGTAGCCGTCATTGTATAATTCTTTTTACTGTTTTTGCTCCTAGGATAGACCCATGGAGGGGGTGCACAAACTACCGGGTATCTCGAAGTGCCGAGTGGCCTACTCACGGTGGTGAGGGAGGTTGCTTCGCTTCGGGTACTTGGCGGGTAGTTTGCCGCACCCGTAGGGGTCTTGGGTGGGGTATTAGCTATTCACCGCGACCGTGTAATCCGCTTTACGTTGCAGGCTCGAACGCATTGCGGATTCCTAGTATATCCAATGTATTCATCTGTGATCTGTAATGTCTATCATTGCTATATATTTATATATAATAACTATTTAGGCGTTGCTTATGTTTTACAGCCGCGCTAGCCCAGCCCCCGCTCTGTCATTAGTTAAGTAACCTAACGGGTGATGACGGGGCCCCGTGGCGAATGCGAATGGCATAAGCGTACGTCATATTTTGGTTGTTTTCTGCAATGGTAGGATTAAATGATGGGACGCATTAAAAGAACTAATGCAAGAAATAAACCAAGTAAAAGTCGATTGGAACACTTTGAAAACCACTCGGTTCTTTTCAAAACTAAACTTTTAAACGCGGATCTTGAACCACTCCTTTTAAAAGCTATCTCGTTCCATCGATTATATCAAGTTCACTACGTTCACGGTTTCGCCAAAACCATTCGTAGCCCTCCGTCATTCCACATGAATGGTCAAAAGTATTCAAGCTATGTATTTTGGCCAAAGTCAAGGCATAGTGATTGGTAGCGTTTGGGTATTCATGTGCAGCATAGATAGATGCGTTGATTTGGGACAGTCGTGCTGCCATTTTGGCCAAAGTCAAGGGTAGGTACGGGTGGGTCCAAATTAACCAGGAGAATGACGGGTAGAACTTGACATGTGACTTATGATATTTTGGCCAAAGTCAAGGTCATAAGAGCATGGGGCAAAAATCCACATCGGGAGTTTCATAAGTACTGAAACTTGCTAGCGTTGCATACCATTTGGAGTGTGATAATTCTGGTAGGATTCCTTCGGTTTTATCACGCGATGATATTTGGATCCCGATCCTACTGTGAGTATATGCTACTCCTCGGGAAAACTCTCACTTAACGATCAATGCTATAAACCTAGTAGGTACCTAGAAAGGTGTTAGCGGGGCTACGCCCACAGGGAAAAGAGGTTACTTAATTAAGGAACTTCGCGAAAGCGTTGGAAAACCTCCCTCAAAGTACCGACACTGGCCTGGCTGAACGGTTAAGCAAGTATTGTACGGTGAGAATGATCCCGTCTAATCCTTTTCTTTATGGTTTGAGAAGGGATTCGAGAAACAGTGGGAGCCATCCAGTTTAGACAAACTAAAAACCACTCTAAACTTGCAAGAGCATCATGCTAAAGTGTTTCTTTTCTCTCTCCTAATTGCAGCGACCATTCAACATGACCGGGCTTAAGTTACTATTAGATAAAAATATATTGACAGGGCCAAACTACAAAGATTGGCTCAGGAATGTCAAGATGGCTATCACTTATGACAAGCTGGGGTATATACTTACCACCAAAGCTCCCCCTGTCCCAGGTCCCACCTCCAGCGTCGCGGATGTAGAAATCCATAAGACATGGGAGATAGATTGCGCAAGGGCCAAATGCCTCGTACTAGCCTCGATGGACAACGACCATCAGAGGAGGCACGAGAATATGGACCTAGAGTCCATATTTCTCCATGCAAAAGAACTGTATGGAGAGCAGTCTCGTATCGCAAGATACGAAGTGTCGAAGAAGCTATTTTCAGCAAGGTTGGCCGTCGGATCATCGGTAGCGGACCACGTGCTTAAGATGATCGGCTACATAGAGGAGCTCGCGGACCTTGGGACCACGTTGGAGAATGAACTCTATACCGATTTGATTCTCCAGTCCCTTCCTTCCACTTACGCCCAGTTCATTCTTAACTTCAACATGCAAGGAAAGGAGGTTGAACTTGCCGAACTTCTGAACATGTTGAGGACTGCTGAGGGCACCCTACAGAAGGGTAGGGAGACATCCACTTTGTTTGTAGGAGGATCTTCCTCTTCTAGGTCCAGGGCGAAAGCCAAGGGCAAGAAGAAGAAAACTCCCGCCAAACCAAGAGGCGGTGTCGGTAAAGTGGATACGAAGGGAAAGGGTAAAGCAACAAAAGTAGCGGGGAAGCTGGTGGGGAAGGAAGAATGCTTCTATTGTCACAAAAGTGGTCACTGGAAACAGGATTGCAAGGCTTGGAAAGCCAGAACACAGGATTTGAAGCGAGTTGCAGCTTCAGCTTCAGGTGTGTATGTTATTGAAAACTGTCTATCAATAAACTCTACATCCTGGGTATTGGATACCGGATCAGGATCTCATATCTGTAATTCTTTGCAGGCGTTGAGAAAGCGTAGAGTTTTGAAGGCAGGTGACATGACCCTCAGAGTTGCGAACGGTGCTAGCATGGATGCTGAGGCCGTGGGGGACTATCACCTGGGATTATCAGATGGACACTTTTTGGTTTTGCGTAGTTGTTATTATGTACCAAATGCAACCTGTAATATCATTTCTGTATCTTTATTATCTAAAGAAGGTTATGAATTTGCATTTGTAAGTAATGTAGTGAACATTCACCTTAATCAAGTTTTGATTGGGTCAGGTACATTGAACAACGGTATATACGTTTTAAACCAACCACAGGTTTTCAATATCCAGAATACACACAAAAGAAAGTCTCCAGAAATTAATAAAACTTTCTTATGGCATTGTAGACTGGGTCACATCAATGAGAGAAGATTGACTAAGTTACATACTGAAGGATATTTAGATCCGTTCGAATATCAATCGTATGCAACTTGTCAATCCTGTCTCAAAGGAAAGATGACAAAGGCTCCGTTTTCTGGACACGGAGAAAGAGCGAGCGAGCTCTTGGGACTCGTACACAGCGACGTGTGCGGTCCAATATCTACACATGCGCGAAGCGATTATTCTTACTTCATTACTTTTACGGATGATTTTTCAAGGTACGGTTATGTCTTCTTAATGAAACATAAATCTGAGGCTTTTGAAAAATTCCAGGAATATAAGAATGAAGTAGAAAAATAAACCGGCAAAAGTATCAAGATTCTAAAATCGGATCGAGGTGGAGAATACTTAAGTGCCGAATTCCTGAACTACTTAAAAGAGAATGGAATTCTCTCTCAGCTTACTCCTCCATACACTCCGCAACATAACGGTGTATTGGAGAGACGGAACCGGACTCTATTAGATATGGTATGGTCCATGATGAGTAACGCTGAGTTACCGCGATCGTTCTGGGGATATGTGCTAAAATCAGCAGCATACCTTTTGAACCGAGTTCCAACTAAGACTGTGCCTACTACACCATATCAAATGTGGTGTGGGAAGAGACCCTATCTTAATCACATTAAGACATGGGGATGTCCAGCTTTTGTAAAAAAGCAGCATGCGGACAAGCTCGAGGCACGCTCAGTACAGTGCAAGTTTGTGGGATATCCAAAGAACTCCAAGGGATATTACTTCTATTGCGAAGAGGAACAAAAAGTCCTTGTTTCTCGCCATGCCCACTTTCTAGAACATCAGTTCATAGGAAAAGAATTAAGTGGGAGCGCGATAGAACTGGAAGAAATTCCAGAACCGCAAGCTATTACTGAAAGCTTGGTAGAACCAGAGGGTTCGAAAGATCAAGACATTCCCATGCCACTCCGCAGGAGTAGTAGGCAGTCTCATCCGCCCGAGAGGTACTATGGTTTTCTCATTGACGGGGATAGAGAGGACTGCATCATAGATTGTGATGAGCCTACTAGCTTCCAGCAAGCCATTCAGAGCGTCGACTCGGTAAAATGGCTGGATGCAATGCGGACCGAGATGGAGTCCATGTACACCAACAAAGTATGGACGTTGGACATTGCTCCAGACGAGATAAAACCCGTAGGATGCAAGTGGATCTTCAAAAGGAAGATTGGTGTAGATGGACAGGTTGAGACCTATAAAGCTAGACTGGTAGCAAAGGGTTTTCGTCAGCGACCTGGTTTGGACTATGACGAAACCTTTTCTCCAGTAGCTATGCTGAAATCCATTCGGATCCTTCTTGCCATCGCTGCTTTCCACGATTATGAGATTTGGCAGATGGACGTAAAGACAGCTTTTCTAAATGGTCATTTAGAGGAGTGTGTCTATATGGACCAGCCAGAGGGTTTCATTCAGGGTGGGAGCAGCGGAAAGGTGTGCAAGTTGCTCAAGTCCATTTATGGACTCAAGCAGGCATCGCGGAGTTGGAACATCTGTTTTGATGAGACGGTCAAAGAATTTGGCTTTATCAAAAATCCAGATGAACCATGCATCTATTGTAGATTTGTAGCAAGAACTGTTGTATTCCTCGTTTTATACGTGGATGACATTCTCTTAATAGGAAATGACATTCCTATGCTACAATCTGTCAAGGGGTTCTTGTCACACAGGTTCTCCATGAAAGACCTGGGTGATGCCTCATACATTCTGGGTATCCGGATCTACCGTGACAGATCCAAGAGGATATTAGGACTCTCACAGTCCAGGTACATCGACACCATACTGAAGAGATTCAGTATGGAAGATTCAAAGCGCGGTAATTTACCGGCTTGTCACGGGATCACCCTCTCCAAAGAGATGTCTCCCAAGACTGATTTGGAGAGGGATCGCGTGTCTATTATACCCTACGCTTCTGCGGTAGGCTCTATAATGTATGCGATGTTGTGTACCAGACCGGATGTGGCTTATGCACTGAGTGTGGTAAGCAGGTATCAGTCAAACCCTGGGGAGAAACATTGGATAGCAGTAAAGAACATTCTCAAGTACCTGAGAAGGACTAAGGAGATGTTCTTGGTGTATGGCGGAAAAGACCTGCAGATTGAGACATTTGCTGACTCCAGCTTCCAGAGTGACAAGGATGATTCCAAGTCCATGTCGGGTTTTGTCTTTACCCTCAATGGAGGGGCGGTGTGTTGGAAGAGCTCCAAACAGGAAACCGTTGCTGACTCGACTATGGAAGCGGAATACATCGCTGCATCTGATGCCGCAAAAGAAGCTGTCTGGATGAGGAAGTTCTTGAAGGAACTTCAGGTGGTTCCGTCCATTGTTGACCCAATACCTCTGTATTGCGACAACAACGGGGCTATAGCTTTAGCGAAGGAACCCAGATCCCATCAGAAATCCAGACACATCTTAAGGAGGTATCACCTGATCAGGGAGATCGTGGATCGCCAGGAGATCGAGGTCCGGAGAGTTGCATCAGAGGATAACACAGCAGATCCATTCACCAAGGCCTTGCCCCAGACTCAATTCGAGCGGCTGATCGAGATGATAGGTCTTCGATACGCCAGTACATGGCCTTAGTGCAAGTGGGAGATTGTTAGTGTATATGCCCTAGAGGCCATTACTGTATCATACTAGTATGTATATTACTTAATGGAAGCTTGGGATATTCACAGTTGTATATACAATCTTGCTCGAAATGGTAGTATGCTACTTGGTTTGTCTCTGCTTTAATATGTGCATGTGTTTCTTTTAGCATATTGCTGGTATACATATTAGTAGAGCCCTTAGGATCTTTGCTTGATTACCAGCGTTGTGATGGCGCTCGCACTCGTGGGAGCTGGGTAATCTATAAGCACATCCTTATACAGGTCCCTGGTCGTTGGACTATTGAGACAGGGCATCGATACTCCGGAGTAGACTAGCGTATGCGCTTCTCATCCCAGTGTGGGAGACGGTCTGTCCCACAGCCGTTAGTACGTCGTACTTGAGATAGTATGCGAGTGCTCGTTAGGTTACGAGTACACTGGACAGGACTCGTCGGGAACTGTTGGTTGGTAATATACCTATCGTCAGTTATCAGTTCCCAGGTGACATGAGTACAGCTTAGTCCGCTGACTTGACACTGTCACTTCGCCTCGAGTGTGTTCCCACTGCACTTTGATTACTACCCTACCACGGCTCAAAGGAGTCGTGCAAACAGGTAGTTTTTGGGTGCAGTCCCGAAGCACTTGGAGGCAGTGACGGTTAGACAGGATTCGTCTCTCCCGGTATTGGGGGTTGACATCGCGCTGTGTCCAGGAGAGCCATTACACGAGTAGTCCCTGGCCAGGGCAAGCGAGATATACTGGTAGGTTTCCAGTGTTATCTCAGCGTGTTCTGGGCTACACTCCGACACGACTTGTACCGCTATTAGGGGACTGACGTTCACCGCCCCCCTAGGCCCGCCATGCGATGTATCAGACGAACAGACCGGACTGTACGGAGACTGTCACATACAGGCTCAGTAGGAGTGCAGATGGGGTTCACCTCGTCAGTCTTCTTATCGACATCTACCTGGGGACCGTTACGTACAGCTAGTGCCGCTTGCGGTCTGTGGTTAAACCTACTGCCAGCGTAGTGTCGAGTCTTTAGAGTCCCACACAGAGAGCTATTCGCCTTTAGGCAAAATGAGTAGAGGTCGCATGGTTTTGCGACAGGGTTCGTTCGCATCCGCGCACTTGTGCACGTTTGCTGTCCGGACAGTTTATACTAGCGGGCTTTGGTTTAAGCCGGATCCTAGTATATGATTTGAGATTGGTTTTTCTCAGTGTATTCGTGTTCCTCGGATCACGAATGCGGGTGCGTATGCACAGTTGCTTGAGATTGAGGGAGAGGACCTTGTTTAGGGTTAACAACTATTGTCATTATTATTAACCCTATTGCTTTTGTGTGTATTATAGTTAATTGATAATTAGCTTAATAATTGTGCATGGTTGTTGTTATTGACCATTTGACTTCATTGACTTGTTGACCTAGTTGACAACTTGACCATAATCATTTCATTTGGAAGATGCTCATTGATCTTTGCAATTTGCATTAATGTTGAAATGATAATGGTCATGTCTTGCTACAACCATGACAATTTTCAAGCAAATTATTGAATTAAAATATTACACACATATTAGTGAGAATGGCTCACTAATAATTCATTCTCTCATTTTATTTCTCTCTCTTGCTCATCCTCTCCCTCAAGCTCTCTCCCTCTCATGTGTTGAGAAACAAAAAGCTTGAGAAAAACCTTCACTTGATCTTCTCTACTCTCTTCTAGGGTTCAAGTCTTAGCATTTCTTGCACTCTAGTTACTCCTAGCTTGGAGTTGAAGCTAAAGGTCGAGGCTTTCGGGTGGATCGTTCTTTGACGGGAGAAGACAAGCAAGGTGACCTCTTTCTACCATTCCAAGGAGCAAGGAGAGAAGGACTTTGAGCTCAAGGTATAACTTTTCCATCACTTAGCTAGTTACTAGTTAGGGTTAGCTTGTTTTTGTTTAGCAAAGATCCTTAAAGCTTGGTCCATGTTGCCTATAGTTGATAAAAATCCAATTTTTATTATGTTTTCCTCCTCCCCGTAAGCACCGGGGTGGGCAACGTGGACTAACAAAAAGGACAGAGAGCATTTTTGGATTTAGGGTTTCGGTTCGATCGGACTTCAAACTCCGTCTACGCATCGCCTAAGGCTCTAGCTAGGCTCTGATACCACTGTAGGGTTCCTAGGCACACAAATGAGGTCTCACAAGGCATCAACCATGCCAATTTCAAATTTTACAAGTGCCGAGAAACCCTAATACGGATCGTTGACTAGAATTTTTAGGCGAAAGATGCAGCTAGCTAACAACTTAACTAAAAGAACGGAAATACAACCTTTGTAGATCCGGTCCTCCACCTCCATAGCTCCGCAATGAATTCTCCTCGCTGTCCAAATCCAATCCCGGGCTCTAGCGTCGGCTTCATCGGAGAAATGGGCGGGCTAGGTCATCGACAACGATGCCGAAGATGATCTACGTCGAGGCATCACAAGATCAAGCTCCCACTTCACCAAGTCATGAAACTTGTGAAGAAAACACACTCTACTACTTGGCAAGAGGTAGAGGATGAAGAAATAGGAAGTGGGTTCACTTTAGAATTGGATTTCTCACTCATTTTCACATTTCACCATTGTTGGTAGAAAGCTTTCTTCATGAAGAAGAAGAAGAAGAAGATGAAGTATATTATGATAAGTATTTCAAAAAAGAAAATAAAATGAATACTTATCATAAACCAACCATGGTCAAGTGTAGAGAATGAACTAGGGTTAAGTGGAATGGTTAGGGTTAAGCATGAGACAAAATGGTCACTTTGGTCAAAGCTTCATGAAGCTTCATGAACAAACAAAGAAAGCCACCATTTTTCTCTTTATCATTTCCATATTAAATAAATAAATAGATAGATATGAAAATCAAAACCCTAACCATTTAAATAACCATGGTTTAATCTTTACACAAACTCAAGTATACATGTATCATCAAACATGATACAATCAAGTGCACAAAAGTATATCACATATACAACTTGTGCAATGCAAGTGAGAAAATCCATTTAAAGTGAACCAATACTAGTTAATGCAAAGAAATATATCAAATATATAATTATGCATTAAATCATTAAATCAACACTTGATTTAACGATCCGGCCATATCGCATACAACCGACTAATATCCAATGTATCGGCTTATCGAATCAATCCTTGATTCGATAACTAGGTTATATCGCATACAACCAATCGATACATTCATCGCGAGAATAGAATACGGTATCACATACACGCATTATTCTCGGTCCCGCACATATCTCATATGCGCTCCTATTTCGTTTCGCTTGAGCCAGGAAACCTCTGTGTAGGACTCTAAAGACTCGTCAATACGCCGGCAGCAGATGATGATCATATCAAGCATCCACAAGCCGCAAGCGGTCTGCTAAACGTAACGGCCACCCGGGTATTGAGCGATGAGAAGATCGACGAGCAAGCCCGCTCACACTCCTGTGAATCCAACCAGTAACACTTACCGTACAGTCTGGTCTGATCGTCTGATATGTCGCATATCTCGCCTAGGGGTGGTAAACGTCAGACCCCAATAGCTCGATAAGTCGTGTCGATATGAGGTCTATAACAATTCGAGAAACTACAGGTAACACTTACCAGTAAATCTCAGCAACCCTGGCCAGGGATTTCCGGTTATAGCCAATCGAACACAGCGCAACATCAACTCCCTATACTGGGAGAGACGAATCCCCTCCTATCGCTCATTGCCTCCATGTGATTCGGGTCTGTACCCAAAAACCACCGTTTTTCACGCCCTCTTGGACGTGGTAAGGTGGAAATCAAAGCACAGTGGGAACCACACAAGACTCTATGACGATCTCGGGTCAACAGACTACTCTGTACCAGTGTCACCAGAGAACTGCCATCTGACATAAGGTATAATGCCATCTGGGAGTTCTCGGCGAGTCCGTCCAGTGTACCCAGTCTCTACTGAGCACCCGTATATCATCTCTGATGTCAAACACCAATGGATATGGGATCATCCATCGCCCATCTGTATGGGTCGAGAAGGTACACGCTAGTCTACTCTGGTATATCGATGCCCCGTCTCGATACACCCACGACTAGGGACTTTGAAGGATGTACTTATGGACTACCATGTCCCCACTAGTATGATCCGCATCATAGTCCAGGTAGTCAAGTACACATCCTAAGGGCTTTACCAACATGTAACAGAGAGACAATCAGTGTACATGTTAAGGTAAAGAGTAACCAGATAGCATACTATCATGTCGAGCAAGAAAGTCCTCCCTATATATGTCCCAGCATCCACTACAATATACATCCAATGTACAGTAATGGCCTCTAGGGCATACATATAACTAACATTTCTGGCCGCAGATTTAATGGGATTGGCCGCAAATTGCAGCCAAGTCGGGGTGGTTTTGTGTGATTTTTGGACCATAGCCTCCTTATCAGATATCTACAGCAACCCAATGTGCAAAATGTTCTAGTTTGGCCTAGGGTGAAATCTGGGAGTGGTTTTCCTATGTTGTTGTTTTCGTGTTTTGCGATTCTGAAACTTGGTTTTTTGATTTGATTTAATTTCCGTCGTGTGGCGTTTGAACGTCAACGACGAGGGTGATTTGGCTGTGTTTTGCATGCGAGGCTATAGGTTTTAACCTATGAGCGAACCGTATGCCGTATTGGTTTTCCGTATTCGATTTTAATGCTATTGCGACTGTGTATGTATTGTAGGTACCTTCGCATGGATTCCGAGGCGACAGAGCATGGCGTCATCGACTTCGGTAAGCAAGGATCAAGGTGAGTAGATCTATATCTACGGGGGAAGTCGGGTGGATGGCGTATAGCACCCTCATAAGTTTTGATGGAAACCGATTCATAGAATATGGTTAAGGAAATCTAGATTAGAAAACTATGGATAAGGTTAAAAGGATAGTTGAGATGATGTGAATGATCGAATATGTATATCGAGATTTTAGAAGGAAGCTTTAGGGATATGAAAAGTGAATGTGAATCACGACTTATAGGTATATAGTTGCACTAGAACAAGTATGAGTTTTAGTATAACTTGACATTGATGTATAGGGTAGAATGTATATGTAGAATTGACTTGATGTGAGGTAATAATGCGATGAATAGAATATATATGATGTGATATGATGTCTTGATGATATGTTGGTATACGGATGCGAGTCGTTTGAGATGATTGATACCTTGCCAGTCCTCTGATACGAGATTGTTATGGATGTGACCTGGGACATAGGTACATAGATATATATAATGTTGTGAATCTTGAATGATATGCCGTACGTGACGTTAGGTCCGTATCCCTCATTATCATATAGGTTGATAGGATCCCTAATGGTTTGATACCGTCGTACGATGATTTTCCGTACGTGATGAGTTTTATGATGATTGATCCATACCCTTGACTAGAGGGTGCCGTACGATGTATTGTACCGTACGTGTTGTTGTGAGGCTCGATGCCGATTGATAGATTCACCGATTCGGTCATATTAGATACGTATACCTGTCAGCATTTTGCATACGATTTACTTTATGCTACGTTCATGTCACTCTCATTGCATTTCATATACCTGTGCTAGTACACCTACACCATTATCGATGATGCGTATGTTACACTTACACGGATTGGCCGGCTCACACACTTCATCATCAATAATTGCTATATCACTTACACAGTAGAATCGCTGCATCAGGATATGACTCCATGCATGATATAGTTGCTTACATACATATTGTGTTAGTTTAGCCTAGCACCCTATGAGAGATTTGGAGGCATCACATGTCATAAAGATCAAAATTTTATGGTGCTAAGTAAACACACAAAGGATCTTATCCTAGAAAATTAGGGATTCATAATTTTACAAGCGATAAAGGATAGGGTTTCGAGACTACAACCTTTGTAGCTCCCTTCGCTTAACTCTTTGGCCTCTTGAGTGTTGGAGGAAGGTTCTTTTGAAGTCCTCTAGCGTCTACGACGATCCACCCGGAGCTCCTAGTCCAAGCTTGCGACTTCACCTTTCCGGAGAAGAAATGAAGATAACACTCTACACAAGTGGGCTAAACTTGTGTAGAATGATGTTGTGGATTTTATTCTCACTTCAAAAACCTTTCTTGATCAATATTTTGCTCACTTGAAGAGAACAAGAGAGGTTGGGAGGAAGAAGAGAGACAAGGAAGATGATGGCTCACCTTCTTGAAGAAGAGAAAGATTCTTCTTGAAGAAGAGAAAAGACTCACCTTGAAGAAGAGAAAGATTCTTCTTGAAGAAGAGAAAAGACTCACCTTGAAGAAGAGAAAAGAGTCTTCTTGGAAAAGAAATAAAAACATATATCTATGTTTATTCCTTCTCATGCCAAACCATGGTTAGGATATGAAGACATTATTGTATCATGGTTAAAACATCTCAGGAAAATAAACCAAGGGTTAAATGGTGGGTAAGTATGGTAAGAGTGTAGAAACATTCCAATATTTAACCCATTTTCTTTTCCTTTTGTTTTAGCATAAGTACAATAATAATTCACATTAAAAACCATGGTGTGAGTCTAATATTGCCATCATATTCCATGTATAAGCAACCATGAAGGATGATGCATGTATGTATGTGTGCATGCACATCATATGTGCATGAAACTAAAAGCAAGAAATCATACATGCATGCATACATCCATCATGCACAAGTAAAGGTTTCAAGTGAGAAAACTAATGGTTAAATGATAAATCAACACTTGATTTATCAATCCGGCCATATCACATATGACCCCACCATAAGCCAGCTGCCCGATCAATATACGGTATCCCATACGCGCATTTTAATCGGGTCCATGCACATATCGCATACGTGCACCACAACGTTTCGCCTGGACCAGGTAACTCCTTTGTGGAACTCTAAGACTCGTCAATACGCCGGCAGTGGGTGATGATCACATCAAGCACCCCCAGGCCGCAAGCGGTCAGCTAAACGTAACGGCCACCCGGGTATTGAGCGATCAGAAGAAAACAAGCGAACCTGCTATAACTCCCGTCGAGCCAACCGGCAACACTATCGTACAGTCCGGTCTCTTCGTCAGATATGCCGCATATCGAGTCTAGGGATGGTAACGTCGACCCCAATAACCCAATAAGTCGTGCCGGTGAATGGTCTATAACAGATCGAGAAACTACTGATAACACTTATCAGCAAATCTCAGCAGCCCTGGCCAGGGACTTACTGATATAACCAGTCGAGCACAGTACAGCATCAACTCCCAATACCGGGAGAGACGAAACCCCTCCAATCGCTCATCGCCTTCGTGTGTCTCGGGACTGTACCCAACGGCCACCTGTTTGCACGACTCAGTAGAGCCGTGGTAGGGTGGTAATCAAAGTACAGTGGGAGGGCACACAAGACTCCATGACGATCTGGGTATACAGACTAACCTGTACCAGTGTCACCTGAGAACTGCTATCCGACGATAGATATAATTCCATATAGGAGTTCTCGGTGAGTCCGTCCAATGTACCCAGTCAACACTGAGCACCCGTATATGATCTTGATGTCAAACATCGATGAATGTGGGAACATTCATCGCCCATCGAATGGGTCTAGTATCATATACGCTAGTCTACTCTGGTATATCAATGCCCCGTCTCGATATACCTACGACTAGGGACATTCCAGGATATGCTTATAGACTATAGATGTCCCACTAGTATGATCTCTATCATAATCATTGTAGTCAAGCCAATATCCTTAGGGCCTTTCCAACATGTCTGAATGAGTAAAAGCATGATCAAATCAACATGTTAGATAAAGAAGAACCAGATAGCATACTATCATGTCGAGCAAGAATGTATACTGAATATATATATATATATGTATAAATACATCCACTATCACATAATGGCCTCTAGGGCATACATATATCCAACAATCTCCCACTTGCACTAAGGCCAGTTATTGGCGTATCTCATACCCAACATCTCAAAAAGTCGCTCATGCTGCGGCTGAGGGAGGGCCTTGGTGAGTGGATCCGCGGCGTTATTCTTTGTGTCTACTCTCTTAATCTCGATCTCGCGGCGATCTACAATCTCCCGGATCAAATGAAAGCGCCTGAGGATGTGTCTGGATCGCTGATGGGACCTGGGCTCCTTGGCTAATGCCATAGCCCCATTATTATCATAATACAACGGTATTGGATCAATAATGGTTGGAACTACTCCTAGCTCCGAGATGAACTTCTTCATCCAGACGGCTTCCTTGGCGGCATCATTTGCAGCAATGTACTCAGCCTCCATCGTGGAGTCTGCAACGGTATCCTGTTTGGAACTCTTCCAACTAACCGCCCCTCCATTGAGGGTAAATACAAACCCAGAGATAGATTTGCTATCATCCTTATCGCTCTGGAAGCTCGAATCGGTAAAGGCCTCCATCTGGAGATCTGTATTACCATACACCAAAAACAATTCTTTAGTCCTTCGCAAGTACTTAAGAATGTTCTTCACAGCTGTCCAGTGGTTCTCCCCTGGGTTGGATTGATACCTGCTTACAACACTAAGTGCATAAGCTACATCTGGGCGTGTACATAACATCGCATACATTATAGATCCTACTGCCGAAGCATAGGGTATAATGCTCATGCGAGCTCTCTCTTCGTCGGTCTTTGGACAAGAATCCTTGGAGAGAGTGACTCCATGGCAAGCGGGTAATGCACCCCGCTTGGAGTCTTCCATACTAAACCTTTTTAGGATGGTGTTGATGTACCTGGTTTGGGACAATCCCAATACCTTTTTGGATCTATCCCTATAGATCTTTATGCCCAGGATGTATGTGGCATCACCCAGGTCCTTCATGGAGAACCTTAGTGATAAGAACGATTTGACCGACTGTAGCATAGGAATATCATTTCCTATCAGAAGAATGTCATCCACGTACAATACGAGGAATGTGACAGCTCTTCCTACAGCCTTCCTATAAACACAAGGTTCATCTGGATTTTTGATGAAATCAAACTCTTTGATAACATCATCGAAACAGATGTTCCAACTCCGAGATACCTGCTTTAACCCATATATGGATTTAAGCAGTCTACATGCTTTCCCGCTGCTCCCACTGTCAATGAAGCCCTCTGGCTGATCCATATAAACGCATTCTTCTAAATCTCCATTTAGAAATGCTGTTTTAACGTCCATCTGCCAGATTTCATAGTCGTAGTGAGCAGCAATAGCAAGTAGGATCCGAATGGATTTAAGCATGGCTACGGGCGAAAAAGTTTCGTCATAGTCCAAACCTGGTCTTTGACGAAAACCTTTCGCCACAAGTCTTGCCTTATAGGTCTCTACCTGCCCATCCACACCAATCTTTCTTTTAAAGATCCATTCGCACCCTACAGGTTTTACCCCAGGGGGTACAACGTCCAAAGTCCATACTTTGTTGGTGTACATAGACTCCATTTCGGATCTCATTGCATCCAGCCACTTCACCGAGTCACCACTCGTGATAGCTTGCTGAAAACTGGTAGGATCATCATCATCCATGATGCAATCTTCTCTGTCATCATCAATGAGGAAACCGTAGTACCTCTCCGGTGGGCGAGAAGTCCTACCAGACCTACAGAGTGGCCGAGGTTCTTCAGTTTCTGTTGCAATAGTCGGTTCAACCAAATCGTCATTTGTAGTTTGTGTCTCCAGAACCTCTTCTAGATCTACTACCTTGCCATCATCTTTATCTGTGAAAAACTCTTTTTCCAAGAATGTGGCATACTGAGAAACAAATACCTTTTGTTCCTCTTTGTGGTAGAACAGATATCCATAAGAATTCTTTGGATATCCCACAAAGTTACACATGACTGACCGTGTCTCGAGTTTGTCCGGATTCTGCTTTTTAACATAGGCCGGGCAACCCCAAATCTTAATTCTCTTAAGAGATGGTCTCTTCCTATTCCATATCTCATATGGCGTGGTAGATGTTCATACCATAATATTGCATTTTATATTCCCCATTCTTATTCGTTTTATAAATAAACAGGTGCTTTTGATGCATGTCTGCTACATATTACAGGTTACAGGTTCTTGGAGCGAAAACAGTGAAAAAGACAAAAGATGATACAAAAAGGGACTTTTGACAAACAAACAGAAGACTCTTGATCAAGCCTACATCAAAGATAAAATTCACAAAGTACAAGGCAATGCAAGGTCCAAGATTTCGAAGCCACGGTTAAAAGTCCACCACAATTATTCACTGGAAAATCTGAAAGAGAACAGAAGCTATTTTAAAGAAAGAATTAAAGAATTAAGTAGCCCAGGAAGCCCAATGACAGAAGAGCCCACAAAGGAAAGGCCCAATACTTCCTTTTTAAGAAGACAAAAGGAAGATTTTATTTTGCCAAAATTCATTTGCGGCTTTGACTAGTTGACCTAGGGCTATTTTTGTAATTGTAGACATGCGGATCAAAATGTAACCTAGGGTTTCTATTTCCTATAAATAGAACTCTAAAGCTTGTAATTTCTTATGCCTCCCTTTAATGAATAAAATTTAGAAATCTTTTGGAGAGCATCGGTGTTTTTTCTCCATACAGAAATTCAGATCTGACAACCCTGCATGGATGATTGGAGGGATGCATCTGTAAGTAATTTAATTTCTTGCCTTAGTGTAGATTTAAATTCCTTGCCCTAGGTAGATTTAATTTCATGCCCTAGGAACTTGTTTAGGGTTTAGCTTTTGAGGAAGGATTTTGAGAGATGAGATCTCTCATCCCTTTCTTACTCACCAAATATTTACAATAGGACTCCATGCATACATGCACATATCGCTCCCTACGGCACTCTATCCCTCGAGATAGCGGTGATACCGTAGTATAAAGGCCCGGGTGTGATGTTTTCCATGGAGGTTAGGGTATGGATCTCTAAAGGAAGGACAAGAACCTAGAGGAAGGAACACCTTCCCGAACGGATCTAATCCACTTTATTGATAATTACCATAATTCCTCATAGATCTTCATTCGGGTATTGAAAGCGGTGAGATTTAATTACATTTCCAAACCATCCCTAAACCTAGCCCTACCAAGAGTAGATTTAGATAATTGCCCTAGGTTAATTAGGTTTTTAGATTTAATAATTAATCCGAACACCCTTCGGAATTAACTCGTAAGAACGAATCGGAAATTCACAACATTCCTGTGGACCGACCCGTACTCACCGGCTAGCTGCAAAGCGACGCCGTTCTTGATTGCGGTTACAAATATTTTTGATCTATCTTTTAGAAAGCACAAGCACGCTAAATCATCCAATCAAATGGCGCCGTTGCCGGGGATGGCGTAGAATTTTCTTTTCGCGATTTCGGGTTAATCAAAAATTAAAAAAAAATCATAAAAATCTGAAAAATCACAAAAAATATAAAAATATATCATCTGTTATTTTTGGAAGGGATACTTTCTTGTTTGAATTTTGCAGGATATACGAAAATCGGATCTGGAAATCTACAGAGATCAAAACAGGAAAAAACAGATCGGAACAACAGAAGATCACAACAACCGAGAAACAGAAGAAATTTGGAGGACCGAGTCTTCAAGTTAACTGCGGTGATCTGGTGCACCAAAAAAAAAAAAGCCGAACCTGCCAAAGCGCGGCGGAACCGCCGCGCCAGCCCTCTTTTTGCCGCGGAACCGCCGCGGTCTGGTCGAATCAGGGCTTAAAAAAAAGGGGCAGAAGCGCGATAAAAAAAAAACTGTTCCGCCATTGCAAATTTCTGTGAGTTTTCTCTCTCTCCTCCTCTGCAAATCTTGATATATCTTCTGTAAATTTTCCTACAGGATTTCTTTGCGCTCAAAAATATATTCCCTTCCATATAACAGTCTTGTGCAGGATTTTTGGGCCCCGCTTGAACTAAATTGATTGCAAGTAATATTTTGCTGTTACATATCTTTTCTATAAAATATTTTGCTGTTGCATATCTTTTCTCTAAAATCTTTTAGCAACAAAATTTTTCCAAATAAAGAGAAAGAAAAAAATCAATGAAAAATGAAAATAAAAAGTACAAATATTTTATGGAAACTTGCAAAATTGTTTAGCTGCAAATAAATCCTTGCACCACCTAACCTTCCTTTTTTCCCCTTTTCTTCCAACATGGGTACCCCACATAATAAATCATTAGCCGAACTTTGGTATCCCGAACCTAATTTTGCGTCATATGTCAATTTGTTCGGTCAATTTAAAAACGATCCCTCCATGCCTAAAAAATCTTTGAAAGATCACATAGAAGCATCTAGGAGAAACAGTTCGACTTTTCAACCCACTTTGTGTCAACCAAGTCAACCTTTACCACCTTCGTATGTTGACACCACTTTTTCAAGTCCTTCTGTCACTCCTAAGCCGATGTCCATTGCTGAGCATATTGCTCAATCTCGCAGCCGATCTTTCACCCCTCTCCACTCATCTAGTTCTAGGGATCCGCACGACTATTCACCTTTTTATCCACATGTTGACCCTACCCCTGTCCAACCACCCACTTCCTACCAGTCCTACCCGACTTTCCCACCGTCACTAGACCCTGTTCCTACACAGCCTTTTGGGAGTTTAACATATCCAAACAATTTTGAATCTTTTACCGAAACCCCCTCACCACCCAAGTCTAGTTTGGAAGAGTCGTTGGAGGCATATATTGCTGCAACAAATAAAATGATGAGGAATGTGGAAGCGTCCATGGCCGCCCTTAAGCAACCTAGTGAACCGGTAGCTAGTGTCCCGCTAGCTCCAAATTTTTCAATGTATGAGGCGGCAGTTGGACAGAGTGAGAATGAGAGAGGATTTTCAAATCAAACCTATCCTTACCCAATTGAAGCCCACAACTCCTGTTTTCCATCGATTGCCCTAAATAGTTCACCTGTTGAAAATAAAAATGAGTTGTGTGATTTTGTAGTGTTTGATTTGCCAGATTGTGAGGAACCCCTTTCGAGTGAAACCGCACCTAATCCTTTCGATCTTTACACCTCCACTCTAGAACCTAAATCGATAGATATCCATGCTTTTGATGAGGTGTCTAAAGAAATTGATTTTCACTTGATTGAGGATATAGACATCGGGAATATTTCGGATGAAGAACCTGTCGATTTGCTTGAAATCTTATGTTCAAATCATCATCCTGAGTCATTAAATGTTTCTCCCGAATCTCATATGCGTCTAGATTTTGATGATAATGGCATGGATGAGTTAAATATTGAGGATAGTATTGAGGAGAGTCTTGAGGATAATATTGAGGTTGAATCATTTTTTTTTGATGTGTCTGATTTTCCAATTCATCCTCCTGAACCTTTGACTGTTATATCACCCTCCCTCTTTCCCATCGTTCCAACCCCGCTTGAAGACTGTAAGCTTGAAACCTTTTCCTTTGAATCTGATACAATTCTCACAGACGATAACACCTACGAGTGTTTTAATTTTTCGGACGATGTTGATAACTCACCGCCCGAGTTTGAGTCATTTACATTTTCAGATGAGCCATCAGACTCGGTTGATTATAGTAGTTTCGAACCATTAATGGAATCTTTCAAGTTCGAAACAGTTTACTACGGTGAGAAAGATATTATCCCTAATTCACTCCCTTTCGTCTCTCCTATTGTCCCGACCGTACAAATGACCGTTACGCTTTCATCTCCTATACCAAGTTCGGCGTACCCATATTTTCTTGCGAATCTTGAGGGATTTGACCCCATTTCCAGACGGGTTGATAGGTTAGCGCAATCGCTTATAACACATCGGTCATCACATATTGCGCTAATTTATTCACTCGATTTACACTCTCAAGTTCGCGCGATCCTTCTTTCTCCTTTCCGCCCTTCTTCTCCCCCACCGAGACCATATTCTACCATTCTTCTTTCCACACGGTCTCGCGTGTTTCTCATTTCTTTCATCTCCACCCCATTCTTGCACCGACTATACCTTTACCATGATAAGATTTTTGAATGGTTGGTGCTAACCTTTGGCTTGTGTAAGGCCAAGCTTAAGTTTGGGGGAATCTTTGTATATATGTATATATTTTTTGTTTTCTTTTTTATAAAAAAATTAAAAAAAAATTCAAAACATTAAAAATATAAAAATTATAAATAAATAAACAGGGGAGTGCCGGTATTTTGACCCTCTTGGTTTAGCATGACAGTGAGGACACTGTCAAGTTCAAGTTTGGGGGTATGCTCGGTACGTCTTCTTCCTTCGCATTCATTTGTACATATTTTTTTTGCATTTGCATACTTATTTGAAAACCCATAAAAATTTGAAAAATTTCAAAAATTATAAAAATTAACGTATTCAATTTTGGCTAATTGACTTGAGTTTGACAAATAGGTTAACTGGCTAGGAACAACTAGATCTTAGACTTAGTGAATTAAAAACCCTAAAGATAACCGTCCTTAAAGTTTAACGGTAGAAAGTATATGCCTTTGTAGTTTATTTAGAAATAGGCAAATTTTGGGTTCACTTCTTGGGCTAAGTCGAAACAAGGGAAGAGTATTGATGTTCTTATTAGAGTATAAGTTTGAAAAATAGTTCCTAGCTTAAGTCTAGATTCTGAAAATGTATACCCTACAATTTGCATAATCACGCACCTTGAAACTTGGAATAGTAGAAGAGACCTTAAAATGCTCTTGTCTAAAGTCCTTAGTACAATGAAAATAAAAGAAAAAAAAAGTGAACAAAGAAAAAAATGGACACTGGTTTTTGTGATTACTTAAGGCTGTAAAAAAATAGAAAAATATTTAGCAAGGGTGCCTTATCACCTAGTGTCTTAGACCAACTGGTTTGGGAGTCACTGCTAAAGCCTTGGGTGTTGCAAGACTAGGAAGTACGCTTTAAAGTGCAAACGCATCTTGTAATCGGTTGTTGGTACCTCAAGAAGTATTAACAGTCGCATGAAGGATGTGTGAGCAAAATTCAATTAAATTCACCAACTAATTAGTACTTTGGACAACGGACGAGAGTACGATTGCTTGATTTGAATTTCCAAGTGTAGGGGTGATCTATACACACACGTAGGGGATATGTGATTGGAGTTTAGATGAGAGAAAGGAGTGAAGAATAGAACTTGTATCTTTAATAGAGTTGATAAAAATTCCTAAGTGGAGATGGAAACCCTAGAAGGAAAACTTAAGAGATGCCGAAAGCTAAATAGGTCTACATAACATATATAATCTTAAGTTAAATAATGAGGAAGTGTGAAGAATATGGGTGGATAATTTGCGAGTCAAAAGATAATAGAATTTCTTGTTAGAAAACCTAATTGGAGAACAAAAATCAATGGGCCGAGTTGATAGGATTTTGTGGGTGTAATCCGCTGAAAACCCTCAGGAGACAACACTCCTCCTACTAGGGACACCTAGAGGTTTAACGGCTTGTTGCACGAGCTCAGTGCAATCGCGTTTCCCTGCGAAAGTGCGGTTAGGATTTTTGTAGAGAATAAAACAATAAGTTTGCTCGAGGACGAGCAAAAGATAAGTTTGGGGGTATTTGTTCATACCATAATATTGCATTTTATATTCCCCATTCTTATTCGTTTTATAAATAAACAGGTGCTTTTGATGCATGTCTGCTACATATTACAGGTTACAGGTTCTTGGAGCGAAAACAGTGAAAAAGACAAAAGATGATACAAAAAGGGACTTTTGACAAACAAACAGAAGACTCTTGATCAAGCCTACATCAAAGATAAAATTCACAAAGTACAAGGCAATGCAAGGTCCAAGATTTCGAAGCCACGGTTAAAAGTCCACCACAATTATTCACTGGAAAATCTGAAAGAGAACAGAAGCTATTTTAAAGAAAGAATTAAAGAATTAAGTAGCCCAGGAAGCCCAATGACAGAAGAGCCCACAAAGGAAAGGCCCAATACTTCCTTTTTAAGAAGACAAAAGGAAGATTTTATTTTGCCAAAATTCATTTGCGGCTTTGACTAGTTGACCTAGGGCTATTTTTGTAATTGTAGACATGCGGATCAAAATGTAACCTAGGGTTTCTATTTCCTATAAATAGAACTCTAAAGCTTGTAATTTCTTATGCCTCCCTTTAATGAATAAAATTTAGAAATCTTTTGGAGAGCATCGGTGTTTTTTCTCCATACAGAAATTCAGATCTGACAACCCTGCATGGATGATTGGAGGGATGCATCTGTAAGTAATTTAATTTCTTGCCTTAGTGTAGATTTAAATTCCTTGCCCTAGGTAGATTTAATTTCATGCCCTAGGAACTTGTTTAGGGTTTAGCTTTTGAGGAAGGATTTTGAGAGATGAGATCTCTCATCCCTTTCTTACTCACCAAATATTTACAATAGGACTCCATGCATACATGCACATATCGCTCCCTACGGCACTCTATCCCTCGAGATAGCGGTGATACCGTAGTATAAAGGCCCGGGTGTGATGTTTTCCATGGAGGTTAGGGTATGGATCTCTAAAGGAAGGACAAGAACCTAGAGGAAGGAACACCTTCCCGAACGGATCTAATCCACTTTATTGATAATTACCATAATTCCTCATAGATCTTCATTCGGGTATTGAAAGCGGTGAGATTTAATTACATTTCCAAACCATCCCTAAACCTAGCCCTACCAAGAGTAGATTTAGATAATTGCCCTAGGTTAATTAGGTTTTTAGATTTAATAATTAATCCGAACACCCTTCGGAATTAACTCGTAAGAACGAATCGGAAATTCACAACATTCCTGTGGACCGACCCGTACTCACCGGCTAGCTGCAAAGCGACGCCGTTCTTGATTGCGGTTACAAATATTTTTGATCTATCTTTTAGAAAGCACAAGCACGCTAAATCATCCAATCAGTAGACACAGCTTTGGTTGGAACCCTGTTTAGCAGAAACGCTGCAGTCTCCAATGCATGCCCCCAAAACGAGACTGGTAACTCAGCGTCACTCATCATGGACCGGACCATATCTAATAGGGTCCTATTGCGTCGTTCTGACACACCGTTGTGCTGTGGTGTGTAAGGAGGAGTGAGCTGAGAGAGAATCCCATTCTCTTTTAGGAAGTTTGCAAATTCTGTACTGAGATACTCACCACCTCGATCTGATCGAAGCATCTTAATACTCAAGCCGGTTTGTTTTTCTACTTCTTGTTTATATTCAATGAATTTCTCGAAAGCGTCGGACTTGTGCTTTAATAAAAATACATGACCGAATCTTGAGAAATCGTCAGTGAATGTAATGAAGTATGAAAAACCGCCTCTAGCCTGTGTAGACATTGGCCCACATACATCACTATGTATGAGGCCAAGGAGCTGAGTAGCTCTTTCTCCGTGTCCGGTAAACGGAGTTTTGGTCATTTTACCCTTGATACAAGACTGGCAAGTCGCATAAGATTTATATTCAAAAGAGTTTAAATATCCATCTTTGTGTAACTTGTTTAGTCTTGTTTCGTTAATATGACCAAGTCTACAGTGCCAAAGAAAAGCTTCATTTAATTCTGAAAGTTTTCTTTTATTAGTGTGTTGTATACTAAAAACTGTGTGTTGATTCAGGACATATATTCCGTTATTAAGCGTACCATACCCAACCAATATTTGATTCAGGTAAATGTTCATAACATTGTTCTGCAATACAAAATTATATCCTTCATTGTCCATCAATGAAACGGATATTATATTACAAAGCATACTGGGTACAAAATAACAAGGATTCAAAACCAAAATACATCCAGATGGCAACCCCAAGTGATACTCTCCCACTGCGACTGTATGTACATTGGAACCATTTCCAACGCGGAGAGTATGGTCACCTGTCTTCAAAACCTTGCTATTTCTCAGCCCCTGCATAGAATTGCAAATGTGAGAACCTGAACCGGTATCCAATACCCAGGAAGCAGAGTTTATAGAAAAACAGTTTTCAGTCACAAACGCACCAGAAGCAGAAGCATCACCATGCTTCTTCTTGAGATTTAAGTACTCTGTGCAATTGCGCTTCCAATGTCCTGTCTTGTGGCAATGAAAACATTCGCCTTTCCCCGAGTCTCCAGCCTTGGACTTTCCCTTTCCCTTCACCTTTTTAACTCCGCCCTTAGGATTAGTGGGTTTCTTCTTTTTCTTTCCCTTGGCCTTAGCTTTCGGGCGAGAAGAGGAAGACTGTCCAATAGTCATAACGGGAGTTTTTGCTAACTTCATAGTGCTCTCTGCACTCCTTAACATATTAAGGAGTTCAGGGAGTTCCTTCTCCATGCAATGCTGTCACGACCCGCAATTCGGCCCGTAACCGGCACTTAAACTACGTAACGTCCACAGGCGTACGCAACTTAAGTAAGCCGAAAACCCAGAAATCTAAACCACCTAAAACTGGATCAACGGAGAAAAACATAGTTTAAAACATTTAGAAATCACAATTTAAAATTTCTAACTCTAGTTTTCTTTCTTAAAAATTTCGGCAGCACCTCCTTTGTAAATACTAACCCCGAAAACGGGTACAACACGGATAATATATAAAACATCCCAAGTGGGAGAAAAATCACGCCCACCGGCGGAAACAATCACCACAACAAGTATACGACGCCAAAGCGAAGAAATATCAAAGAAACGACTATAAAGGAAGTAAACATTTCCAAAATAACCGGCTTCTACGAGCACGGCACCCAAAATCACCAATAATATACAACACTGAAATCTCACAAGTCGTCTCTAAGTCATATACAACAGGGGTAGATGGAGAATACTAGATCCAACAAAAGATATACAATATACAAACGGATAACCGCAAACCCACCTAAGGTAAAGCAAAGGCCTCACTGCCTATAGTAGCGGTATCCACAAAAGTAGTGATGATAAGCTGCCCTGCCGCGACTACTCAGAGGGTAAGTCCTGCAAAACACTGTGGCACAACGGGGGTGAGTTGCCAACTCGTGAATAGTAATTAACATCATACTGAAAATCGCAAGTATGCACTAACAGCAATGATCAATAACATGTGAACTGGTAGCATGAGTATGACAATATGAATATGCAACTATCATGATCAAGGTATACCACCAGGTACTATATCTACATGAATCATATGCATATCAACTGAATACTGAGTGCGGGATAGTAAATAATCTCATGCACAAATCATAAGCATGGAAAACACGGTGTAACTCAACAACACCCCAAATCCCTAAATACTCAGATCGGCCCGCAGATCGGCCCTCAAATCCTGTACGTCTCATGGAACCTGAGTGTCAAACATCGACACTCGAAAACATCATGAAAACCAGTGCCTAACATCGACACGTAAATACCCGTATCCATACGTTCCTCGAAACACAAGTATCCCTCTTCGACACTTGCATTCAACGCATCGGTCTTCCAGATATCCATACGTTCCTCGAAACCCAAGTATCCCATCTCGACACTTGTATTCCACGTATCGGTCTGTCAAACCCCATATATCTCTCGGAAAGTAAGTGCCTAACATCGACACTTTAAATTCCCATCACGCATGAAAACACATCTCAAATGCGTAAATCCATATAAAATAACATATGCAACATAAAACATCAATATGAGCATATCATGGAAAATCTCGCTAAATAATATATCTCACGGTTCCCAAAAATCCAAATCCAGAATACATATATATACAGCGTCCCATACCACCGATATATATGCTATAAAAACTGATCATGTAACAATAGTAAAGTATATGTGCAATCGAGTAGGTATAGCATGGCATATATATGAGCATGTAGGTATACAGGTATGCTATATGTCATATACACTATCGCACAAGTCTAACTGTTTCAATGTCGCTAACCAATAGCAAGGTATATAAATGAGCATTTGTGTTGTGCGTATCATGGCAATTACCAACAGGGTGTGTGTAGCATATCATTGGTGCTCGTGCAACATGGACTGTCGATAATAGTGCAGTGTACAACAGGTACAGTATCATACACAACAAGTAACTATATGCAATGTGAATCATGCAATATCTCTATATGCGCAAATAAACATACGGCTAATATTATATCATGTCTAGCCCCGACGCTTAGCGCCATACGGGCGTTCCCCGTAGATGTTAAATCTACTCACATGTGGTCTCCAGCTATGGAAATCCGACCACCTGCTTCCCTTTGTTCGCAGCGTCTGAAGTCCCCGCTTGCGACGCTATAAAATCACAAACACAAGAAATAATGCGAATATCTTAGAATCGATCAAATAACGCAAACTATATATTTAAAACGCATCAACACGCTAACTCAACTCACGAGTGCACGTCTCGTGGCTAACACGCGCAACGATACCTTAATACCAAACTGAGTACATCGCAGCACGACACACGACTCGTGTCGCAACACGTATCACGCGAACTCAAAACACTAGATTATAGGTAAACGATCCCAGATTTTGCATACTGAATTTACTAAGTAAATAAACAGTACCAAACACCCCAAAATAACAGCAGACAACTACCACAGAAGCCCCACCCCAACCCTCAACTAGTCGGCCGGCGTCGCCGACCCTCGCCTTAGTGGTCGCCGGCCCAAACCGGCGGGGTGGCCTCCGTCACTTGGGTGGTGTCTCAGGTCCACTAGTACATCTCTCTGAAGTTGTTTATTCAGACACTAAAATTCCTATGTCACAGCAGATACTAACAGTTCTAAAAAGACCTAAAAACCCGATATCGCCTCAATCGATATAAACTACGTTCTACGCAACAACCAACGATCAAAACCACATAAAAACTATAAATTAACAGTAGAGGGAATATACCTAATAACTTTGCTCCCAACTCCAAGCTTTCCCTAGTTCCAAGTGATCAAAGAAGCAAGAACAAGGCTTTTGTGCAAAAAGTGTGATATATTTGGGATTTTGAGGATTTTTGTGAGTTTAGATTGATAAAATATGAAAAAGAATTGAGCAAGGGCAGTGGATAATAGAGGAATTTCGGCCAAGTGAGTGAGGTGGAGATTTTAGAGGGTTTCCTAGCAATTTCCAACATTTATTGCATTCACACACAACACACACACATGCATGCATCTTCATTCTTTTCTTTTTCTTTTCTTTTAAATCCTAACTTAAATCCTAGTCCACACATAAAACCCTAGGTGAAGTGAGAAGGATTGTTTTAACTTAATTATTTTAAAGAAAAGATCGCTTATAGAAATTTTCCCAAAATTTGAATACCGCATTAAAATAATATTAAAAATTGGGAAAAAATCAAATTGAACCAAAACGTCCCATATACTCCCAAAGCTCGCGCACTAGCTTTATTTTAGCTAATCTAGGTGCTGGCAAGTCTATATGGTCGTTTGTTCACAGTCGGGTAAAAACGGAAAATACCGACAAACTTACCCTAAAACGGACAAATTCGCATAACGATTTCTAAAACGTTACAATCTCCCCCCTTATAGAAATTCGGTCCCCGAATTAAAATTTCATACTAAGCGTACCTTCAAAAAGATGAGGGAATTTCTTCCGCATCTCGCTCTCGATCTCCCAAGTGATCTCCTCACCAGTAGGACTACGCCATAGAACCTTTACAGAAGGCAAGTCCCTAGACCGAAGTTTCTTCACCTGCCGATCCAAAATAACTATCGGCTGCTCGGTGAACGAAAGATCACGCTCAAGCAGAACGGTCTCGTGCTGAATCGTATGAGAAGGATCATGAAGGTATCTACGAAGCATCGACACATGAAAAACGGGGTGAACATCTGGAAAACTAGGCGGGAGTGCTAAACGATAAGCAGCAGAACCCACTCGCTCAAGGATCTCGAAAGGACCTACAAATCTGGGACTGAGCTTCCCCTTCTTCCCAAATCACATAACGCCCTTCATCGGAGAAATCTTCAGGAATACATGATCTCCCACTGCGAACTCAAGTCTGCGACGACGACGGTCGGCATAAGACTTCTGCCTGCACTGGGCTGCTCTCATCCTGTCCTGAATCAGCTGGATCTTCTCCGTAGTCTCCTGAACAAGCTGGGGTCCCAAAACCAAACTCTCACTAAGCTCGGTCTAACAGACTGGCGATCGACACTTCCTACCATATAAAGCCTCAAAAGGTGCCATCTGAATAGTCTCCTGAAAGCTGTTATTGTAGGAGAACTCAATCAACGGCAAGTGACGATCCCAACTGCCCCCAAAATGAAGCACACATGCACGGAGCATATCCTCCAGAGTCTGAATAGTCCGCTCCGTCTGACCATCGGTCTGCGGATGAAAAGCGGTGCTAAAACTCAATCTGGTACCCAAAGCTTCTTGAAGCTTCTGCCATAGACGGCTAGTAAACTGGGTACCTCTGTCGGATACTATGCATGTGGGAACACCATGCAAACGCACAATCTCATCTATATAAAGCTGAGCGTACTGAGCATAGCCGAAAGTGGTCTTCACTGGAAGGAAGTGAGCCGCTTTCGTCAACCGGTCTACAATAACCCAAATGGAGTCGTACCCTCTACTGGTCCTGGGTAGACCCACAATGAAGTCCATGGAAATCTGCTCCCATTTCCACTCCGGAATGGGTAAAGGCTGCAACTCTCCAGCCGGTCTCTGATGCTCAGCCTTGACTTGCTGACAAGTCAGGCACCTCGAAACGAAGTCCGAAATATCGCGTTTCATCCCTTCCCACCAGTAGAAGTCTCTCAAGTCACGGTACATCTTGGTGGAACCTGGATGAACGCTAAAGGCCGACTGATGTGCCTGCTCTAGGATCTCGCGTCTCAACCCATCAACATCTGGTACACACAAGCGAGTCCCGCATCGTAGCACACCCTGGTCATCAATCATGAACTCCGAAACTGCACCCTGTCGAACAAGCTCAAGAATCTCAGACAAACGAGCATCACTGGGTTGCGTCTCACGGATACGATCAACAAGTAGTGGACGGGCGCGGACATAAGCAAATTGTCCCCCAGTGGAAGTGAACTCGAACTGCACTCTACTATCGCACAAGAGCTGCCAATCTGCAGAAGACTGACACCGAACTGCGCTCAACTGAGACAAGCTACCCACGGGCCTACGACTCAAAGCATCAGCTACCACATTCGCCCTGCCCGGGTGATAAAGGATCTCACAATCATAATCCTTTACTAGCTCCATCCATCGGCGCTTTCTCAGGTTCAGATCTCGCTGCTGGAAGATAAACTTCAAACTCTTGTGATCCGTGAAGATCTGACACGACTCTCCATACAAGTAGTGCCTCCAGATCTTCAACGCAAAGACTACCGCTGCCATCTCAAGATCGTGAGTGGGGTAATTCTGCTCGTGCTTCTTCAGCTGCCTAGAAGCATATGCAATCACCCTATCATGCTGCATCAAAACACAGCCGAGCCCCACTCGAGAAGCATCACAATACACAACGTAGCCTCCCGATCCAGAAGGTAAAGAAAGAACTGGTGTTGTTGTCAACCGAGTCTTCAACTGCTGAAAACTCTGCTCGCACGCATCAGTCCAGAGAAAAGGAACCCCCTTCCGGGTCAGTCCACTCAACGGTGCAGCGATACTCGAAAAATCCTGCACAAAACGGCGATAATAACCAGCTAAGCCCAAAAAGCTGCGGACCTCAGTCACCGATACAGGTCTGGGCCAAAGCTGTACAGCCTCGATCTTTCTCGGGTCCACAAGAATACCATCACTAGTCACCACATGACCCAGGAAGTCAACTCTATCAAGCCAAAATGCGCACTTTGAGAATTTAGCATACAGCTGGTGCTCTCTCAATATCTGCAAAGTAATCCCCAAGTGCTGCTCATGCTCCTCTCGACTCCTAGACTAAACCAGTATGTCATCAATAAACACTATAATGAACTGGTCGAGGAACGGCCTGAAAATCCGGTTCATCAGATCCATGAACGCTGCTGGCGCATTGGTGAGTCCGAACGACATCACCAAAAACTCATAATGCCCATAGCGCGTACGAAAAGCAGTCTTCGGAATGTCATCATTCCGAACCAGCAACTGATGATAAACCGAACGCAAATCAATCTTCGAAAAATGTTTTGCACCCTGGAGCTGATCGAATAAATCGTCAATGCGGGGTAAAGGATACCTATTCCGCACCGTAACACGGTTCAACTGACGATAATCCACACATAGCCTCAAACTGCCGTCCTTCTTCTTGACGAACAGAACTGGAGCTCCCCACGGCGAAACACTCAGACGCACAAGTCCCAAATCAAGCAACTCTTGCAATTGATCTTTAAGCTCTCTAAGCTCTGCCGGAGCCATCCGATAAGGCGGTATAGAAATAGGCTCCGTGCCAGGAATCAATCAATGCAAAACTCAATATCGCGCTCTGGCGGCAACCCAGGTAACTCATCGGGAAAAACATCGGGAAACTCTCGCACGGTAGAAACCTGGTCCAACAACTCCACTGTGGCTCCAGTATCATGAATGAACGCCAAGAATCCCCGACATCCCTTCCTCAAAAGCCGACTAGCGCACAAAACAGAAATCAAACTGTGAGGGGCGGCACTACGGTCCCCCTGCACCACAAATACTGACTCGCCGGGAAAACAAAATCTAACTGTCTTCTCGCGGCAGTCCACGGACGCATAGCAAGTAGCTAGCCAATCCATGCCCAACAGAACGTCGAAGTCCAACATCTCAAGAAGGATCAAATCGACGGACAGATCTCTGTCACCAATATGGACGACACAAGATCGAAACACATAACGCGCAACAAACGACTCTCCCACAGGAGTAGTCACGACCAGCGGCTGATCCAGCAAACACGACTCTCGGCCTAACCTCGGCACAAAGTGCGTAGAAACATACGAATGCGTGGATCCCGGATCAAAAAGAACATGCGCATCAAAAGAACATACAGAAAGAGTACCTGAAACCACGGCATTGGATGCCTGAGCGTCCTGGTGAGTCAAGGCAAAAACCCTAGCCTGACCTCTACCGGCTACTGGCTGTCCTCTGCCTCTGCCACCTCGACCTCTCGGTACAAAACCTCCGCGACCACGACCTCGCTGAACAGGAGTCTGACGCGGCGCAACTACAGGAATAAGAGGCAACGCTCTCTGAGGTGGAGAAGGTGGTAAAGTAACCTGCGGTACAGCTGGCTCATTCACACGCGGCTCCGTACAATCTCAAACCCGATGACCCAAACTACCGCACCGGTAACATCCAGAAATAAACTGCCTATCATCCTGAGGGTAAGAACCATAAAGCCGACCTCGTCCCGAACCGCCACTATCAGAACGGAAACTGTCTCGACGTCTAAACGCCCGCCTCGCTGCCGGATCACCAGTACGAACTCTCTTCGGTTCCGGAGCAACTGATGACTCAGCTAGACGCTCCTCTACCAAAAGAGCTGCATCCACCGCTGCCGCATATGTGTCACAATGCTGAATGCTGATGGCTAAGAATAACTGGTTAAGTAGGCCTCGAACAAACCTCTTCACCCTCATCTCCTCTGTCGCCACCAGGTATGGAGCATACACCGACAGCTCAGTAAACAATACATCATACTCCGACACCGTCATCCGCGGCGTCTGACGTAAAGACTCAAATCTGCGCGCTCGCGCATCCCTGACGCTCGGTGGAAGAAAACGAACAAGAAACGACGTCACAAACTCAGCCCAGGTCATGGGAGCAAGACCAGCGGCTCTGCCCCTCTCCAACGACTCACACCACTTCTGGACCATACCCTCCAGACGAAAACTGGCAAACTCCACCCATCTCTCGTCGGAACATCGGAGTGAGCGACAAATCCTGGCCATCCGGTCGATAAACGACTGCGGATCCTCAGTAACATCTGTGCCCGTAAACACCGGAGGTCTCAGCCTCATGAAATCTGTCAACGACACAGCAATAACCTCCGGAGCTGCAACTGTGACTACCGGAACTGTAGGTACCATCGTGGTCCCCGCAGCGGGTGGAACAACTGCCTGCCCCTGCGCTCGGATGGTCTCTACCAAAGTCCCCACAATCTGGCGCAGATCCTGCATACCAGCTCCAATCATAGCAATGTACTCCGGTACAACAGGCGTACCACCCTGGTCAGTTCTCGCCTCAGGCGAGTCAACCCTGACCTCGGCCCTCGCGGCCGCTCTCTGTGCCCTCGTAGTCTTCGGCGGCATATGGGCTGGAAATTGAAACAAGATTCGATAAGGAAACGGGAATCGAATCACAAGATGTATATCAATCACGGAAGGAATATAAATCAATAAGTCCTAAGGTCACTTAGGCGGAGTACCGTGTCGTAAGTATGCCGCGGAACATACACACGCTACGTCACTCTGCTTAAGCTACCTACTCCATCATACCAAGGTCATCCTAGACTCCGAACGGTAAAACCTAACGCTCTGATACCAACTTTGTCACGACCAGCAATTCGGCCCGTAACCGGCACTTAAACTACGTAACGTCCACAGGCGTACGCAACTTAAGTAAGCCGAAAACCCAGAAATCTAAACCACCCAAAACTGGATCAACGGAGAAAAACATAGTTTAAAACATTTAGAAATCACAATTTAAAATCTCTAACTCTAGTTTTCTTTCTTAAAAATTTCGGCAGCACCTCCTTTGTAAATACTAACCCCGAAAACGGGTCCAACACGGATAATATATAAAACATCCCAAGTGGGAGAAAAATCACGCCCACCGGCGGAAACAATCACCACAACAAGTATACGACGCCAAAGCGAAGAAATATCAAAGAAACGACTATAAAGGAAGTAAACATTTCCAAAATAACCGGCTTCTACGAGCACGGCACCCAAAATCACCAATAATATACAACACTGAAATCTCACAAGTCGTCTCTAAGTCATATACAACAGGGGTAGATGGAGAATACTAGATCCAACAAAAGATATACAATATACAAACGGATAACCGCAAACCCACCTAAGGTAAAGCAAAGGCCTCACTGCCTATAGTAGCGGTATCCACAAAAGTAGTGATGATAAGCTGCCCTGCCGTGACTACTCAGAGGGTAAGTCCTGCAAAACACTGTGGCACAACGGGGGTGAGTTGCCAACTCGTGAATAGTAATTAACATCATACTGAAAATCGCAAGTATGCACTAACAGCAATGATCAATAACATGTGAACTGGTAGCATGAGTATGACAATATGAATATGCAGCTATCATGATCAAGGTATACCACCAGGTACTATATCTACATGAATCATATGCATATCAACTGAATACTGAGTGCGGGATAGTAAATAATCTCATGCACAAATCATAAGCATGGAAAACACGGTGTAACTCAACAACACCCCAAATCCCTAAATACTCAGATCGGCCCGCAGATCGGCCCTCAAATCCTGTACGTCTCATGGAACCTGAGTGTCAAACATCGACACTCGAAAACATCATGAAAACCAGTGCCTAACATCGACACGTAAATACCCGTATCCATACGTTCCTCGAAACACAAGTATCCCTCTTCGACACTTGCATTCCACGCATCGGTCTTCCTGATATCCATACGTTCCTCGAAACCCAAGTATCCCATCTCGACACTTGTATTCCACGTATCGGTCTGTCAAACCCCATATATCTCTCGGAAAGTAAGTGCCTAACATCGACACTTTAAATTCCCATCACGCATGAAAACACATCTCAAATGCGTAAATCCATATAAAATAGCATATGCAACATAAAACATCAATATGAGCATATCACGGAAAATCTCACTAAATAATGTATCTCACGGTTCCCAAAAATCCAAATCCAGAATACATATATATACAGCGTCCCATACCACCGATATATATGCTATAAAAACTGATCATGTAACAATAGTAAAGTATATGTGCAATCGAGTAGGTATAGCATGGCATATATATGAGCATGTAGGTATACAGGTATGCTATATGTCATATACACTATCGCACAAGTCTAACTGTTTCAATGTCGCTAACCAATAGCAAGGTATATAAATGAGCATTTGTGTTGTGCGTATCATGGCAATTACCAACAGGGTGTGTGTAGCATATCATTGGTGCTCGTGCAACATGGACTGTCGATAATAGTGCAGTGTACAACAGGTACAGTATCATACACAACAAGTAACTATATGCAATGTGAATCATGCAATATCTCTATATGCGCAAATAAACATACGGCTAATATTATATCATGTCTAGCCCCGACGCTTAGCGCCATACGGGCGATTCCCCGTAGACGTTAAATCTACTCACATGTGGTCTCCAGCTATGGAAATCCGACCACCTGCTTCCCTTTGTTCGCAGAGTCTGAAATCCCCGCTTGCGACGCTATAAAATCACAAACACAAGAAATAATGCGAATATCTTAGAATCGATCAAATAACGCAAACTATATATTTAAAACGCATCAACACGCTAACTCAACTCACGAGTGCACGTCTCGTGGCTAACACGCGCAACGATACCTTAATACCAAACTGAGTACATCGCAGCACGACACACGACTCGTGTCGCAACACGTATCACGCGAACTCAAAACACTAGATTATAGGTAAACGATCCCAGATTTTGCATACTGAATTTACTAAGTAAATAAACAGTACCAAACACCCCAAAATAACAGCAGACAACTACCACAGAAGCCCCACCCCAACCCTCAACTAGTCGGCCGGCGTCGCCGGCCCTCGCCTTAGTGGTCGCCGGCCCAAACCGGCGGGGTGGCCTCCGTCACTTGGGTGGTGTCTCAGGTCCACTAGTACATCTCTCTGAAGTTGTTTATTCAGACACTAAAATTCCTATGTCACAGCAGATACTAACAGTTCTAAAAAGACCTAAAAACCCGATATCGCCTCAATCGATATAAACTACGTTCTACTCAACAACCAACGATCAAAACCACATAAAAACTATAAATTAACAGTAGAGGGAATATACCTAATAACTTTGCTCCCAACTCCAAGCTTTCCCTAGTTCCAAGTGATCAAAGAAGCAAGAACAAGGCTTTTGTGCAAAAAGTGTGATATATTTGGGATTTTGAGGATTTTTGTGAGTTTAGATTGATAAAATATGAAAAAGAATTGAGCAAGGGCAGTGGATAATAGAGGAATTTCGGCCAAGTGAGTGAGGTGGAGATTTTAGAGGGTTTCCTAGCAATTTCCAACATTTATTGCATTCACACACAATACACACACATGCATGCATCTTCATTCTTTTCTTTTTCTTTTCTTTTAAATCCTAACTTAAATCCTAGTCCACACATAAAACCCTAGGTGAAGTGAGAAGGATTGTTTTAACTTAATTATTTTAAAGAAAAGATCGCTTATAGAAATTTTCCCAAAATTTGAATACCGCATTAAAATAATATTAAAAATTGGGAAAAAATCAAATTGAACCAAAACGTCCCATATACTCCCAAAGCTCGCGCACTAGCTTTATTTTAGCTAATCTAGGTGCTGGCAAGTCTATATGGTCGTTTGTTCACAGTCGGGTAAAAACGGAAAATACCGACAAACTTACCCTAAAACGGACAAATTCGCATAACGATTTCTAAAACGTTACAATCTCCCCCCTTATAGAAATTCGGTCCCCGAATTAAAATTTCATACTAAGCGTACCTTCAAAAAGATGAGGGAATTTCTTCCGCATCTCGCTCTCGATCTCCCAAGTGATCTCCTCACCAGTAGGACTACGCCATAGAACCTTTACAGAAGGAAAGTCCCTAGACCGAAGTTTCTTCACCTGCCGATCCAAAATAACTATCGGCTGCTCGGTGAACGAAAGATCACGCTCAAGCAGAACGGTCTCGTGCTGAATCGTATGAGAAGGATCATGAAGGTATCTACGAAGCATCGACACATGAAAAACGGGGTGAACATCTGGAAAACTAGGCGGGAGTGCTAAACGATAAGCAGCAGAACCCACTCGCTCAAGGATCTCGAAAGGACCTACAAATCTGGGACTGAGCTTCCCCTTCTTCCCAAATCGCATAACGCCCTTCATCGGAGAAATCTTCAGGAATATATGATCTCCCACTGCGAACTCAAGTCTGCGACGACGACGGTCGGCATAAGACTTCTGCCTGCACTGGGCTGCTCTCATCCTGTCCTGAATCAGCTGGATCTTCTCCGTAGTCTCCTGAACAAGCTGGGGTCCCAAAACCAAACTCTCACTAAGCTCGGTCCAACAGACTGGCGATCGACACTTCCTACCATATAAAGCCTCAAAAGGTGCCATCTGAATAGTCTCCTGAAAGCTGTTATTGTAGGAGAACTCAATCAACGGCAAGTGACGATCCCAACTGCCCCCAAAATCAAGCACACATGCACGGAGCATATCCTCCAGAGTCTGAATAGTCCGCTCCGTCTGACCATCGGTCTGCGGATGAAAAGCGGTGCTAAAACTCAATCTGGTACCCAAAGCTTCCTGAAGCTTCTGCCATAGACGGCTAGTAAACTGGGTACCTCTGTCGGATACTATGCATGTGGGAACACCATGCAAACGCACAATCTCATCTATATAAAGCTGAGCGTACTGAGCATAGCCGAAAGTGGTCTTCACAGGAAGGAAGTGAGCCGCTTTCGTCAACCGGTCTACAATAACCCAAATGGAGTCGTACCCTCTACTGGTCCTGGGTAGACCCACAATGAAGTCCATAGAAATCCGCTCCCATTTCCACTCCGGAATGGGTAAAGGCTGCAACTCTCCAGCCGGTCTCTGATGCTCAGCCTTGACTTGCTGACAAGTCAGGCACCTCGAAACGAAGTCCGAAATATCACGTTTCATCCCTTCCCACCAGTAGAAGTCTCTCAAGTCACGGTACATCTTGGTGGAACCTGGATGAACGCTAAAGGCCGACTGATGTGCCTGCTCTAGGATCTCGCGTCTCAACCCATCAACATCTGGTACACACAAGCGAGTCCCGCATCGTAGCACACCCTGGTCATCAATCATGAACTCCGAAACTGCACCCTGTCGAACAAGCTCAAGAATCTCAGACAAACGAGCATCACTGGGTTGCGTCTCACGGATACGATCAACAAGTAGTGGACGGGCGCGGACATGAGCAAACTGTCCCCCAGTGGAGGTGAACTCGAACTGCACTCTACTATCGCACAAGAGCTGCCAATCTGTAGAAGACTGACACCGAACTGCGCTCAACTGAGACAAGCTACCCACGGGCCTACGACTCAAAGCATCAGCTACCATATTCGCCCTGCCCGGGTGATAAAGGATCTCACAATCATAATCCTTTACTAGCTCCATCCATCGGCGCTGTCTCAGGTTCAGATCTCGCTGCTGGAAGATAAACTTCAAACTCTTGTGATCCGTGAAGATCTGATACGACTCTCCATACAAGTAGTGCCTCCAGATCTTCAACGCAAAGACTACCGCTGCCATCTCAAGATCGTGAGTGGGGTAATTCTGCTCGTGCTTCTTCAGCTGCCTAGAAGCATATGCAATCACCCTATCATGCTGCATCAAAACACAGCCGAGCCCCACTCGAGAAGCATCACAATACACAACGTAGCCTCCCGATCCAGAAGGTAAAGAAAGAACTGGTGCTGTCGTCAACCGAGTCTTCAACTGCTGAAAACTCTGCTCGCACGCATCAGTCCAGAGAAAAGGAACCCCCTTCCGGGTCAGTCCACTCAACGGTGCAGCGATACTCGAAAAATCCTGCACAAAACGGCGATAATAACCAGCTAAGCCCAAAAAGCTGCGGACCTCAGTCACCGATACAGGTCTGGGCCAAAACTGTACAGCCTCGATCTTCCTCGGGTCCACAAGAATACCATCACTAGTCACCACATGACCCAGGAAGTCAACTCTATCAATCCAAAATGCGCACTTTGAGAATTTAGCATACAGCCGGTGCTCTCTCAATATCTGCAAAGTAATCCCCAAGTGCTGCTCATGCTCCTCTCGACTCCTAGAGTAAACCAGTATGTCATCAATAAACACTATAATGAACTGGTCGAGGAACGGCCTAAAAATCCGGTTCATCAGATCCATGAACGCTGCTGGCGCATTGGTGAGTCCGAACGACATCACCAAAAACTCATAATGCCCATAGCGCGTACGAAAAGCAGTCTTCGGAATGTCATCATTCCGAACCCGCAACTGATGATAACCCGAACGCAAATCAATCTTCGAAAAATGTTTCGCACCCTGGAGCTGATCGAATAAATCGTCAATGCGGGGTAAAGGATACCTATTCCGCACCGTAACACGGTTCAACTGACGATAATCCACACATAGCCTCAAACTGCCGTCCTTCTTCTTGACGAACAGAACTGGAGCTCCCCACGGCGAAACACTCGGACGCACAAGTCCCAAATCAAGCAACTCTTGCAATTGATCTTTAAGCTCTCTAAGCTCTGCCGGAGCCATCCGATAAGGCGGTATAGAAATAGGCTCCGTGCCAGGAATCAGATCAATGCAAAACTCAATATCGCGCTCTGGCGGCAATCCAGGTAACTCATCGGGAAAAACATCGGGAAACTCTCGCACGGTAGAAACCTGGTCCAACAACTCCACTGTGGCTCCAGTATCATGAATGAACGCCAAGAATCCCCGACATCCCTTCCTCAAAAGCCGACTAGCGCACAAAACAGAAATCAAACTGTGAGGGGCGGCATTACGGTCCCCCTGCACCACAAACACTGACTCGCCGGGAAAACAAAATCTAACTGTCTTCTCGCGGCAGTCCACGGACGCATAGCAAGTAGCTAGCCAATCCATGCCCAACAAAACGTCGAAGTCCAACATCTCAAGAAGGATCAAATCGACGGACAGATCTCTGTCACCAATATGGACGACACAAGATCGAAACACATAACGCGCAACAAACGACTCTCCCACAGGAGTAGTCACGACCAGCGGCTGATCCAGCAAACACGACTCTCGGCCTAACCTCGGCACGAAGTGCGTAGAAACATACGAATGCGTGGATCCCGGATCAAAAAGAACTTGCGCATCAAAAGAACATACAGAAAGAGTACCTGAAACCACGGCATTGGACGCCTGAGCGTCCTGGTGATTCAAGGCAAAAACCCTAGCCTGACCTCTACCGGCTACTGGCTGTCCTCTGCCTCTGCCACCTCGACCTCTCGGTACAAAACCTTCATGACCACGACCTCGCTGAACAGGAGTCTGACGCGGCGCAACTACAGGAATAAGAGGCAACGCTCTCTGAGGTGGAGAAGGTGGTAAAGTAACCTGCGGTACAGCTGGCTCGTTCACACGCGGCTCCGTACAATCTCGAACCCGATGACCCAAACTACCGCACCGGTAACATCCAGAAACAAACTGCCTATCATCCTGAGGGTAAGAACCATAAAGCCGACCTCGTCCCGAACCGCCACTATCAGAACGGAAACTGTCTCGACGTCTAAACGCCCGCCTCGCTGCCGGATCACCAGTACGAACTCTCTTCGGTTCCGGAGCAACTGATGACTCAGCTAGACGCTCCTCTACCAAAAGAGCTGCATCCACCGCTGCCGCATATGTGTCACAATGCTGAATGCTGATGGCTAAGAATAACTTGTTAAGTAGGCCTCGAACAAACCTCTTCAGCCTCATCTCCTCTGTCGCCACCAATTATGGAGCATACACCGACAGCTCAGTAAACAATACATCATACTCCGACACCGTCATCCCCGGCGTCTGACGTAAAGACTCAAATCTGCGCGCTCGCGCATCCCTGACGCTCGGTGGAAGAAAACGAACAAGAAACGACGTCACAAACTCAGCCCAGGTCATAGGAGCAAGACCAGCGGCTCTGTCCCTCTCCAACGACTCACACCACTTCTGGGCCATACCCTCCAGACGAAAACTGGCAAACTCCATCCATCTCTCGTCGGAACATCGGAGTGAGCGACAAATCCTGGCCATCCGGTCGATAAACGACTGCGGATCCTCAGTAACATCTGTGCCCGTAAACACCGGAGGTCTCAGCCTCATGAAATCTGTCAACGACACAGCAATAACCTCCGGAGCTGCAACTGTGACTACCGGAACTGTAGGTACCATCGTGGTCCCCGCAGCGGGTGGAACAACTGCCTGCCCCTGCGCTCGGATGGTCTCTACCAAAGTCCCCACAATCTGGCGCAGATCCTGCATACCAGCTCCAATCATAGCAATGTACTCCGGTACAACAGGCGTACCACCCTGGTCAGTTCTCGCCTCAGGCGAGTCAACCCTGACCTCAGCCCTCGCGGCCGCTCTCTGAGCCCTCGTAGTCTTCGGCGGCATATGGGCTGGAAATTGAAACAAGATTCGATAAGGAAACGGGAATCGAATCACAAGATGTATATCAATCACGGAAGGAATATAAATCAATAAGTCCTAAGGTCACTTAGGCGGAGTATCGTGTCGTAAGTATGCCGCGGAACATACACACGCTACGTCACTCTGCTTAAGCTACCTACTCCATCATACCAAGGTCATCCTAGACTCCGAACGGTAAAACCTAACGCTCTGATACCAACTTTGTCACGACCCGCAATTCGGCCCGTAACCGGCACTTAAACTACGTAACGTCCACAGGCGTACGCAACTTAAATAAGCCGAAAACCCAGAAATCTAAACCACCCAAAACTGGATCAACGGAGAAAAACATAGTTTAAAACATTTAGAAATCACAATTTAAAATCTCTAACTCTAGTTTTCTTTCTTAAAAATTTCGGCAGCACCTCCTTTGTAAATACTAACCCCGAAAACGGGTACAACACGGATAATATATAAAACATCCCAAGTGGGAGAAAATCACGCCCACCGGCGGAAACAATCACCACAACAAGTATACGACGCCAAAGCGAAGAAATATCAAAGAAACGACTATAAAGGAAGTAAACATTTCCAAAATAACCGGCTTCTACGAGCACGGCACCCAAAATCACCAATAATATACAACACTGAAATCTCACAAGTCGTCTCTAAGTCATATACAACAGGGGTAGATGGAGAATACTAGATCCAACAAAAGATATACAATATACAAACGAATAACCGCAAACCCACCTAAGGTAAAGCAAAGGCCTCACTGCCTATAGTAGCGGTATCCACAAAAGTAATGATGATAAGCTGCTCTGCCGCGACTACTCAGAGGGTAAGTCCTGCAAAACACTGTGGCACAACGGGGGTGAGTTGCCAACTCGTGAATAGTAATTAACATCATACTGAAAATCGCAAGTATGCACTAACAGCAATGATTAATAACATGTGAACTGGTAGCATGAGTATGACAATATGAATATGCAACTATCATGATCAAGGTATACCACCAGGTACTATATCTACATGAATCATATGCATATCAACTGAATACTGAGTGCGGGATAGTAAATAATCTCATGCACAAATCATAAGCATGGAAAACACGGTGTAACTCAACAACACCCCAAATCCCTAAATACTCAGATCGTCCCGCAGATCGGCCCTCAAATCCTGTACGTCTCATGGAACCTGAGTGTCAAACATCGACACTCGAAAACATCATGAAAACCAGTGCCTAACATCGACACGTAAATACCCGTATCCATACGTTCCTCGAAACACAAGTATCCCTCTTCGACACTTGCATTCCACGCATCGGTCTTCCTGATATCCATACGTTCCTCGAAACCCAAGTATCCCATCTCGACACTTGTATTCCACGTATCGGTCTGTCAAACCCCATATATCTCTCGGAAAGTAAGTGCCTAACATCGACACTTTAAATTCCCATCACGCATGAAAACACATCTCAAATGCGTAAATCCATATAAAATAGCATATGCAACATAAAACATCAATATGAGCATATCACGGAAAATCTCGCTAAATAATGTATCTCACGGTTCCCAAAAATCCAAATCCAGAATACATATATATACAACGTCCCATACCACCGATATATATGCTATAAAAACTGATCATGTAACAATAGTAAAGTATATGTGCAATCGAGTAGGTATAGCATGGCATATATATGAGCATGTAGGTATACAGGTATGCTATATGTCATATACACTATCGCACAAGTCTAACTGTTTCAATGTCGCTAATCAATAGCAAGGTATATAAATGAGCATTTGTGTTGTGCGTATCATGGCAATTACCAACAGGGTGTGTGTAGCATATCATTGGTGCTCGTGCAACATGGACTGTCGATAATAGTGCAGTGTACAACAGGTACAGTATCATACACAACAAGTAACTATATGCAATGTGAATCATGCAATATCTCTATATGCGCAAATAAACATACGGCTAATATTATATCATGTCTAGCCCCGACGCTTAGCGCCATACGGGCGATTCCCCGTAGACGTTAAATCTACTCACATGTGGTCTCCAGCTATGGAAATCCGACCACCTGCTTCCCTTTGTTCGCAGCGTCTGAAGTCCCCGCTTGCGACGCTATAAAATCACAAACACAAGAAATAATGCGAATATCTTAGAATCGATCAAATAACGCAAACTATATATTTAAAACGCATCAACACGCTAACTCAACTCACGAGTGCACGTCTCGTGGCTAACACGCGCAACGATACCTTAATACCAAACTGAGTACATCGCAGCACGACACACGACTCGTGTCGCAACACGTATCACGCGAACTCAAAACACTAGATTATAGGTAAACGATCCCAGATTTTGCATACTGAATTTACTAAGTAAATAAACAGTACCAAACACCCCAAAATAACAGCAGACAACTACCACAGAAGCCCCACCCCAACCCTCAACTAGTCGGCCGGCGTCGCCGGCCCTCGCCTTAGTGGTCGCCGGCCCAAACCGGCGGGGTGGCCTCCGTCACTTGGGTGGTGTCTCAGGTCCACTAGTACATCTCTCTGAAGTTGTTTATTCAGACACTAAAATTCCTATGTCACAGCAGATACTAACAGTTCTAAAAAGACCTAAAAACCCGATATCGCCTCAATCGATATAAACTACGTTCTACGCAACAACCAACGATCAAAACCACATAAAAACTATAAATTAACAGTAGAGGGAATATACCTAATAACTTTGCTCCCAACTCCAAGCTTTCCCTAGTTCCAAGTGATCAAAGAAGCAAGAACAAGGCTTTTGTGCAAAAAGTGTGATATATTTGGGATTTTGAGGATTTTTGTGAGTTTAGATTGATAAAATATGAAAAAGAATTGAGCAAGGGCAGTGGATAATAGAGGAATTTCGGCCAAGTGAGTGAGGTGGAGATTTTAGAGGGTTTCCTAGCAATTTCCAACATTTATTGCATTCACACACAACACACACACATGCATGCATCTTCATTCTTTTCTTTTTCTTTTCTTTTAAATCCTAACTTAAATCCTAGTCCACACATAAAACCCTAGGTGAAGTGAGAAGGATTGTTTTAACTTAATTATTTTAAAGAAAAGATCGCTTATAGAAATTTTCCCAAAATTTGAATACCGCATTAAAATAATATTAAAAATTGGGAAAAAATCAAATTGAACCAAAACGTCCCATATACTCCCAAAGCTCGCGCACTAGCTTTATTTTAGCTAATCTAGGTGCTGGCAAGTCTATATGGTCGTTTGTTCACAGTCGGGTAAAAACGGAAAATACCGACAAACTTACCCTAAAACGGACAAATTCGCATAACGATTTCTAAAACGTTACACATGCATGTTGAAGTTCACTATGAACTGAGCAAAGGTGGAGGGGAGGGACTGCAGAATAATATCTATGTATTATTCATTTTCCATCGTCCATCCAAGGTCCTCAAGCTCTTCAATAAGAGCTATCATCTTCAGAACATGGTCTCCTACTGATGTGCCAGGGGCCATTCGCATCTGAAACAATTTCTTTGATGCTTCGTATCGTAATACGCGGGATTGCTCCCCATACAACTCCTTTGTATGGAGCAATATACCGTGAATGTCCATGTCCTCGTGCTGCTTTTGATGTGTGTTGTCCATCGATGCAAGCGCGAGGCATTTGGCTGTGGCACAGTCAGCGTCCCATGTCTTGCGGACTTCAACGTCCGAAACTGAGGATTTTGGACCTGGGACGGGCGGGGCTGAAGCCGTGAGGACATATGATACTTTATCATAAGTCAAGGCGATTTTCAGATTCCTCAGCCAGTCTTTATAGTTGGTCCCATTAAGTTTGTTTTTATCTAGTAAAAGCTTGAGTCCAGTCATTGGTATCTGCCATTAAGAGAGAGAAAAGAATACACTCAGCGAAAAGCTCTTGCATAGATCAGATTGGTTATTTATCTTGTCTAATCGATGTCTCCCACTGCTTTAATCAAGTTTTTCTTTCAAACCTTAAAAAGAAAACTAGCCAGGATTAATTACAGTCTACAACTTCGCTAACCGTTCAGCCAGGCCAGTGTCGGTACTTGAGGGAGGTTCCCCGTGCTTTCGCACGGACCTAATTAAAGTAAATCTCGTTTTCCCAGAGGCGGAGCCCCGTTAACACCTTTCTAGTCACCTAATGAGTTAGCTAATTGTAAACTGCAAAACTCTCCTAAGAGCAACTATTGCCCACAGTGGGATCGGGATCCAATCATCACATGGAAGGTATGCAATCTCATTGCAAATCTCAACACTTGAAATTCCCGATATGATTTTTACCCCTAGTACTTATGACCTTAACTATGGTCAACAAATCATAAGTACCAGTCAAGTTCTACCCGTCATTTCTTGATCAATTAGACCCACCCATTTGACCCTTAACTATGGTCAACAAAGTCGCATGAATGTCCTAATTAATCTGCATCATATGCAGTGTAGGAAGACATCACTTAGCTACCGTACACTACGCCTTAACTAAAGTCAACAAACGTAGCACGAATACTAAGTACTCTACTTCCTAAAATGACGGAGGGTTGCGAATGATTTTTAAGAAAATCTTTGACGCTTTGAACTTGATATCGTTGTAGAATCAAATGAAATTTTGAAATGGAGTGATTTTGAGGCTTTTCTAGTTTTGCTAAAGGGGTCACTCCCGATGAAGGGATCGTCGGCCCTTTCCTCGTCGAATGAGGTGCGGGATATATCATATATATCGCGATGCAAAGCAAAAACACAAAAGCAGTCAAAAGCAACCCGAGTGTGTAGCATCAGCCAGTTATTGCTAAAAGAGTCACTCCCGGTGAAGAGATCTCGGTCCTTTCCTCATCGAATAAGGTGCAGGGTATATCATATATATCGCTGTGCAAAGCAAAAACTGTAGCTACCTGTTTTATTTTAAAATTCGATTCCACAACATGTTAGGTTTCTTATCTTTCATTAATCACATTAATGAAGTCCCATCATTTAAATACCTAAACATCACAGATAGATATGACGTACACTTATGCCATCCGCATTCGCCTCGATGTCCCCTCGTGCACCGTTAGGTTAGGTAACTAACGACAGAGCAGGGCAGGGCTAGCGCGGGTGTAAAACATAAGCAACGTCTACTATATATCATATATATAATATGTCATTCGTCTCAGATGTTACAGAATACAGGCAGCAGAAACATGTATATAATGTGGGATATACTAGGATGTCCGTATTTAGTATTTAGCCAACAATAGAAAATACGGATTCCACAGTCGCGATGAATAGCCAAGCCCACATCCTTAGACCCTTACGAGAGCGGCAAGCGACCCTCCCAATCCTGGAGTTTAGGAGACCCGGTCTCGACTCCTCGAGATGGCCTCCCACTGAACCCCAGAACCCGGTCACTTGTGCTCCCCTCCTTGGGTCTATCCTAATGCGGAAAAGTAAATAATATACAACATCGGTGACCCAACCTCAACCTGGAAGTGTCCCAAATAAAAGAATATTACATTTGAATTTACATGAATAAAAATTTAAAACTCTCATCTCACAAAAAAAAACCCCCGGCTATTCAATCGCGACAATCCAGCACATCATATCACAGCAACACATAATATCTCATATCATCAACGTAAGTAAGTATGCGTACCCCAATTGTCGTTGATGTATAGCAACGAAACCGGCGATATCGACATACTACACTTACGGTCACAGAAAATAAAGTGTAAAACTACAATATTTGGAATCCACATTCTCTTTAGACATCATAAATGCGAAATATCACATACTTCGTATTTCATGCCTAAACTATATGAATTCCACATATTGTATCACATTACAGATAAATATACAGTATTAAAGTTTTTGAGCGAATGATCAAATACCCAAAATACCCTAAAGCTCAACACTTGAGCGGAGTTCAAAAATTCCGGAGTGTGACACAGTAGTAGCGGTCCAGCCGTAGAAGGGTCAAGCCAACGCCTCACATGTGGCACGCCGTACTGCCCCAAACCCTAAGGTTCAAAGGACAGTTCAAGACGGTCATATAATCGAGTTAAGGTTTGTTGTCTTCTAGAGGGTCCACTACAAAACTTGCACATATATCCGAAAGACTTAAACCCCGTGAAGAGTGAGCAAATGATACTCGTTCAAATACTTCAATACATTCTAATTATCCGGAAAGACAAGAAGTTAAAATTCCGATCGAATTGATGAGTCCAAAAACGTCTCCAGAATTTATATTAGTAAATTCAGATTAAAAATACTCCAAAACAATATTCAAGCAGTATAATGAGTTACTGTGCAAAGATGACATCATGACGCAATAGTACGGCCGCGGAACCGCGGCCTAAGGAGGCTTCTGCCGCGGTTCCGCGCTCAAATGTACTGTTCATGGTCTCAGTTTTCACAGTAACTCTTACATTCACCTGCTTAATTTTTTGCATATTTTTATTTCTGAAAATAAACAGTTTCAAAAAAATGTCCAGAGAGCGTCCCGTAATCCCGTATTTCGGTTCGATCGGAGTTTTTACTTCGCAAGAGTAACGCCTAATGTTCCAGGTCGGCTCTGATACCAATGTTAGTTTAGCCTAGCACCCTATGAGAGATTTGGAGGCATCACATGTCATAAAGATCAAAATTTTATGGTGCTAAGTAAACACACAAAGGATCTTATCCTAGAAAATTAGGGATTCATAATTTTACAAGCGATAAAGGATAGGGTTTCGAGACTACAACCTTTGTAGCTCCCTTCGCTTAACTCTTTGGCCTCTTGAGTGTTGGAGGAAGGTTCTTTTGAAGTCCTCTAGCGTCTACGACGATCCACCCGGAGCTCCTAGTCCAAGCTTGCGACTTCACCTTTCCGGAGAAGAAATGAAGATAACACTCTACACAAGTGGGCTAAACTTGTGTAGAATGATGTTGTGGATTTTATTCTCACTTCAAAAACCTTTCTTGATCAATATTTTGCTTACTTGAAGAGAACAAGAGAGCTTGGGAGGAAGAAGAGAGACAAGGAAGATGATGGCTCACCTTCTTGAAGAAGAGAAAAGACTCACCTTGAAGAAGAGAAAAGAGTCTTCTTCGAAAAGAAATAAAAACATATATCTATGTTTATTCCTTCTCATGCCAAACCATGGTTAGGATATGAAGACATTATTGTATCATGGTTAAAACATCTAAGGAAAATAAACCAAGGGTTAAATGGTGGGTAAGCATGGTAAGAGTGTAGAAACATTCCAATATTTAACCCATTTTCTTTTCCTTTTGTTTTAGCATAAGTACAATAATAATTCACATTAAAAACCATGGTGTGAGTCTAATATTGCCATCATATTCCATGTATAAGCAACCATGAAGGATGATGCATGTATGTATGTGTGCATGCACATCATATGTGCATGAAACTAAAAGCAAGAAATCATACATGCATGCATACATCCATCATGCACAAGTAAAGGTTTCAAGTGAGAAAACTAATGGTTAAATGATAAATCAACACTTGATTTATCAATCCGGCCATATCACATATGACCCCACCATAAGCCAGCTGCCCGATCAATATACGGTATCCCATACGCGCATTTTAATCGGGTCCATGCACATATCGCATACGCGCACCACAACGTTTCGCCTGGACCAGGTAACTCCTTTGTAGGACTCTAAGACTCGTCAATATGCCGGCAGTGGATGATGATCACATCAAGCACCCCCAGGCCGCAAGCGGTCAGCTAAACGTAACGGCCACCCGGGTATTGAGCGATCAGAAGAAAACAAGCGAACCTGCTATAACTCCCGTCGAGCCAACCGGCAACACTACCGTACAGTCCGGTCTCTTCGTCAGATATGCCGCATATCGAGTCTAGGGATGGTAACGTTGACCCCAATAACCCAAAAAGTCGTGCCGGTGAATGGTCTATAACAGATCGAGAAACTACTGATAACACTTATCAGCAAATCTCAGCAGCCCTGGCCAGGGACTTACTGATATAACCAGTCGAGCACAGTACAGCATCAACTCCCAATACCGGGAGAGACGAAACCCCTCCAATCGCTCATCGCCTTCGTGTGTCTCGGGACTGTACTCAACGGCCACCTGTTTGCACGACTCAGTAGAGCCGTGGTAGGGTGGTAATCAAAGTACAGTGGGAGGGCACACAAGACTCCATGACGATCTGGGTATACAGACTAACCTGTACCAGTGTCACCTGAGAACTGCTATCCGACGATAGATATAATTCCATATAGGAGTTCTCGGTGAGTCCGTCCAGTGTACCCAGTCAACACTGAGCACCCGTATATGATCTTGATGTCAAACATCGATGAATGTGGGAACATTCATCGCCCATCGAATGGGTCTAGTATCATATACGCTAGTCTACTCTGGTATATCAATGCCCCGTCTCGATATACCTACGACTAGGGACATTCCAGGATATGCTTATAGACTATAGATGTCCCACTAGTATGATCTCTATCATAATCATTGTAGTCAAGCCAATATCCTTAGGGCCTTTCCAACATGTCTGAATGAGTAAAAGCATGATCAAATCAACATGTTAGATAAAGAAGAACCAGATAGCATACTATCATGTCGAGCAAGAATGTATACTGAATATATATATATATATATATATATATATATATATATGTATAAATACATCCACTATCACATAATGGCCTCTAGGGCATACATATATCCAACATATTGTACATCCATACTTGCGTATATACATATTGTACACCCATACTTGCTGACATACACACTTGTACATCCATACCTGCGTACATACACATATGCACCTTTATACGATGTTGTATTTGATTTTGAAGATTTAGGAACCGCATGATATATTTTAAAAACTGGATTCATTTAAAGAGCGGTTTTCCCCTCGATATGTGCATATTATTGTTTCATGTTGCATGATATACGGATATGCTTACCTTTCTATTATATGTCGCATACATCATGCTTTATGATTATACGCATTGAGATATGTTGTTTTCATAAGATTTCTTGATTTGAGGACCATGGTGATTTCAAAAGAATGTATGTATTGTTTTAAAAACCTGGTTTCTGTTGATATGATATTTCAGTGCGTCCACCATGTGTTTTCTCGGTTCTGAGAGTAGCATGTGAAACCCGATTCGAGGAGTGGTAGGCACCGACTGTGGGTATATGATGGACCCGGTGAGGTACCCCGGGGCAAGAAGACTCGTATTTGTTAGATGGTGAGCCTGGCGGGGGAGCACTACCTACCGGTGATAGTATTTGGACTCGGCGGTTATACGGAGTAGTGAGATAGATATGAGGGCCGACTAGATTATGCAGCGCCTGAGGGCCGATCTGAGGATGCGGTGCCTGAGATATATGGATTTACGTGTCGATGCTGGACACGGGTTTCATGATGTTTCGAGTGTTGATATTGGACACTCAGGTTCCATGATTTTGATGTGTCACGAGGGACACACATTGATTTTATCCTCATACCTTCATGCATATGCTTTTATGATATATACATACATTTATTATATGGTTGGACGAGATCCACCTGCATACATACATTGATTATATGGTTGGACGAGATCCACCTGCATACATACCTTGATTATATGGTTGGACGAGATCCACCTGCATACATACCTTGATTATATGGTTGGATGAGATTCACATGCATACATACATTGATTATATGGTTGGACGAGATCCACATGCATACATACATTGATTATAGACGAGATCCACATGCATACATACATTGATTATATTGTTGGATGATATCCGTATGCATATAGACATTGATTAGACTGTTGGCATATATATGCAGATACGGTCACCCTAGATATCATAGTATTACCTTTATGATACAGTTGACCTAGGAGTCGTTGTTTATTCGATTTCTACTTGTTGATGTTTTTCTACTCACGAGTTGGTAACTCACCCTCATTGTGCCATAGTTCTTGCAGGTTGACCGCGTAGATCAGTAGCGGTATCGCTGGCACACAGTTGCATTCGGGTGATTACTTTGGTAGGTGGTACATATTGGATCGTACCCCTCTTGTATTTATTATTCATATTGTATCTAGTCAACTCCATCAATCAAACTAGTATTTGTATAAGTAATGAGACTTAGTGAGACTTGTGGTTGTGAGACTTAGAGCGAGGGGTATTCCGCTACTTGTGATTTTGATGTCTTGCTTTTCTTTATCTTTTGTGGTGAACTTCGTCGTTGGGCGTCGTATACTTATATTTATGCTTTGCATGGTTGTGGATCCGCCGTTTGGCGAAGAGCTAGCTCCCGCTTAGGGATGCCTTTTATATTATCATGTATTGTGGTTTTGGATCAAAATATACAGAGGAGGTGCTGCCCAAATTTTTAAAAGACGAAACATGTTTTTCAACTAATAAATTCCACTTGCATTTTCATGTTCTTTTACTTATGCATTTAGAAAACATTGATTTCACCCTACCTTTATTTCAAAACTTCACCTCTTTTATTTTCTTAAAAAGGTTTAGATTTCTGGGTTTTGGCTTACTTGAATTACGTTACGCCTTTAGACGTTGCGTGGTTCGAGTGCCGGTCATGAGATAAATTTCGGGTCGTGACAAAGTTGGTATCAGAGCGTTAGGTTTAACCTTGGTTCGAGTCTATGTTTGACTATGCGGAGTCTAGGGCGTGTATGTATTTCGGAAGCTAGGCTTGACCTTACGGAACTTAGACTGAACAAAAGGATATTAGACCCGAACTTTTGTTTCATAGGTTGACCCTGATTGATGGAGCAGGTAGCTTGGGTAGAGTGACGTACCGTACGTATGTTCCGCGGCATATTTACGATACGATGCTCTACTTAAGAAACTTTAGGATGTACATATTTGAGATCTATGATTCTCTTCGTACCCATGATCATCACGTGCTACCGGCGTATTGACGATTCTTTAGAGTCCTACACAGAGGTTTCTTGGCTCAGGCAAAACGGAGTAAAGGCACATATGTGATATATGCAGGACCGAGGATAATGCAATATGAGATACCGTATTATATTCTCGCGATATTTAGATATGAACCGGGTCATCGGATCAAGTGTTGATTCGATGAATCGGTACATGATATATTAGTCGGTTATATTCGATATAGCCGGATTGTCGGATCAAGTGTTGATTCGATGATTTAATGTATAATAATATATATGATATATTGTATTACATTATCTAATATTGGCTAGCTTTATTATTTCATTTTCTCACCAGATAATACATTGATATATATGCGATATATGTTAATTGTATTATTTTCTTTTGTTGCAAACATATAATATATATGTGATATATATTATTGTGACATGATATGATTAATAATGGAACATGTTTAGTGAAGATTAAACAAGGTTAGGGTTTGATTAGGGTCAGCTTCTTCTTGCACTATCTAGAAGCTTTCTTTTTTGTCATGAGTTAGATATTATGCTTGATATTTATCTATGACTCATTCTTTAACCTAACCAAACCCTAGCTCTAGTTTATTCTCTACAAGGGTTATCCTTGTCATACTAAACTATAGTTACATTATTAATTCATATATACATTTCTATTATTCATCACAAAAGGAGGATCTCTTTATTCATCATCTTCTTCTCTCTTGAGCTTTGAAAAAGCTTGCTAGATTTTCCTTTTGTGATGATTTCTTGTGAGAATATGATATAAAAAGAAAGCATAAATACTACTCCATCATCCTCATCTAATCTAGCCCATTAGATTATGGTGTTCATCTCATTATAGTGAGAGAGCTTGAGTTATAGAAACTTCGACGTAGATCATCGGAGAAACGGAACACTACAAGCTAGCATGGATCGTTCGAGTCGTGGAGCCTCTCTTGAGTCCGGGAGATCGTGGATCACGGCGAAGGGACTTCTACTCGGAGCTTATGAAGCGAAGGAGCGGACTACAAAGGTTGTAATCCCTCACACTTAGTGGTAAAGATGTTTACTTGCATGTTAAACCCTAATAATCTAGCAAAGATCCCGGCTTTGGGTTGTTCGGCACGTCTAAAATTTTATTCGGGCATAGTTGATACCTTACGAACCCTCACAAGAGTGCCTAGGAACCCTACAGGTTTTTGGATTTGATTTAATTTCCGTCGTGTGGCATTTGAACGTCAACGATGAGGGTGATTTGGTTGTGTTTTGCATGCGAGGCTATAGGTTTTAACCTATGAGCGAACCGTATGCCATATTGGTTTTCCGTATTCGATTTTAATTCTATTGCGACTGTGTATGTATTGTAGGTACCTTCGCATAGATTCTGAGGCTACGGAGCATGGCGTCATCGATTTCGGCAAGAAAGGATCAATGTGAGTAAATCTATATCTACGGAGGAAGTCGGGTGGATGGTGTATAGCACCCCCGCAAGCTTTGATGGAAACCGATTCATAGAACATGGTTAAGGAAACCTAGATTAGAAAATTATGGATAGGGTTAAAAGGATAGTTAGAGATGATGTGAATGATCGAATATGTATATCGAGATTTGGGAAGGAAGCTTTAGGGACATGAAAAGTGATTGTGAATCACGACTTATAGGTATATAGTTGCACTAGAATAAGTATGAGTTTTAGAGTGACTTGACATTGATGTATAGGGTAGAATGTATATGTAGAATTGACTTGATGTGAGGCATTAATGCAATGAGAAGAATATATATGATGCGATATGATGACTTGATGATATGTTGGTATACGGATGCGAGTCGTTTGAGATGATTGATACTTTGTCGGTCCCCTGATACGAGATTGTTATGGATGTGACCTGGGACATACGTACATAGATATATATAATGTTGTGAATCTTGAATGATATGTCGTACGTGACGTTAGGTCCGTACCCCTCATTGTCATATAGGTTGATAGGATCCCTAATAGTTTGATGCCGCCGTACGATAATTTTCCGTACGTGATGAGTTTTATGATGATTGATCCATACCCTTGACTAGAGGGTGCCGTACGATGTATTGTACCGTACGTGTTGTTGTGAGGCTAGACACCGATTGATAGATTCACCGACTCGGTCATATTAGATACGTATACCTGTCAGCATTTTGCATACGATTTACTTTATACTACGTTCATGTCACTCTCATTGCATTTCATATACCTGTGCTGGTACACCTACACCATTATCGATGATACGTATGTTACACTTACACAGATTGGCCGGCTCACACACTTCATCATCGATAATTGCTATGTCACTTACACAGTAGAATCGCTGCATCAGGATATGACTCCTTGCATGATATAGTTACTTACATACATATTGTACACATATACTTGCGTATATACATATTGTACACCTATACTTGCGGACATACACATTTGTACATCCATACTTGCGTACATACACATATGCACCTTTATATGATGTTGTATTTGATTTTGGAGATTTGGGAACCGCATGATATATCTTAAAAACTGGATTCATTTAAAGACCGGTTTTCCCCTCGATATGTGCATATTACTATTTCATGTTGCATGATATACGGATATGCTTACATTTCTATTATATGTCGCATACATCATGCTTTATGATTATACGCATTGAGATATGCTGTTTTCATGAGATTTCTGGATTTGGGAACCGTGGTGATTTCAAAAGAAAGTATGTATTGTTTTAAAAACCCGGTTTCTCTTGATATGATATTTTAGTGCGTCCACCATGTGTTTTCTCGGTTCTGAGAGTGGCATATGAAACCCGATTCGAGGAGCGGTAGGCATCGACTAAGGGTATATGGTGGACCCGGTGAGGTACCCCGGGGCAAGAAGACTCGTATTTGTTAGACGATGAGCCTAGTGGGGGAGCACTACCTACCGGTGATAGTATTTGGACTCGGCGGTTATCCGGAGGATACCGACCGGAGTAGTGAGATGGATATGAGGGCCGACCAGATTATGCAGCGCCTGAAGTCTGATCTGAGGATGTGGCGTCTGAGATATATGAGGATTTACGTGTCGATGCTGGACACGGGTTTCATGATGTTTTGAGTATCAATGATGGACACTCAGGTTCCATGATTTTGATGTTTCGCGAGGGACACACGTTGATTTTATCCTCATACCTTCATGCATATGCTTTTATGATATATACATACATTGATTATATGGCTGGACGAGATCCACATGCATACATACATTGATTATATGGCTGGACGAGATCCACCTGCATACATACATTGATTATATGGCTGGACGAGATCCACATGCATACATACATTGATTATATGGCTGGATGAGATCCACATGCATACATACATTGATTATATGGCTGGATGATATCCATATGCATATAGACATTAATTAGACTGTTGGCATATATATGCAGATACGGTCACCCTAGATATCATAGTATTACATTTATGATACAGTTGACCTACGAGTCGTTATTTATTCGATTTCTACTTGTTGATGTTTTTCTACTCATGAGTTGGCAACTCACCTCCGTTGTTCCACAGTTCTTGCAGGTTGACCGCGTGGATCAGTAGCGGTATCGCTGGCACACAGTTGCATTCGGGTGATTGCTTTAGTAGGTGGTACATATTGGATCATACCCCTCTTGTATTTATTATTCATATTGTATCTAGTCAACTTCATCAATCAAACTAGTATTTTTATAAGTAATGAGACTTAGTGAGACTTGTGGTTGTGAGACTTAGAGCGAAGGGTATTCAGCTTCTTGTGGTTTTGATGTCTTGCTTTTCTTTATCTTTTGTGGTGAATTTCGCCGTTGGGCGTCGTATACTTATATTTATGCTTTGCGTGGTTGTGGATCCGCCGTTTGGCGAAGAGCTAGCTCCCGCTTAGGGATGCCTTTTATATTATCATGTATTGTGGCTTTGGATAAAAATATACAAAGGAGATGCTGCCCAAATTTTTAAAAGACGAAACATGTTTTTCAACTAATAAATTCCACTTGCATTTTCATGTTCTTTTACTTATGCATTTAGAAAACATTGATTTCACCCTATCTTTATTTCAAAACTTCACCTCTTTTATTTTCTTAAAAAGGTTTAGATTTCTGGGTTTCGGCTTACTTGAATTACGTTACGCCTTCAGACATTACGTGATTCGAGTGCCGGTCACGAGCTAAATTTCGGGTCGTGACATGATCACTGTCTACTGCTAGCGTATTGACGAGTCTTAGAGTCCCACAAAGGGGTTATCTAGCTCGAACGAAACGATGTGGGGTGCATATAGGGATATGCACGGGAGCTTGACTAAATGCAAATATATGATACCGTATTTTAATCTAGCGTTACTATTGGTCGGGTCGTATGTGATATGACCGGATTTTTAAATCAAATGTTGATTTAATATTAATAACCATTAGCTCATTTATTAAAACCTATTTCTTTATGATGTATGCATGAGTGTATGTATGTATATATTGATATGAATGCACACATGCATGCATACATGTTTCATGGTTGATGATACATTGGAGATGGCAATGCAAGACTCACATGGAGAAATATTTATATATTTTGATCATTGAGAAAAAGAAAATGGGAATAAAATCATAGTTGGGTTTCTACACTCTTCTTTTGTTGACCAAAGCCAAAACCACGGTTTTATTGCCCATGGTTTTTGTTAACTCAATATCAAAATATCTAGATATTTTGTAACCATGGTTGATTGTGAGATGGCCATCTCTCTCTCTCTCTCTCTCTCTCTCTCTTATTACTTGAGATATTATTGAGATAATTGACACAAGAGTTTAGCTGAGCCATCTCCTTCTTCTTCTTCCTCCTTCATGCTCTCTAGGTTTTAGTAAGTGAGTGAAGAAAAGAAAAAGAAAAGGTTTTTAAGTGAGATCACAACCCACATCACCAATCTATGTTAGTTTAGCTCACTAGTGTAGATTGTTTGCTTCACTTCCATCTTGATCAAGTGAAGCTAGGAGCTTGTGCAAAGGGACTCCGTGGTGGATCGTCGTGGATTTCGAGGGACTCAAGTGAACCAGTTCAAACACCAAGTTGATCCAAGGAGTCACGAAGAGGAGGACTACAAAGGTTTTATTACCCTCCTCTTAGTGTTAAACTATTATTTGTATGTGATTGTCACGACCCAAAATTGGCCCGTGACGGCCCTAATACTACGCAACGCCTAAAGACGCAACGTAGTAAAAGAAAGCCAAACCCAGAAATCTAAACCATGAAAAAAAATACGGAAAAGATAATATAAGTTTTGAAACAATTGAAATCGCAACCTAAATTCTTTAAATTTTTAGCAACACCCCATTTGTAGAAACCAGCCAAAATGAATACAACAGAAAATAATAACAGTAGAGAAAGAAGCTGTATATATAAAAGACCTCAAATCCACAATAATACACACTAACGTCCTCACCAAGTCTCTATGTCAATAATACAATAGTAGATGGAGAGTACAAAATACACGAATGTACAATATGAAATACAGATAACCACCTAACCCACCTAAGCAACTGGTACTGTGAGCTGACGCGGTATCTGTAGCAAAAGGTGATAGCTGGATAGCTGAAATAGAGGGATAGCCTGCCTCGACTACTCTGGGGAACAACCTGAAACACCTGTGGCACAACGGGGGTGAGTTGCCAACTCGTGAATAGTATAAAACATATGCAGGTAATCGCAGGAATGCACGTACAGCATGAATCTAAGATATACGATTACAATAGTAATATGTCATGCAATGCTGAAATAAGGAGAGTACACTAGCAGGTACAATCAATATATGAAGCAATAGTAACATGACAGTAGTATGCAATAGCTATGCAATAAAGATATGAGAAATCAATATGCAACGAACATAAGGGTACACTACAAGTACTACCAATATATGAATCTGTGCATAAGGTAGGTAAGGGTGAGGTATAGGGTGGAATATGTCATTTCCCACGGAAACCTGACGTCATGGCAGGATCACAATCCATCAAGATACTCCAATCCCAAATCCTCAAATCAGCCCCCACATAGGGCACTCACATCATATAAGTCTCACATCTCCTCAATGTACAATATCGAGTAATCTCCTATATCCCGAATGTACAAATCACCAATCACATAGGTATATCCAATGTCCAATCCCAATGAATCACCTAGTATCCCAAGTCCAATCTCAAATAAGTTTCTAGCATCCTAAAGGTAAATATATGTACAGAAATAATATGATGGGGGCAATACACATATATTAGCGTCCCATACCACTAATATTGGTGTAAGGGTATATATAACAACGGCTAAATCCCCTGTTATATATACAAAAAGGGGTTAAAGAAATATCATGAAACCGTGTGCCAAGCATCGACACAGAAATCCTCGTATATGGGGCTCCGTCAGTCCGGATCAGCCCACGGGGTCCGTCTGCAGTGTCGGCCCTCGGCCCCGACAGTACAGGTCATCCCGCATCCATCTCTCTCTACTCTGGCCAGTAGCCTCCGGACAACTGCCAGGTCCAAACAATCACCGGTAGGTACTCGCCCGCCTCCAGGCTCAATCGGTAAACCCATCGATCTTCTTGCCGAGGGGAACCATACCGGGCCCCACCATGTACTCTCATACGGCAACCACACCTCGTATGGAGTATATAATCAGCACCGATAAAACTCATGGGGGACGCTCAAATATCATATCAAGGAAACCGGGTTGTTACATGTATGCATAATTTCATGAACTCCCGCGGTTCCCAAATCCCGAAAACATCATATAAAATCCAGATAAACAATGAGCAATCCAAGAATAAATATATGCGATATATCTGAATGCGAGCAGGTAAACACAAGTATATAGCTGAACCAGATGTATGCAAAAACAAGATAAGGTACAGCTAAGTAACATCAGTAAATGTAAATATGCGACAGCAACTGAATATGTGTCCAACATACAGGTGTAGTAATGTATAGGTATCTACCTATAAAAGCTGATGTCGTATATACAGGTATAGCAAGGTATAGGTATCTACCTATAGGAACTGATGTCGTATACCCCCCCGGGTATAAGTAAAATATGTAGGAAATCCCTCCCGGTATAGGTAAAATATGTAGGAGGTATACCTATAGCTGTATCGCAAAGTGAAAATATACCTATCACTAAAGGTATGATACACTATAGGTATACCGATAAGCTAGATGTCATGTATGGCAGGCAATAGTAGCTATAAGGGGTAGTGAGTGACATGGCAATTATTGACGGTGTGTGTGTAGCATGCAATCCGTGCTCGTGCAACATGGACCGTCAATAATGTGTGCAGTGTCCTACGGCTGCTAGTCACAGTATAGCAATATCTAAGGAAATGCAGTACAGCGCAATTCTACAATGACGTAGAATGTGCGACAGGTAATTGAATCCTAGCCCAGACGCATAACGCCATGCGGGCGATTCCCCTGTAGATGTTATATCTACTCACCTAAACTCCACGCTGGGTGAATCCTGTCACCTGCTCCCCCTGTAGCCGTGTCCGTAGCTCCTGCCTGCAAACCTGCAATTACGACATGGATATCACATATAAGCCAAAATATCTCGCGAAACGCGATATCGAATCGAAACGAGAAACTCGCGTCGCGAACTAAACGCGCGTGTGCACGATACGCTGAACCGTGTGTGTACGCGTCTAAAACCCTCGCGACACGCCGCGATACGCTGGATCACAGAACCCACTCACGTATCGCGCGTATCGCGCAAACACAACGGACACAAAAACGACATATAGCCCCAGATTTTCCTACAGGCCAAATCTTACAAAACTATACATGCCAAAGACCTAGAAAACACTGCAGAGAACCATACTCAAAACCCCAACACCCCAGCCCACCTTTGGGCCGCAAATTGCGGCCAATACAGAGAAATTGGCGGCCAGGTTTGGGAGGTAGGGGCTCGTGCTCTGGTGGTGGTATCTAGACCTAACAAGCATGTTCTAGTTTCCTCAATTTTTCCCTGCAAGGTCCGGGTCTAAAGCAGATCGCAAAAGTCACAAATATCGTTTAAAAACGACAATTTTGCACAATAAGGAAAACCTATGGTATTTTAGTGTAATCTAGCTATTCTTCAGTTGAAGTGGCCTTGTTAACACTTAAATATTCTAGGTTAGCTAACACAGTCAACAATTTGCCATCACAACTCACAAATTACCAAAACTAGCACTAAACTAGCCATTTTAACACTAACCGACACCAATTATCACACAACTAAACAAACTAGGGATTGGGTTCAGAAGATATACCCAATTGGACCCTAGAGGGCTGGTGAAGAGGTGTGTGGAGGAGATGAGGCTGCTGCAGTTGCTGGAGCTCCAAAAATTGCTGTTGCTGATCCTGTTGCTGCTGCTGCTGATGATATTGCTGTTGTTGCTGTTGTTGTTGTTGTGTTGTTGTTGTTGTAGCTGGAGATGATGAGGATGATGATGATAATGTTGATGTTGTTGCTGCTGCCACTGCCTGTCGCTGCTGCTGCCAAGGCTTGCTGCTGCTGCTGCTTCTGCAGCTGCTGCTTCTCTCTCTCTCTCTCTCTCTCTCTGCAGTGAGTGTGTGTGTGTGTGTGAGAGAGTGAGAATGAGGGAAAAGAGAAAGAGAAATGAGTGCAAGGCTACAACCCCTCCCTCTCTCCTTCTCTCTCATCATTAATGAGGCATGGTTCACCCCATGCTCACCATGCCCTCTCTCTCACCCAAGTCAACATTCAACCAATAAATTAAACCCTTTTAAAAGAAAAAAAATCATTTTCCAATTTTAAAAACTATCCCTACTAAATACAACCATGCATACTATTTGACCCAAAAGCACTTAAACCAAACTTAACACTAGATTAAGCAATGGTTAAACCACAATTTACATCCTAGTTGTCATGCACAAGTGTGTGTGCGCCTAACAAAAATCTAATAAAATACACAATAAATAGGATAAAATATTTAAAAACCAATTTGGTAAACTTTTTATTAAAAACCACCCATTAAAATATAAATAGCTACAATACACATTCTAAGGTGTTACAGTGATACTTGTCATTGTTACCCTAAATTTCTAGTTCGATTCATGGTTGGTTTGGTTAACACGCCTAAAATTTTTAGTGTGGCGTGTTTGATGCAAGACAAACCCTTGGAAAATCTTCGAATCCTATATTCTAATTGATCATTACAGTTCATCAAAAACTGATATCGGAAAATTCTAAGCTCGTCTTTGACACTTCTAAGCACATTTTAATCAAGGCTACCATTACTACTAGGCCAATAGACACTCACTAAACCTCTACTAAACTCTACTGCAAGTTTTATCCACTAATTCTCATCCTAGAATTTTCCAAGATCACAAAACCTAAACTTTTTAACTCTAAACTAAGACTTGAGGTTAGGAAACTAAATACTTGAACAAAGGTGAGTGTTTTACCTCAAGAGAGCAACTCAAGAAAATTCCTAGATGGTCCAAAGTGCTCAAAACTCCAACTTGATCCCACCATGATGTGTAGGATGATCTTGTGAACAATTTTTTTAAAGAGTTTGTGAGGTTTTGTTGAGGTTTTAGGGGTGGTTTTATGGTGATAGTGAGGTGGTGGAAGTGAATGAAGAAGGAGATGAAGAAAAGAAAGCCAAATAAGAGGGTGAGGTGTGACCATGGCTTCTCTCCCTCTTTCTAACTCTCTCTCTCTCCTTATTACTCAATGTCACTTCATGTCTCCTCTCTCATAATTATTTTCCTTTTTCTTTTGTTTTTCTTTTCTTTAAAAAAATACATAACACCATACATCACCGTACAATGTGTCATGGCACCCAAAACATGGTTAACAAAAAATGACTTGGTTTAATACACACTTAATGAAATACTAATCAAGTTTAACATAAATTTGTATGTAAATACTTGTAAAATAATTTATAAAAGCTCAAACCAATAAATTCTTTCATAAATACTAAGTCATATTAATTTCCAAATATTATCTAAAATATAGGTATATAATTATACCATTTTACTAAAACCTATTTCCATACTTGCATAATATTCATAAATTTTATTATTTTATTATTTAAATCCCAAAAATATTATTTTATATTTTCTGAAATGTTACAGATACTCCGTTTAAGTAACCTTAGGATGTACATATCTTGAGATCCTTTCTTTTATTCGTTCTTGAGATCTATCCTCAACGATACTTGTTGTGATTCCTATCACCATGGCTACCTAAGCCGAGAGGACTGTGGCTAGAGATGCGGTCAGGGCAAGATCATCATGGATGAGGACTGACCAGGGTGTTATTCTGATGGCACAGGAACAGATTGATTATCTTTTTATGTTAGGATTTCTCATTTGAGGTGAGAGTTCTGGATCTGTATCGGATAGTCAGGTCATTGCTTGAGGCCAGCCAAATTGAGAAGACTGTTGATATACAGCCTACTCCGGAGATCGTTGTGTTGTCTACCGTACAAACAGATGTACCAACAGTTGTTGAGATTGACGAGGTATCGCTCCTAGAGTTCATGAAGCTGAAGCCACATGAGTTTATAAGCAGGGATGTGACAGGGGATCCTTAGTCATTCCTGGATAGAGTGATTAAAATGTTTTGTTCATTGGGATGCTCTGATGCGAGATTAGTGAGTTGGCTAGTTTCAGTTTGGAAGAGTTTTGCTCAGACCTGGTGTGAGTCGATCGAGAGAGGACGAGTAGTGTGTATTCCTCCGATGATTGGATGAGTTCTCGAGGATGTATTTAGCCAGATTTCTTCCACATAGTGTTGGAGATACTAAATTCGTAGCTTCAATTCTTTGCGTGAGACTCCGGATATGACCGTAGTCAAGTACGAATTGCAGTTTACGCAGTTTTCGAGATATGATTCTGATTTGGTAGATATTAAAGACAAGTGGATTAAGAGATTCATGCGAGATCTCAATGAGTCGTTCCTCTCCGTTGATGCCAAATATTTGATATGTATGCAGAGGTGTTGGATATGGCCACATTTTCAGAGGAAAGTCTTGATGAGATTTCAGCTGTTCCGGAACGGAAACGGATTGATTTAAGAGTGACAACTTGTGGGCAGTTCGACAGAGATGAGATCGACAAAATCCATGACGGGTTCTTTCCTGGATACTGCAGCGATAAATATTTAGACCCAGGACTGATTATATGGCATGTACTCAGAGGGCCAGAGGCCTCCGTCGTTGACATGCTACATTGCGAGTGGCCGGGTTATTTGGTCAGGAGGTGTTTAGAGAGGCGTTTGAGCGGCTTGTTTCCGTCGCTACTCCTTACCAGGCTATCAAGCCGAGAGGCTATGGAATTGGTGGTCCTCAGAGAGAACAAAGATCTAGGGACAGAGGATGCCAGATCGTGAGCAGAAGGCTAGTGGGAATTCTTGCTCTACCAGCTCTGAGTGAACAGGCACCTTTCGATATTGAAAGAGGTGTATCTCAATATCATTTATTTTTTATTTGTGTTTTGATGATTCAAGTATCACGTTTTCATCATTTTGACTCTTGTATTTTGATGATTGAGTTTCATGATTGATATTTTCGTGCACCGTAGCTGCACTTGATGGATATTTTCTTTATGCACAGCAGTTGCACTTGATTTTTGTTTTTATACATCCATTACACTTGATTTATGTTTTTTTGCATATCCATTACACTCGATATTGTTTTATGCACACCAGTTGCTGTTGGAGATAGTGCCCTCAGAGTCAATTATTGGATCACAGGCACGTGATTGCAATGATTGAGGGAGGACCTATCCCGGTACGACAGTCTTACTCGAGATGATAGTTTGCTATCTGGTTTATCTTTATCATCGTGTACTGTTTTAGGTGACCTGACAGGTCACTATTGCACGTTGATAGAGCCCCTAGGATTCTTGCTTAACCACCAGCAGTATGAGGGCGATCATATAAGTGGTAGCTGGGGTCTATAAGCACATCCTTAAATGGTCCCTAGTCGTGGGAGTTTCGAGACAGGGCATCGATTCTCCAAAGTAGACTAGTGTATACAGTCGAGACCCCGACGAGGGGCGGTGGCCGGTCTCACAAGCCACTGGTGTCAGTTGGTTCACCTAAGATGTATACAGGTGCTCATTGGGTTATGAGTACACCGGACAGGACACGCCGGGAACATGCTAGTTGGTCTTATACCTGACGTCAGATAGCAGTTCCCAGGTGACATGTGTACAGGTTAGTTCATCGACCTGGGGATCGTCATTTGTCTCGTGTGAGTTCCCACTGTGCTTTGATTACTACCCTACCACGGCTCAAAGGAGTCGTGCAAACAGGTTTTAGTTGGGTACAGTCCCGAGCCACATGGAGGCAGTGAGCGGATCTTCGGGGGTTCGTCTCTCCCGGTATTGGGGGTGAGGTCGCGCTGTGTCTAGGAGAGCCATTACACAAAGTCCTTGGCCAAGGCAGGAGATTTACTGGTAGGTATTCCAGTAGTATCTCAAGGTGTTCTGGGCTACACTCCGACACGACTTGTACCGCTTTTGGGGGTCTGACTTTTACCAACCCCCTAGGCCCGACATGCGATGCTCATAGACGAACGGACCGGACTGTACGGATATTGTCATTGACAGGCTCAGTAGGGTGTCAGGATGAGTTCGCTCATCGACGTCCCTTTTGGTCAATAGCTGGTGGCCCGTCATGTATTGGCTTATACCTCTGACGTGCTAGTGGTTAAATCCACAGCCATAGTATTGACGAGTCTTTAGAGTCCACCACACTTTCAGTTACTCAAGCTTTCGGGCGAAACGCTGTAGAGGCCGTATGGAGATATGGCAGGGTCCGATCAGATACGTGCAGTATTGCACGGATCAGGATCGGACGGTTTGTACTTGTGGCCGTATGGATATATGGCAGGGTTCGATCTGATACGTGCGGTATTGCACGGATCAGGATCGGACGGATATTACTAGCCGGCTTTGGTTTAAGCCGGATCCTAGTATAGTACAGTGTAGATATTGTCTCTTTGCATTTGTATCCGGTCGGAATACAGATGCGGGTGTGTATGCACAGTATCGGGGTTTTCCTGTAATTTATTACGGGACCAGTTTTCTGGAGTTGCCAGTTTGCATTCCGTTCCGGCCGGTTTTCGTTTGTTCTTTCCCGGCCGGACTTTTCCGATGGAGGGGGTTATTTGCAATTGTGCAAATAACATTTGTGGAGGGGTTTTCTTGCAAATGATTTGAATATGATATGTTTAGAATCTTTCATCCATCACTTGCATTAATGAGATTTGAAAGGATTTGATTTGGATATGGGTTTGGATATCATGATGTCTTTGTATGTGGTCACCCCTTCACTTTACACTACCATCACCTCCCTTCATGCTACATATCCATTCCCTCCTCCATTCAAAAAAGGGGCCGGCCATTTCCTTGAGGGAGAGAGAGAGTTTCATTTTGTGGTGTGGCAAATTTCATTCATCTCATTTTTGATACAAGGAAAAATGAAAGCACCATTTTTCATACCTTCATTCCTCCATCTTCAAAAGGCAACCAATACCCCAAAGTGAGACATGCACTCTACACTATATTCTACAGCACTTCTTGGGCATGTCGACTTGCCAGCTTCATGCCCGAGTTGCCTCGGTATTGAGGCGGGAGCCCGTAAAAGACGCAGGCGATGTGGTGCCCTTCCGACGAGGAGATGGAGACCGGAGTTTTCCGCGAGGAGATCGGAGTGGAGATGAAGACCGGAGGACTCGGATCAGTCGGTATATCTCTAACCCGTCTTGTAGTTAGCTAGATCTAGTTTAATGGCCCGATCCGGGGTTTAGTGCGCGGTGGTGCCGGTTTGCTAAGTTCGCAAAATTAAAGTTTATCACCGTTTCCGCATTTGGCCGTCGGTTTGACGGCCGGGGCGCCGCCGTGCACTTACAGTGGTATCAGAGACTCGCCATTAACTTCGTCTAGCTTCGTTTGATGTGTTTGCATTTCCGATCGACCAAAATTCCAAAAACCGTATTTTTCCTTCACATCAGTTTCTGTTGAAATTTTTTGAAGTCCAAAAATTTTTCAGGTTGTCTCAAAATGATGTGCAGGGAGTTCTAAGAAAACTGGGAAAATTCGACAACATGATCCCTCCGTACGACCGCGGAACCGCGGCCATAACCCTTATTTGGCCGCGGTTCCGCCGCAGGTTGGTGGGATCAATGCTTCGAAATTTTCCAGTGGGCTTCTGGGATTATTTTAGGGGTTTTGGAATATTGATTTTGGGCCCAGAATTTCTGTGAGTGCTACAGTATTGCTTGGGGGCCCACTTGTTAATTTTTGTTCGATCGGATATTTTAAACACATTTTTTCACAGTATTTACATTATATCTGCGACCGTGAATGTCACTCGATCGGTAAATCCGGTCTAACTGCTATAGCCCGGATAGACGGATTTGCGAACGTGACTTTCACGTTGATGTTCTGTGTTTTGCTGTGATGTTGCGGATCGGTCGTGGGGGATAGCCTGAATGCAATGCTAGTACAGTTTTGTTGTATTATGTACATTTGATATTGCGGGGCGAGCGTCCGACATGTGGACTGCCGTCACTGCCTGATTGTATTATTCTTTTGGGGCACGACCTGGTTGCGGTCGATGTACCCGTTGTATATATATTTTACTTTCTGTACTAGGGTTACCCCGCGGAGGGGTGCACGGATAGCCGGGTTCTGGAGGGCAACAAGCCCGCATCTCATGGCATTGGGACGGAAGGGGCTTCACTCTAGAATTGGCGGGCTATTCGCCGCACTCGTAGGGGGTACAGGTTGACCCAGGAGGGGTGCCCAAGTTACCGGATTCCGTGAAGTGCTGGGTGGTCCATTCACGGCGCTGAAGGGGGCTGCCTCGCTTCAGGTTTTGGCGGGTGACTTGCCGCGCCCGTAGGGGTCTAGGATTTCATTGCACAGGCTATCCACACGACCAGGGGAACGTCGGGTTTCAGCAGTGGCTCTGTGAAACCCGGGGATCCCAGATATCTGTATTGTTCTGTGATGCTGTACATTTCTGTGATGTTGCATTTTATTCACGCCTTGAGCGAAATATAATATATTGGTATATATATTAGTAGATGTTGTATATGTTTTTCATCCGCGCTAGTCCAGTCCCCGCTCTGCCGTTAGTTAGCTAACCTAACGGGTGATGACGGGACCCAGTGGCGAATGCGGATGGCATATACGTACGTCAGTATATTTTCGTTCTTTGTGGTGTGATCAATTGATGGGACTGCGTTGATTCGGATCAATGCAAGTTAAACAAACCTATTCTGATGTTGTTGGAACACTTTTCAAAAAGCTGTTATTGCAAGGACGTTCACTTTTGTTTTGCATCGTGGTATTCATTTGGAATATCCTGCTCCTCAGTCGACGAGGCAAGGGCCGAGATCCCTTCACCGGGAGTGACCCCTTGGACAGAAGTTTGCGTCAGGGCATTAACTTCACTATAGCCGATTACTTTTGCTTTGCATCGTGGTATTCATTTGGAATATCCTGCTCCTCAGTCGACGGGGAAAGAGCCGAGATCCCTTCACCGGGAGTGACCTCTTTAGTAAAGGTTTTCGTCACTATATTTTTTCTAAAAAGCTATCCGTTCCTTCAACGATATCAAGTTCATTACGTTAAAGGTTTTCGCCAGAAACCATTCGTAGCCCTCCGTCGTTTCATATGGGTAGTCAATAGTATTCAAGCTGTGTATGTTGGCCAAAGTCAAGGCACAGTGATTGGTAGCTATTGGGGTATTCATATGCAGCATAGATAGATGCGTTGGTTTGGGACAGTCGTACTGCCATTTTGGCCAAAGTCAAGGGTATGTACGGGTGGGTTCAAATTAACCTGGAGAATGACGGGTAGAACTTGACATGTGACTTATGATATGTTGGCCAAAGTCAAGGTCATAAGAGCATGGGGTAAAAATCACATCGGGAGTTTCAAAAGAACTGAAACTTGCCAGATATGCGCATACCTTCTGGAGTGTGATACCGTGAGCGGATTCCGTCACGTTATCATGCGATGAGAGTTGGATCCCGATTCCCACTGATGAGTTGGTTTACTCCTCGGATGACCCCGACTAATTCTTCTTTCAGGTTTGGAGGAGAGTTTGAGGTACAGTGGGAGATTTTCAGATTAGATAAAGGGATAACCATTCTGATCTAGGTTAGAGTGCACGCTGAGTGTTTCTTTTCTCTCTCTCTCTGGCAGCGACCATTGACCCGACCCTAAGACTATGACTCAGTGACCAAGTTGACCGAACCTTCTTAACACAGGCTTTGGATTGTCAGAGTTGCAAACCTCGTTGCCACTCCTACTTTTACCCTTTTCTCCAGGACACCCCGTATTACTACGAACGTCCACTTCCATTGGACAAAACCATCGTATGGTTAGATACGAACTCGAAGGAATTTATTCGAGGATGGTTTCTGGTTCTGGAGAAAACGGATAGGATTATTCAGTTGTCTTTTCCCTTTTACCTTTTCTCAAGTTGTGAGTACTCCTTGGTTTAGGAGATAGTACACCTATTATGCAAATTGGATAGTCTTCTTCCAAACCTTAGGCTGGTGCCGACCGGTAGGGAATGAAGAAAACCAATTAGCCTAAACGGTGTGCAGAAGGTATTAAGATTAAGACAAAGCAAGGGATTAGTAAGAGGGCAAAGTAAAATGCGACTGATATTCACGACCAAACCAAGTATTTCTTCGCCAATCCTAAATCACCTTTGTATTTCTCCAGGACACACCGTATCACTGCGAAGATCCACAGTTTATTTGGATACTCCATCGTATGGTTATATACGAACTCGAAAGGAACTTGTTCCAGTTCGGGGATGGATTCTGGTCCAGGAGAAATAGGAATAAGGTTTATTCGGTTGTCTTTTATCTTCACCTTCTCTCGTATTGCGAGTGCTCTTAGGACTAGGACAGTACACCCATTATGCTTATTGGATAGTCTTCTTCCAAACCATAGGCTGGTGCCGAACGGTAGGGAAGGAAGAAAACCATTTGGCCTAAGGGGTGTGCAAAAGGTAACGACTAAAGACAAATAAAGAGATTTGGAGAGGTGGCAAAGAATTATGCGGTTATAGTTGTGAATCTGGATAATGGTAGAGGCATTACTGGGAATACCGGGATACACCAACGAAACATTTTAATGTTTCAGTTTCACTGTGTACTGTTAAAAGAAAACTGATTTCCCGATTAGATACTTACTCCAGGGTATGTATTTACCAGGTTTGATTCTCACATCTGTATGGTCTTACAGATGATGAGTGGGAGTAAGTTATTGGGAATAGGGTGATCATCCTCATTATATCGGGATTCGTTGTAATCGGTGATATTTGAGGAGATCATCTGGGCTGTTTGCCGGTCGGCAAATATTTGGTTTTGAATATCCGCTGTTGTGCACCAATTTCAAATTGATATATCTGTACGTCTATTTTCATAGAGTGAGATATACCTTTTGATATTATGTCAATGACATTTACCTATATCAGTGGATGGTTAGGTAAGGAGCATTAAACAGCGGTGTAATTCTTCTTAACCATAAGTACAGTTTTCAACCTACGACACACAGTGAAAGAGTTGTTAGACTCAGCGGACTTATACAGAGTATTGTATGTTGTCCAGTGTCTATTAGGACAGAGGGGTTGGTCCTCATACTATATTCTGTTTACTTTTAACTTCTCTAGTTCTTAGACATGTGTTTCGTAGAAACACAGGGTCTAAGTTTTGAGGAGTTATAGGTATTTGAATAGAGTAGAGAACCAGGTGTAGCAAGTATCGGGATTCTTCAAAATGATCGAAGATGTAGATACTTGTGTATGGTATTCAGTTGATAGTAATGATAAAGAGAAATTGCTTCTCTTTCAGGTTACTCATAATTGGAAGCATTCCTAAGTTGAGTAACGCTGATCGGCCTCTCTTCATTTAGTTGACATGCACTGGAGACAGCTGCATGATTTGAATCTGGTTCAATTAAATCAGTGCCTCTGGTTCTATATTGGATATGGAACAGTTCATATCTTAACGTTGTTAAGGTACGGGGAGTTGTCCAGCTTATGATTAAAACCAGAGACTGGACAACTCAAGGCACGTTTCTGCAAAAACAGTAGTGGGAGTATGGTAGAACTGGAAGTGATTCCAGAACCGCAAACAATTACTGAAGATTTGATAAGGAACCTAAAGATTCAATCTGATTTGACATTCCATTGGCCACTCCGCAGATAAGGTGGGTAACTTCAGGCACCCGAGAGGTACTCCGGTAGCCTCAAGGACGGTGAAAGGGAAGTTCTTGTTTACCCACACTTGCCATTGCTGTTGTTCCAGGCTGCGAGACCCGGCAGGAGGATGAGTATAGCGTCGTTCTGAACTAGCTTCAGAAGTGTACGTGTATATGACTCTGCCAGAGGGTTGTCGTAATCAGTGGGAGCAGCGGAAGCATTGGTGGACATCAGGCTTATGTCTATTTATAGACTAAAGCAGATATAGCGGAGATAGATCATCTATTTCTGATGTGACAGTCATAGGTTTGACGTCATCAGAATAGGGGATGGATCTGTTGAGAAGGTAGTAGGGTGTGATATCCGGGTTTTGGATGACATACACAAAATAGGAAGTGATATTCCTATACTACGATCGGTTATACTTTGGTCGTCACACAGTGTTTTCTCCACATGGGACTTGGACATTATATCAGACATACTGGTTACTAGATCTATGGTTTTAGATCTAGATTTGGGTGGTTTCCCAATCAGGGTACTTTGACAGCATTCTAAGAGTATTTAGAATGGACGACTCCTGGCACGGTAGTGTACCTGCAGGTGATGGAGTCACCCTCTCTAAAGGTGTCTTATAGACTAAAGTAGAGAGGGATGTGCATGATTGGCAGATCACTTGCTTAGGCAATTGAGTCAATCATGAGATGTCAAGTACCACACCAGATGTTGTTCTTGCACTAGATGCAATAAGTTGACATTGATCCGATCCTGGAGAAACAGTCGGAAGCTGTTTTAAAACATAAGTGGATGTTCTAGTGATATGATAACGACAGCCCTATTCGGGAGACAGTTATCATTCCGGGCTTCCAAGGTGACATGGACGACAAGGAGGTTGTCAGAGTTATAGTTTTTCCCTCTGACGAGGGGCAGTATTTTGGACAGGTGGTCCAAGGCAATACTGAGGGTGGCATGGCGCAGGATACTGATTAAATTCAGTTGACGATACAGTCTAAGAAGTTTGGATTTGGAGTTCATTTATGAGCTCGATCCCATCAGACATCCAGACATTCTAAGACAGGTATTGCTCATTTCGGGAGATGGCCTTCTCCGCGAACTTGAGATATAGAGAGACATAGAAAGGAACACCAGAGCGGATCCACTCACTCAGGCTATTCCTCAAACACAATAGTTTTGCAAACCAGTTTTCTGCGACTGACTACTAGAGGAATTGGGTGTTCGGTATCACACGGGCTGTGAGTATGCGACATCGCAATAATTAGCCTTGAGTGCAAGTGGGAGATTGTTGGAGATAGTGCCCTCAGAGTCAATTATTGGATCACAGGCACGTGATTGCAATGATTGAGGGAGGACCTATCCCGGTACGACAGTCTTACTTGAGATGATAGTTTGCTATCTGGTTTATCTTTATCATCGTGTACTGCTTTAGGTGACCTGACAGGTCACTATTGCACGTTGATAGAGCCCCTAGGATTCTTGCTTAACCACCAGCAATATGAGGGCGATCATATAAGTGGGAGCTAGGGTCTATAAGCACATCCTTAAATGGTCCCTAGTCGTGGGAGTTTCGAGACAGGACATCGATTCTCCAAAGTAGACTAGTGTATACAGTCGAGACCCCGACGAGGGGCGGTGGCCGGTCTCACAAGCCACTGGTGTCAGTTGGTTCACCTAAGATGTATACAGGTGCTCATTGGGTTATGAGTACACCGGACAGGACTCGCCGGGAACATGCTAGTTGGTCTTATACCTGACGTCAGATAGCAGTTCCCAGGTGACATGTGTACAGGTTAGTTCATCGACCTGGGGATCGTCATTTGTCTCGTGTGAGTTCCCACTGTGCTTTGATTACTACCCTACCACGGCTCAAAGGAGTCGTGCAAACAGGTTTTAGTTGGGTACAGTCCCGAGCCACATGGAGGCAGTGAGCGGATCTTCGGGGGTTCGTCTCTCCCGGTATTGGGGGTGAGGTCGCGCTGTGTCTAGGAGAGCCATTACACAAAGTCCTTGGCCAAGGCAGGAGATTTACTGGTAGGTATTCCAGTAGTATCTCAGGGTGTTCTGGGCTACACTCCGACACGACTTGTACCGCTTTTGGGGGTCTGACTTTTACCAACCCCCTAGGCCCGACATGCGATGCTCATAGACGAACGGACCGGACTGTACGGATATTGTCACTGACAGGCTCAGTAGGGTGTCAGGATGAGTTCGCTCATCGACGTCCCTTTTGGTCAATAGCTGGTGGCCCGTCATGTATTGGCTTATACTTCTGACGTGCTAGTGGTTAAATCCACAGCCATAGTATTGACGAGTCTTTAGAGTCCACCACACTTTCAGTTACTCAAGCTTTCGGGCGAAACGCTGTAGAGGCCGTATGGAGATATGGCAGGGTCCGATCAGATACGTGCAGTATTGCACGGATCAGGATCGGACGGTTTGTACTTGTGGCCGTATGGATATATGGCAGGGTTCGATCTGATACGTGCGGTATTGCACGGATCAGGATCGGACGGATATTACTAGCCGGCTTTGGTTTAAGCCGGATCCTAGTATAGTACAGTGTAGATATTGTCTCTTTGCATTTGTATCCGGTCGGAATACAGATGCGGGTGTGTATGCACAGTATCGGGGTTTTCCTGTAATTTATTACGGGACCAGTTTTCTGGAGTTGCCAGTTTGCATTCCGTTCCGGCCGGTTTTCGTTTGTTCTTTCCCGGCCGGACTTTTCCGATGGAGGGGGTTATTTGCAATTGTGCAAATAACATTTGTGGAGGGGTTTTCTTGCAAATGATTTGAATATGATATGTTTAGAATCTTTCATCCATCACTTGCATTAATGAGATTTGAAAGGATTTGATTTGGATATGGGTTTGGTTATCATGATGTCTTTGTATGTGGTCACCCCTTCACTTTACACTACCATCACCTCCCTTCATGCTACATATCCATTCCCTCCTCCATTCAAAAAAGGGGCCGGCCATTTCCTTGAGGGAGAGAGAGAGTTTCATTTTGTGGTGTGGCAAATTTCATTCATCTCATTTTTGATACAAGGAAAAATGAAAGCACCATTTTTCATACCTTCATTCCTCCATCTTCAAAAGGCAACCAATACCCCAAAGTGAGACATGCACTCTACACTATATTCTACAGCACTTCTTGGGCATGTCGACTTGCCAGCTTCATGCCCGAGTTGCCTCGGTATTGAGGCGGGAGCCCGTAAAAGACGCAGGCGATGTGGTGCCCTTCCGACGAGGAGATGGAGACCGGAGTTTTCCGCGAGGAGATCGGAGTGGAGATGAAGACCGGAGGACTCGGATCAGTCGGTATATCTCTAACCCGTCTTGTAGTTAGCTAGATCTAGTTTAATGGCCCGATCCGGGGTTTAGTGCGCGGTGGTGCCGGTTTGCTAAGTTCGCAAAATTAAAGTTTATCACCGTTTCCGCATTTGGCCGTCGGTTTGACGGCCGGGGCGCCGCCGTGCACTTACAGTTGCACACATATATATGTTTTCATGCACCTAGTTGTACTTGATATTGATTTTCGTGCACCCTATTGCACTAGATTGCTTTTATGCAGACCTGATGCACTTGATTTAGATTTTCGTGCACACTCGGCACACTTGATGTGGTTTTGTACACATTTGATACACTTAAGGATTTTCGTGCACACCAGTTGCACTTAATTGAGATTTTCATGCACTCTAAATGCACTTGATGTTATTGTCGTGCACACCCGTTGCACTTGACAGATGCTTTCTTTCACACCCATTGCACTTTGTTTTTGTTTTCGTGCACATTCGTTGCACTTGGGTTTGACTTCGATTTTTGTGCGCACCAGTCGAATGTGGGTTGGTTTTCGTGCATACCGGTTGATGTTGATTTCTATTTTGAGCATCGCGTTTTTATGATATATATATATAGTAGTAGAGCAGGACTGGTCTGAGAGACAGTGCCTGAATGCTTTAGCATATATCGATATTTACTGAAGAGATTTTCAAAAGAGCTATAGTCTTATTATTTTCCTACGTGTCAGTGAGCGACACAAAATTTTTCAATAGAAAACCCTTCTAAATCATTTTTAAAAAATGCGAAACATATATCTTAAGCGAAACGTGTGTATTCTTCATAAATGAACGTACGCTGCTTATGCCGTGATATACGCATCACACGGCGATTTGGAAAAGATTTTAATGCATACATTTTTCAGTTACTTAGATGATTTTACATGGATACGCACTATATACGTATTGTAGCCTTGATTATATTATGCTTGATTTAAACAGTAAATTTCGCAAATTGCATTTTTCATCGTAGCTTGTATGATTTGCATGACACTTGTCGGAGTTTCGAGTATTTGAGTTTTACACTTTCGTTATCATGCGCACGCATTGCGCTATGATATTTCTATCTGTCTATGACTTTGGAACCCCATTGATTGATTTACTGAAATGTTTTAAGACTTGGAGGTTTAAATTTAAATTCGGAGACCGAATTTATTTAATAGGGGAATATTGTAACATTTCAGAAAATATAAAATATTATTTTGGAATTTAAATAATAATATAATAAGTTTTACGAATATATACCGAACATGGATTTGAGTTTTTGGAGATTGGTATAATTATATACCTCTATTTTGGAAAATAATTGAAATTTAAAACGAATTATTATTTATGAAAGCATTTATTTAATTGGGCTTTTCATAAATTATTAAATAATTATATCCATACAAGTTTAATGTTAAAGTTTATTTGTGTTTTCCTATTTTGTGTATTAAACCAAGCTTTATTGGTTAAACCATGATTAGTGTGCGTGATATGTGAATAAGTGAAAGTATATTAAGCTTTCTTTTATTCTTCTCTTTTCATTTGTGTTTTAAATTTGGTTTTATAGTTTTCAAAGAAAAAGAAAAGAGAAAAGAATATGTGATGAGGAGACATGGGGGTAAGATGGTTGTAATATTAAAAGAAGTACGGGCAAGAGAGAGAGAGAGGGAAGTTATGATTGGCAACCATATCTCATTTCTTCATCTTATTTTCCTCATCTCCTTCATTTTCTTCTTCCTCTTCTCCTTCTCCACCTCCTCCACCCTCATCTACAACCCCAAAATACCATGCAAATCACCTCAAAACACCAAGAAGCCTTCACAAAAAATGTTCCTATCCTCATCCTAAGCATCATGGTGTGATCAAGTTTTCATTTTAGGGTCTTTTACAATCTTGGAACCTTCTCTAGTCTCAATCTTGAGTTAATAACTCCACTTTTAGATAAGTTTTAAGTATTCTTGCCATGACAAATAGTTTAGAGCTAAAAGTGTATGTTTTATAGACTTGAGATTTTCAAAAGTGAGTTTTTATGGATAGAACTTGTAGTTGTGGTGTAGTAGAGAGTTAGTGAGTTATTACAAGTTTATTAGTGATAGATGAGAGTGTTTTAGTAGAAGTATCATTGGTCTGTTCCCCTATAAAAAATGGAGAAGAGATAAAAAGAAGAAGAAGCGAATTCCTTCCATGTGCAAAGCACATGAGAGTTTTGGTTTTAAGGAAAATTAAAACCCACGGTTTGGCCTCACTATTAAACACGTAAGCGCTCATATGCAAAGCATATGAGTATTGAAAATAAATAACCAAAGGCCAAACATGCCCCACGTGTTAAACACGTGAGCGCTCATATGCAAAACATATGAGCACTGAAAATAAATAACCAAAGGCCAATGCGGCCCCACGTGTTTCAATATTGGTTATAGTTTTACATTGGTATCTATTTTGGTAGATATACAGTACATGGAATGTTCACGACACACTACCAGACTTGTTACTTAGATCTTATTGCTAATGCCAACAATCCTGATTGTTGTCCTGATGGACGTGACTTGTTGTCTGCATAGACAAGACCTGTACCTGCTTGATCCTGTATTGACGTTAGATTTATATCGTCAATACCTGACTTGAACATAGAACCTTGGGGGAAAAGGGGAAATCCAGAATGTAACCGAAACGTAATTCAAGAGGATATTGTTTATTGTTTGCTGTGATTCCGGGCATGACGGAATAATCATTGTTTATTGTACCATGGTCCCATGAGAATAAACGGGATATATTGTATCGTGGTCCGTTGGGGAATGAACGGGGTATATACTGTCGAGTTATGATGAGGATTACATTATTTGATTTCAAAGAATAGATAACCTAAAAGCACAGACCGTAGGATACACATCACATACATACAACTCATTGTTTTATACCTATGTTATTTATTTACATGCATGTTTAATCATAGCATCATATTCTGATTATTACTATTATTGTGGTATTTATGACGCACTAACGTATGGGTTTTGCATGGCCCAGTTCCCCTGACTTTATTGCAGGCAGATTAGGAGTATTTTAGCAAGCAAGCCGGACGATGAGGAGCTAGCTATTTAGTTTAGAGATGATTAGTTTCGTTTATTTCCGTAGTTTTTTTTATTGATGTGAGCCCTTATTGAACGTGATTCAGATATTGTTTTTATTAGATCTTGATTCGTTTCCGCTACATCTATTTCTTGATTTTATTTATTGTGGTAGATGGACGTGTGTTCGCTGGATTTTTATTTTACTGTTCTTGATATCCGATTGACAGCCGTAATGTGACTGTGGAAGGATAATTCCTAGCCATAGGTAGCATGGTTGGCTTTGTCACATGCCGTGTTTACGTATTTTGGGAAGCGGGGTGTGACAGGATTTGTTTGGTACCAGATGTTGGTTATATGTATACCGTAGAGGCCTTTACTGTACATGCGATGTATATTGTAGTGGATGCTTGGACATATATAGGGAGGACTTTCTTGCTCGACATGATAATATGCTATCTGGTTGCGCTTTATCTTAACATGTACACTTATTGTCTCTCAATTACATATTGATCAAGCCCTTAGGATGATTACTTGACTACGAGGATTATGATGCGGATCATACTAGTGGGGTAGAGGTAGTCGGTAAGTACATCCTTCAAATGTTCCTAGTCGTAGGAGTGTCGAGACAGGGCATCGATACTCCAGAGTAGACTAGAGTATGCGCTTCCTGACCCATATGATGGGCGATGGATGATCCCATATCCATTGGTGTTTGGCATCAAAGAAGGTATACGGGTGCTTAGTGCAGACTGGGTATACTGGACGGCTTCGCCGAGAACTCCAAGATGGTATTATACCTATCGTCAGATAGCAGTTCTCTGGTGACACTGGTACAGGTTAGTCTATCGACCCGGGATTGTCATAGAGTCTTGTGTGATTCCCACTGTGCTTTGATTTCCACCATACCACGGTCAAGAGATAGTGCAAAAATGTGGTTTTTGGGTATAGTCCCGAGTCACATGGAGGCAATGAGCGATAGGAGGGGATTCGTCTCTGCCGGTATTGGGAGTTGATGTTGTGCTATGCTCGATTGGCCATAACAGGAAATCCCTGGCCAGGGTTGCTGAGATTTATTGGTAAGTGTTATCAGTAGTTTCTCGAACCGTTATGGACCTTGCATCGGCGTGACTTATCAGGCTATTGGGGTATGATGTTATACCACCCCCAGGCTTTGATATGCGACATATCGGACGAAGAGACCGGACTGTACGGTAGTGTTACTGATTGGATTCGCGGGACTATGAGCAGGCTTGCTTGTTGATCTTCTGATCGCTCAATACCCGGGTGGCCGTTACGTTTAGCAAACTGCTTGCGGCTTATGGGTGACTAATATGATCACCACCTACTGCCAGCGTATTGACGAGTCTTTGGAGTCCTACACAGAGGTTTTCTGGTTCATGCGAAACGAAGTAGGAGCACATATGTGATATGTGCGGGACCGAGATTAATGTGCGTATGTGTTACCGCATTCTATTCTCGTGATTTGTGATATTGGCCGGTTATATGTGATATAGCCGGGTTATCGGATCAAGTGTTGATTCGATAAATTGATACATTTTATATTAGTCGGTTATATCTGATATAGCCGGATTATTAAATCAAGTGTTGATTTAATAATTTAATGTATAATTATATATTTGATATATTAAATTACATTAACTAATATTATCTCACTTAAGCATTTCTTTTCCTCACTTATGAAACACTTAACATATATGTGATATATATTAATTGTATTGTTTTCTTTTTACACAAAATATATATTTGATGTATATTGTTGTGTCATGTTAGGTAACACATGCAACATGGATGTATGAGAATCACACCATGCTTGATTTAATGTGGGATTAATATTTATTATTAAGTAATTCAAAATCATTTGGAATTAGTCATGATTGAGCTTGGAAGAAGCTTGTAGAACATTGACTTAGTCCACTTGTTTTTGTCTTGCTTAAGGTATTTATTAACCTAACCATTATTAATATTAGCCATGGTTTATTCTCTACAAGGGTTAGTGTATGATAAAAACTCACCATGGTTGCATTTCTAACCTCATAAGCTTCATCTCATTCTTCATCACTTCATCTTCTTCTTCCTCATGAAAGCTCTCTTGCTTTTGAGAAAGTGATGAAATATTGTGAGAAAATTAAATCAAAAGTGAGTCCATTTCCTACTTCATCATCCTCTACTATATTAGCCATTTAGTTTAGAGTATTTGCTTCACTAATCTACCATTAGTGAAGAGGTAGCATGTCACGCCCCGCTTATCAGTATACGAGCAGAGGACGCGACGAGGCCGCTGCGTATTTACTCAGAAGTAAATACGCTAAGCGTAACTAAGCAATATAAAAGAAATATACACAAGAGACAAATGTAATGAACAGCAACTTTATTTATTAACATTCTTTTGTACAATGCATATGAAAAGTAAATATATGGAATGAAAAGTAATGCCTAAACAGTGGCATAACAGAAATGAAAATACAGAATGTAAATGTGTACAAGAAATCTAAAGCTCTGGGTCGTAAGCTATCTGGTCCAAATCCTCACTGGTGGGCTCACCGACCTGAAGGTCTGAATCACCTGACAACATTCCAAAGAAGAAAGAGAAGGAATGTCGTCAGCGAACAATCGCTCGATAAGTCCCAAAGACAAGGGAGAAGTAGAATAGATAAAGAGAGAGTGTAACTTTTAAATTTGTATTATATTGTTATAATGTTGTACTTCATATTAACGCTGATGTTTGTAGCTTGGTACAGAAGAGGCCAGTGTATACGAGAGAAGTCTCAGTAGACCAGAAACTAAGGTGGACGGAAAGTATAAGGAACCGTTCAGCCACGGTACAACGGCAATGGTGTTAGTTGTATGTATGCCCTAGAGGCCAGTATTGTACAGATGATGTTAGTTATATGTATGCCCTAGAGGCCATTACTGTACATTGGATGTATATTGTAGTGGATGCTGGGACATATATAGGGAGGACTTTCTTGCTCGACATGATAGTATGCTATCTGGTTACCCTTTACCTTAACGTGTACACTGATTGTCTCTCTGTTACATGTTGGTAAAGCCCTTAGGATGTGTACTTGACTACCTGGACTATGATGCGGATCATACTAGTGGGGACATGGTAGTCCATAAGTACATCCTTCAAAGTCCCTAGTCGTGGGTATATCGAGACGGGGCATCGATATACCAGAGTAGACTAGCGTGTACCTTCTCGACCCATACAGATGGGCGATGGATGATCCCATATCCATTGGTGTTTGACATCAGAGATGATATACGGGTGCTCAGTAGAGACTGGGTACACTGGACGGACTCGCCGAGAACTCCCAGATGGTATTATACCTTACGTCAGATGGCAGTTCTGTGGTGACACTGGTACAGAGTAGTCTGTTGACCCAAGATCGTCATAGAGTCTTGTGTGGTTCCCACTGTGCTTTGATTTCCACCTTACCACATCCAAGAGGGCGTGCAAAACGGTGGTTTTTGGGTACAGTCCCGAGTCAAATGGAGGCAATGAGCGATAGGAGGGGATTCGTCTCTCCCGGTATAGGGAGTTGATGTTGCGCTGTGTTCGATTGGCTATAACCGGAAATCCCTGGCCAGGGTTGCTGAGATATACTGGTAAGTGTTACCAGTAGTTTCTCGAATTGTTATAGACCTCATATCGACACGACTTATCGAGCTATTAGGGTCTGACGTTTACCACCCCTAGGCAAGATATGCGACATATCAGACGACGAGACCGGACTGTACGGTAGTGTTACTGGTTGGATTCACTGGAGTGTGAACGGGCTTGCTCGTCGATCTTCTGATCGCTCAATACCCGGGTGGCCGTTACGTTTAGCAGACCGCTTGCGGCTTGTGGGTGTTTGATATGATCATCACCTGCTGCCGGCGTATTGACGAGTCTTTAGAGTCCTACACAGAGGTTTCCTGGCTCAAGCGAAACGAAATAGGAGCGCATATGAGATATGTGCGGGACCGAGAATAATACCAGTATGTGATACTGTATTCGATTCTCGCGATATGTAACATTGATCGGTTATATGCGTTATAGCCGGGTTATCGGATCAAGTGTTGATTCGATAAGTTGTTACTATTAATATTAGTCGGTTATATGCAATATGACCGGGTCGTTAAATCAAGTGTTGATTTAATGATTTAATGTATAATTATATATTTGATATATCACTTTACATTAACTAATATAGGTTCACTTTAAATGGATTTTCTCACTTGGTTTGTACACATTGTATATGTGATATACTTTTGTGCACTTGATTGTATCATGTTTGATGATACATGTATGCTAGGGTTTTTGTGTAAAGATCAAACCATGGTTACATGATAATGGTTAGGGTTTTGTTTTATTCACTTATTTATTTATCTATTGATTTTTGGAAAATGATTAGCATAAAGAAAAATGGTGGCTTTCTTTGGATTCATATTGAAGCTTCATGAAGCTTTGACTAAGTCACCATTTTGTCTCATGCTTAACCCTAACCATTCCACTTAACCATGATTCATTCTCTACACTTGACCATGGTTATATTATGATAAGATTTATTATTCTTTTCCATTCAATAAAACTTATCATAATATTCTTCCTTCTTCTTCTTTATCTTCTTCAATGAAGAAAGCTTCTCTTCATCAATGGTGATTGATGAATAAGAGTGAGAAATCCAATTCTAAAGTCTACCCACTTCCTATTTCTTCATCCTCTACCTCTTGCCAAGTAGTAGAGTGTGTTTTCTTCACAAGTTTCATTACTTGGTGAAGTGGGAGCTTGATCTAGCGATGCCTCGACGTAGATCATCTTCGGCACGAAGCCGACGACCTTGCCCGCCCATTTCTCCGATGAAGCCGACGCTAGAGCCCGGGATTTGATATGGACAGCGAGGAGACTTCATTGCGGAGCTATGGAGGTGGAAAAACGGATCTACAAAGGTTGTATGTTCGTTTACTTTTAGTTAAGTTGTTAACTAGCTCGTTTTGTCGCCTATATATCTAGCCAACGATCCGTATTAGGGTTTCTCGGCACCGCTAATTTTTGAAATTGGCATGGTTGATGCCTTGTGAGACCTCCTTAGTGTGCCTAGGAACCCTACAGTGGTATCAGAGCTACTAGGCATTGGATGTCGACCTATGGGGGGTTCTCACTGTGTGACAGTGTGGCGAAGCATAGGCTTTTACCCCCTGGGTGTCCCGAGACCGGAAGGTGTTCCGGTGGGTTGTAGTCCTCGCGAGGGGGCATGCGTAAAAAGTAGCGGCTGAGGGACCCGTTGGTGCCACGGCGACCCTATTGGATGGGGTGGCTGCCTGACCTACAGTGGTATCAGAGCCTAGCTAGAGCCTTAGGCGAAGCGTAGACGAAGTTTGAAACCCGATCGACCCGAAACCCTAACATCATTTTGCTCTCTGTACATTTTTCAAAAACTGGGTTTTTTCCAGATTAAAAATATGCAGAAAAATAAGCAGGAATATCTAAGAATTACTGTGAATTTCGACAACATGATTCCATCAATACGCGGCGGAACCGCGGCATTAGCATGGCTAATGCGGCGGTTCCGCGGCCAATTAGTCCCTTCTTCAGTTGATTTCGGCACAGTAATTCCTCTTTTCCAGTGCTGGTTTTCCTGGGAATTTTTAATCTAAACTTAAGAGTTGAGTTTTCTGGATTGTATTGGGAGTTCATCGATTCGATCGGATTATCAAACTGTGTCTATGTGGCTTTCCGGATAATTTTTGAATATGTTAAAAAGTTCGACCGGATATAAATACCCATTTTTTCCCCTGCCGGGAAATTTCCAATTGTTGGATTTTTCCGTAGTTTAACGACGTTCTAAGTAGTGCAAGTAACGCGATGGTCCCTCTAGAAGACAACAAACCTTAACTCGATTATGTGACCGTCTTGAACTGCCCTTTGAACCTTCGGGTTTGGGGCAGTACGGCGTGCCACATGTGAGGCGTTGGCTTGACCCTTCTACGGCTGGACCGTTGGTACTGAGGCACGAACTGAATGCTGTTAGACTTATTTCATGTGTTGAGCCGTATCGGGAAAACTTGGGTGTTCGAATGTTCGTTCGGAAAGTTTAACATTTTCTGTTTATCCGGAATGTGATACAATAATTGGAATTCATAAGTTGTTATGAGATAACTGAATGAATGTTATAAACATAGCAGTTTAGTCTCACTTGATCGGTTGCCACGGAATTTTGATGTGATCAAAAGTCCGTCGCAATCACGTAGCGTACGCGGATACTCGCCGGGTAAACTTAATAGACAGCCTCGCCCCATAGCCCCGACCAAGTGACTGTAGGAGAACCCCGTCGCCGAAAGCATCCGTTCGGGTGCTCCCGGTAGCGGTGTTCCGCCTTGGTGCACTTCGTCGACGGTATCGGGGGTGCGGCCGCCTACTGAAGTTTGCGACGAGCATTCGATCAGGATGTCGGGAATCTTGTTGAATTGCCCGACTTGATATTGAAAAGTGTTTTCGATAATGAGACTAAAATGCGGGGTTTATAATTGTTAGGCATGTGATGTCTAAGTAATTCATTTGATTAGGCATGCGATGTCTAAAGAGGTTCCGGATTCCAACTGTTGTAGTTTTACACTTTCTTTTCTGTGACCGTAAGTGTAATATGTGATATCGCCGGTTTCGTTGCTATATGTCAACGACAATTGGGATGCGCATATTTACTTACGTTGATGACATGTGATGTTATGTGTTGCTGGATATGTTATATTGGATCGTCGTGTTTGAATAGCCGGGGGTTTTTATGTGAGATGAGTGTTTTTCATTTTCATTCATGTAAAAACTTGTATGTAATATTCTTTTATTGGGACACTTCCAGATAGCAGAAGATGTCACCGTTGATGTATATTATTTACTTTTCTGCACTAGGATAGACCCAAGGAGGGGAGCCCAAGTAACCGGGTTCTGGGGTCCAGTGGTAGACCAACTCGAGGAGTCGAGTCCGGGTCTCCTAACCCTAGAATTGGTAGGGTTGCTTGCCGCTCTCATAGGGGTCTTGGGGTGTGAGATTGGCTATTCATCACGACCGTGGAATCCGTGTTTTATACTGGCTCGTATTGAAAACACGGACGTCCTAGTATATCCAATATTTCATATGATTCTTCTGCTGCGATATCTGTGATGTGATCATGTGATGTTCTGTGATAGATACAGTATATAGTATATATGATATATTATATAGGCGTTACTTATGTTTTACACCCGCGCTAGCCCTGCCCCGCTCTGCCGTTAGTTACCTAACCTAACGGTGCACGAGGGGACATCGAGGCGAATGCGGATGGCATAAGTGTACGTCGTATTTATCTGTGATGTTTAGGTACTTAAATGATGGGACTTCATTAATGAGATTAATGAAATAAAAAGAAACCTAAGATGTTGTAGAATCGAATTTCAAAATAAAACAGGTAGCTACAATTCTTGCTTTGCACAGCGGTATATATGATATATCCTGCACCTTATTCGATAAGGAAAGGACCGAGATCCCTTCACCGGGAGTGACTCCTTTAGCAATAACTGGCAGATGCTACATACTCGGTTTGTCTTTTGATTGCTTTTAAGTGTTTTTGCTTTGTACAGTGATATATATGATATATCCTGCACCTCATTCAATGAGGAAAGGACCGACGATCCCTTCACCGGGAGTGACTCCTTTAGCAAAACTAGAAAAGCCTCAAAAGCACTCCATTTCAAAAACTTCATTTGATTCTACAACGATATCAAGTTCATTACGCAATAGGTTTTCAGAAAAACCTGTCGTGGCCCTCCGTCATTTCAGATAAGAACTGTTTAGTATTCGTGCTGCGTTTGTTGGCCTTTGTCAAGGCGTAGTGTGCGGTAGCTGAATAGTGATTATCTGCTTATGCATATGATGCAGATTGTTTCAGGGTAGTCGTACGACCTTGTTGGCCTTTGTCAAGGGCCGTGCGGGTGGGTTTGATTCAATCAAGAAATGACGGGTTGAACTTGACTAGCATGCTATGATTTGTTGGCCTTTGTCAAGGTCATAGGACGCTAGGGGCTAACTATTATCGGGAATTTCAAGTGTTGAAATTTGCAATGAGATTGCATACCTTCTATGAGATAGTTGGATCCCGATACCCGCTGCGAGTAATTGTTACTCCTGGGAGAGTTTTACACATTACAATTAGCCGATCAAGTAGGTGTCTAGAAAGGTGTCAACGGGGTTACGCCTCTGGGAAAATGAGGTTTACATTAATTAGGTTCGTGCGAAAGCACGGGGACCTCCCTCAAAGTACCGACACTGGCCTGGCTGAAAGATTGGCGAACTTATAGTGTGTAATTAATCCCGGCTAGTCTTTCCTTTTAGGGTTTGAAGGAGGATTTGATAAAAAGCAGTGGGAGCCATCCTGATTAAATAAAATAATAACCAATCTATTCTTGCAAGAGCGCACGCTGAGTGTTTTCTTCTCTCTCTCTCCTGGTAGCGACCATGCCACGCCTTAATCAAGATAATAAAACGGATTATTGACCGAACCCGCTTGTTATACTGAGCTGGGGAACGTTGGTCCCGCTCCAACTTATAATTGTTATAAGACAGAGCAGGAAATTGGGGAATACCAGATTTCCCGTACCGCCCAAACGAAGAGAGTGCATGCTGATGCATCATCTTCGGGTGTATTCATGACAAAGAACTATTTCTCTGTATCCTCTACGTCCTGGGTATGTGATACCGGATCAGGATCCCAGATATGTAATCAGTTACATAGGGCTACAGAAAGATAGAAAACTGATAACGGGTGATAAGTTTCATGAGGCAGAAAACGGGGCAAGAGTTGCAGCCAAGTCTGTTGGTCACTGTCACCCTGTATTACCAATACATTGATTCTGAACGAATGTTATTAGATACCGAACCTGATATACAAAATCATATCAGTCTCTTTATTAGTAAAGAAATGATAAAATTTTGTATTGGTGGATAATATTTTGAACATTTCCTATATCAAAAGTTGATCGGTTCAGGCACGTTATCTAAAAGCGTTGATGTTCTAAATCAAACTACATTTCTTAGTATACAGAACACACACAAGAGGAAGAGTTTAGAAATGAACGAATCCTACTTGAGGTATTGTAGACTAGGTCATATCAATGCGACCCGACTGGCTGAAGTTACATTTAGATGCATATTTAAATCAGTTTGAATTTACATCTTATGAAACTTGCCAGTCATGTCACAAAGATAAAATGACCATAGCCCTGTTTATTGGAAACAGAGAAAGAGTTAGTGAACTCTTGGGATGATACATGTTGATGTATGTAGGTCCCCTGTCTACACATGCCAGGACTGGTTCTTTATACTTCATTACGTTCTCTGATGATCTCTTTAGATTCAGACATATGTTCTTGTTGAAACACAAGTCCGAACCTTTTGAGATATTCATAGAATATAAGTTAGAAGTAGAGAACCAAAATACAGGTATAAGTATTATGTCCTATGATGAGATCAGGGAGGAGAATACTTGAGCACGGAAATCCTGGACTATTCTAAAGGAGAATGAGATTCTCTCTCAGCATTACTCCTCCGTATACACCATAGCACGATGGTATATCGGGGCGGAGCAGATACACCCTATTAGATATGGTGTGCTCTATGATGAGTACTACTGAGTCACCTATTTCCTTTTGGGAGTTATGCACTTGAGAAGTTGCATACCTATTGAATAGGGTTACGATCAAATCAGTTGCCTACCACTCCATATGAGATATGGTATGGGAAGAGCCCATGTCTTAAGCTAGTTAAGATTTGGGGTTGTCCGGCCTATGTCTAAAAGCAAAATCCGGACAAGATCGAGGCAAGGTCTGTAATGTAGAACTGGAAAGGTTCCAGCTATACAAACTACAGTAGATGATTTGGTAGAACTAAAGGATTCGATAGTAACCAACGAACCTCAGCCTCTCCGCCGATCTAGCAGGATTCCTCACCCACCTGAGAGATACTTCAGTTTCTCTATGACAGTGGGAGCGAGGATTGCATCATGAGATGATGACCCAACTAGTTTCGAGCTGGCCATCAGGAGTGAGACTCTGTTAGAATGGCTGGATGTTTATCGATCTGAGATGGAATCCTTATACACCAACAAAGTATGGACTTTAGTTGCTATATCTGAAGGGTTAAATTCCCATCAGGAGCAAGTATATCTTGAGAAGATTACTTTGTGTACATGGAAAAGTTGCGATTTTCAAAGCTAGACTTGTTAAAGGTTTGCATCATTGATCAGGTAAGGATTATGTTGAAACCTTTCTAAGGATCTATGCTTAAGTCCATCCAGATCCTACTTGCCACGGCTACATACCATGACTACGATATCTGGTGGTTGGGTGTCTTGACTGCTTTTCTAAATGTTGATTTGGAAGAAAGCGTCTATAAGTACACAACTAGAGGGCTTCGTAAACAGTGGGAGCAGCGGAAACGTGTGCAAGATGTTTTATAGGATAAAGCAGGCATCGCGGAGTTGGAACATCTATTTTGATGAGTTAGTCAAACAGTTTGACATCATCAAAATGGTAGATGAACCTTGTATAAACAAAAAGGTAGTAGGGAGTATGGTGGTGATTCTCGTAGAGTACGTGGATGACATACTCTTGATAGGGAAAGAGTTTCCTATGCTACGCTCGATCAATCTCCGCTTATCATAATGATTCTCCATATAGGATCAAAGTGATACCTACTAAATCCTGGATTTTGGATCTATGAGATAGATCTAATTGGTTGTTAGGAATCTCACTAGTTGTAGTGAGATGGTATCAATCGATCCTGGGGAGAATCACTAGAAGTGTTCCAGGGTGATAAAGACGACTGAATGTCAGTCGCAGGCATTGTCTTTACCCTCAGTAAAGGGACGGTATGTTGGAAGAGTTCCAAGCTAGATACCGTGACATACTAGACGATAAAGGCAGGATACATCGCTACTAAAGGTGCTACCAAAGAGGCTGTTTGGGTGTATATTGGTTCATGAGATGAACTATGTTCCTCCCATTGTGTGACAATGGAGTTGTGGCTTATGCCAAGGAACGCAGGTCCCATCAGTGACCCAGACGTATTCTAAGGCAGTATTACCTGATCATGGAGATAGTTGATCTCCAGGGTGATCGAGGTTAGGAGAGTAGACTAAGAGGACAACACGGCGGATCCACTCACGAAAGCCTATTCCCAGAGAGAGACTTTTATGGGATGGTTGAGTATGAGATACTACAACCACTGCTATCAGATGGCCCTAGTGCAAGTGGGAGATTGTTAGTTATATGTATGCCCTAGAGGCCATTACTGTACATTGGATGTATATTGTAGTGGATGCTGGGACATATATAGGGAGGACTTTCTTGCTCGACATGATAGTATGCTATCTGGTTACCCTTTACCTTAACGTGTACACTGATTGTCTCTCTGTTACATGTTGGTAAAGCCCTTAGGATGTGTACTTGACTACCTGGACTATGATGCGGATCATACTAGTGGGGACATGGTAGTCCATAAGTACATCCTTCAAAGTCCCTAGTCGTGGGTATATCGAGACGGGGCATCGATATACCAGAGTAGACTAGTGTGTACCTTCTCGACCCATACAGATGGGCGATGGATGATCCCATATCCATTGGTGTTTGACATCAGAGATGATATACGGGTGCTCAGTAGAGACTGGGTACACTGGACGGACTCGCCGAGAACTCCCAGATGGTATTATACCTTACGTCAGATGGCAGTTCTGTGGTGACACTGGTACAGAGTAGTATGTTGACCCGAGATCGTCATAGAGTCTTGTGTGGTTCCCACTGTGCTTTGATTTCCACCTTACCACGTCCAAGAGGGCGTGCAAAACGGTGGTTTTTGGGTACAGTCCCGAGTCAAATGGAGGCAATGAGCGATAGGAGGGGATTCGTCTCTCCCGGTATAGGGAGTTGATGTTGCGCTGTGTTCGATTGGCTATAACCGGAAATCCCTGGCCAGGGTTGCTGAGATATACTGGTAAGTGTTACCAGTAGTTTCTCGAATTGTTATAGACCTCATATCGACACGACTTATCGAGCTATTGGGGTCTGACGTTTACCACCCCTAGGCAAGATATGCGACATATCAGACGACGAGACCGGACTGTACGGTAGTGTTACTGGTTGGATTCACTGGAGTGTGAGCGGGCTTGCTCGTCGATCTTCTGATCGCTCAATACCCGGGTGGCCGTTACGTTTAGCAGACCGCTTGCGGCTTGTGGGTGTTTGATATGATCATCACCTGCTGCCGGCGTATTGACGAGTCTTTAGAGTCCTATACAGAGGTTTCCTGGCTCAAGCGAAACGAAATAGGAGCGCATATGAGATATGTGCGGGACCGAGAATAATACCAGTATGTGATACTGTATTCGATTCTCGCGATATGTAACATTGATCGGTTATATGCGTTATAGCCGGGTTATCGGATCAAGTGTTGATTCGATAAGTTGTTACTATTAATATTAGTCGGTTATATGCGATATGACCGGGTCGTTAAATCAAGTGTTGATTTAATGATTTAATGTATAATTATATATTTGATATATCACTTTACATTAACTAATATAGGTTCACTTTAAATGGATTTTCTCACTTGGTTTGTACACATTGTATATGCGATATACTTTTGTGCACTTGATTGTATCATGTTTGATGATACATGTATGCTAGGGTTTTTGTGTAAAGATCAAACCATGGTTACATGATAATGGTTAGGGTTTTGTTTTATTCACTTATTTATTTATCTATTGATTTTTGGAAAATGATTAGCATAAAGAAAAATGGTGGCTTTCTTTGGATTCATATTGAAGCTTCATGAAGCTTTGACTAAGTCACCATTTTGTCTCATGCTTAACCCTAACCATTCCACTTAACCATGATTCATTCTCTACACTTGACCATGATTATATTATGATAAGATTTATTATTCTTTTCCATTCAATAAAACTTATCATAATATTCTTCCTTCTTCTTCTTCATCTTCTTCAATGAAGAAAGTTTCTCTTCATCAATGGTGATTGATGAATAAGAGTGAGAAATCCAATTCTAAAGACTACCCACTTCCTATTTATTCATCCTCTACCTCTTGCCAAGTAGTAGAGTGTGTTTTCTTCACAAGTTTCATTACTTGGTGAAGTGGGAGCTTGATCTAGCGATGCCTCGACGTAGATCATCTTCGGCACGAAGCCGACGACCTCGCCCGCCCATTTCTCCGATGAAGCCGACGCTAGAGCCCGGGATTTGTTATGGACAGCGAGGAGACTTCATTGCGGAGCTATGGAGGTGGAGAAACGGATCTACAAAGGTTGTATGTTCATTTACTTTTAATTAAGTTGTTAACTAGCTCGTTTTGTCGCCTATATATCTAGCCAACGATCCGTATTAGGGTTTCTCGGCACCTCTAATTTTTGAAATTGGCATGGTTGATGCCTTGTGAGACCTCCTTAGTGTGCCTAAGAACCCTACAGATGATGTATATTATATTGGATGCTTGGACATATATAGAGATGACTTTCTTGCTCGATATGATAGTATGCTATCTGGTTACTCTTTATCTTAACATGTATACTAGTCTCTTTAAACTGTCTTATGGTTACATGTTGGTAAAGCCCTTAGGATGTGTACTTGACTACCTAGACTATGATGCAGATCATACTAGTGGGGACATGGTAGTCCATAAGTACATCCTTCAAGGTCCCTAGTCATGGGTGTATCGAGACGGGGCATCGATATACCAGAGTAGACTAGCGTATACGCTTCTTGACCCATGAGATGGGCGATGGATGATCCCATATCCATTGGTGTTTGACATCAGAGATGGTATACGGGTGCTCAGTGGAGACTGGGTACACTGGACGGACTCACCGAGAACTCCCAGATGGTATCATACCTCACGTCAGATGGCAGTTCGCAGGTGACACTTGTGCAGGTTAGTCTGTAGACCCGAGATCGTCATTGAGTCTTGTGTGATTCCCACTGTGCTTTGAACTCCACCTTACCACGTCCATGAGGGCATGCAAAACGGTGGTCTTTGGGCACAGTCCCGAGTCACATGGAGGCAATGAGCGATAGGAGGGGTTTCGTCTCTCCCAGTATTGGGGGTTGATGTTGCGCTGTGCTCGATTGGCCGTAACAGGGAAGTCCCTGGCCAGGGCTGATCAGAGATTTGCTGGTAAGTGTTACCAGTAGTTTCTCGACCCGTTATGAGCCTCACATCGGCATGACTTATCGGTTATTGGGGTCTGACGTTTACCACCCCTAGACTTGATATGCGACATATCAGACGAACAGACCGGACTGTACGGTAAGTGTTACTGGTTGGATTCACAGGAGTGTGAGCGGGCTAGCTCGTCAATCTTCTGATCGCTCAATACATGGATGGCCGTTACGTTTAGCAGACCGCTTGCGGCTTGTGGGTGCTTGATATGATCATCATCTGCTACCGGCGTATTGACGAGTCTTTAGAGTCCTACACAGAGCTTTCCTGGCTCAAGCGAAACGAAATAGAAGCGCATATGAGATATGTGCGGGACCGAGAATAATGCGTGTATGTGATACCGTATTTCATTCTCGCGATGAATGTTTCGATTGGTTGTATGCGATATAACCTAGTTGTCGAATCATTGATTCGATAAATCGATACATTGTAAACTAGTCGGTTATGTGCGACATGACCGGATCATTGAATCAAGTGTTGTTTTAATGATTTAATGTATAATTATATATTTGATATATTAATTTGCATAAACTAGTATTGGTTCATTTTAAAAGGATTTTCTCACTTGAAGTGCACATTGTATATGTGATATGCTTTTGTGTGCACTTGATTGTATCATGTTTGATGATACATATTTACTTGGGTTTGTGCAAAGAATTAAACCATGGTTATGATAATGGTTAGGGTTTAGAGTTATTCATCTATTTATTTATCCATTCTTTATTTATTTAATTGGATAAAAGAAAATAAAATGGTTTCTTTTTGTCATGAAGCTTGTTGAAGCTTCATGAAGCTTTGACTAAAGAGACCATTTTGTCTTCATGCTTAACCCTAACCATTCCCACTTACCATGGTCTATTCTCTACACTTAACCTTAGTTAGGATATGATAAGTATTGTTTTCTTTTTCATTTTAAAATAACTTATCATATTCTTTCTTCTTCTTGATCATCTTCTTCTTCAAGAAAAGCTTAAGTCCATCAATGGCAACTTGAGCAAAAGTGAGTGAAATCCAATTATACAGTGAACCCACCTCCTATTTCTTCACCCTCTACCTCTTGCCAAGTTGTTTTGGGTGTTTTCTTCATAAGTTTCACAACTTGGTGAAGTTGGAGCTTGAACTTGTGCAACCTCGACGTAGATCATCTTCGGCACGAAGCCGACGACCTATTCCGCTCATTTCTCCGATGAAGCCGACGCGAGAGTCCGAGATTCGAGATGGACAGCGAGGGGATGACTACGTGGAGCTAAGGAAGTGGATAACCGGATCTACAAAGGTTGTAGCTTCTTATCTTTAGTTAAGTTGTTAACTAGATTCGTTTTTCGCCTAGAATTCTAGTCGACGATCCGTGTTAGGTTTTCTCGGCACCCATAAAATTTGAAATTGGCATGGTTGATGCCTTGTGAGACCTCTTGAGAGTGCCTAGGAACCCTACAGTGGTATCAGAGCCTAACTAGAGCCTTAGGCGAAGTCTAGACGACGTTTGAAACCCGAACGAACCCGAAACCCTAAAACCCAAGTGCTCTCTGGACTTTTTCTAAAAACTGGGATTTTTCTTGATTAAAAATGCTTAAAAAATTCAGCAGGAAATTCTAAGAATTACGGTGCAAATATTTTCCAATGAACAGTATAGTATGCAGCGGAACCACGGCATAAGCATGGCTTCTGCGGCTGTTCCGCGGCCTAATGATGACGTCAGCCCTCCTACTTTGCACAGTAATTCATCTTTTCGGCAGCTGAGTTTTATGGGTATTTTTAATATTTATTCAAGAGTTGAATTTTCTGGGGTGTTTTAGAGCTTCGATATTTCGACCGGATTATCAAATTTCGTCTTTGTGTTTTTCCGGATGACTTTAGAATATGTTAAAAAGTTCGACCGGATATAAATACCCATCTTTTCCCCTGCCGGAAAATATCCAAGTGTTGGATTTTTGTGTGGTTTAAGGACGTTCTGAGTAGTGCAAGTAACGCGATGGTCCCTCTAGAAGACAACAAACCTTAACTCGATTATGTGACCGTCTTGAACTGCCCTTTGAACCTTCGGGTTTGGGGCAGTACGGCGAGCCACATGTGAGGCGTTGGCTTGACCCTTCTACGGCTGGACCGTTGGTACTGAGGCATGAAGTGAATGTCTTTGAACCTATTTCATGTGTTGAACGGTTTCGGGAAAACTTGGGTGTTCGAATGTTCGATCGGAAAGTTTAATATATTCTATTTATTCGGAATGGGATACAATAATAGGAATTCACAAACAGTTATGAGTTAACTGAATGATTGTTATAAATCTAGCGTTTAGTTTCACTTGATATTGAAAAGAGTTTTCGATAATGAGACTAAAATGCGGGGTTTATAACTGTTAGGCATGTGATGTCTGAGTATTTCATTTGATTAGGCATGTGATGTCTAAAAGGGTTGCGGATTCCAACTGTTGTAGTTTTACACTTTCTTTTCTGTGACCGTAAGTGTAATATGTGGTATCGCCGGTTTCGTTGCTATATATCAACGACAATTGGGATGCGCATATTTACTTACGTTGATGACATGTGATGTTATGTGTTGCTGGATATGTTATATTGGATCGTCGTGATTGAATAGCCGGGGGTTTTTATGTGAGATGAGTGTTTTTCATTTTCATTCATGTAAAAACTTGTATGTAATATTCTTTTATTTGGGACACTTCCAGGTTGCGGAAGTTGTCACCTTTTGTATATTATTTACTTTTCCGCATTAGGATAGACCCAAGGAGGGGAGCACAAGTAACCGGGTTCTGGGGTCCAGTGGGAGACCAACTCGAGGAGTCGAGTCCGGGTCTCCTAACCCTAGAATTGGCAGGGTTGCTTGCCGCTCTCTTAGGGGTCTAGGGGTGTGGGATTGGCTATTCATCACGACCGTGGAATCCGTGTTTTGTACTGGCTCGTATTGAAAACACGGACGTCCTAGTATATCCAATGTTTCATATGTTTCTTCTGCTGCGATATCTGTGATGTGATCATGTGATGTTCTGTGATAGATACAGTATATAGTATATATGATATATTATATAGACGTTACTTATGTTTTGCACCCGCACTAGCCTTGCCCTGCTCTGTCATTAGTTACCTAACCTAACGGTGCACGAGGGGACATCCAGGCGAATGCGGATGGCATAAGTGTACGTCGTATTTATCTGTGATGTTTAGGCACTTAAATGATGGGACTTCATTAATGTGATTAATGAAAGAAAAGAAACCTAAGATGTTGTAGAATCAAATTTTAAATAAAAACAGGTAACTACAGTTCTTGCTTTGCACAGCGGTATATATGATATACCCAGCACCTTATTCGATGAGGAAAGGACCGAGATCCCTTCACCGGGAGTGATTCCTTTAGCAATAACTGGCAGATGCTACACACTCAGTTTGACTTTTGATTGCTTCTATAGTTTCTGCTTTGCACAGTGATATATATGATATATCCCGCACCTCATTCGACGAGGAAAGGGCCGACGATCCCTTCACCGGGAGTGACCCCTTTAGCAAAACTAGAAAAGCCTCAAAATCACTCCATTTCAAAACTTCATTTGATTCTACAACGATATCAAGTTCATTACACTCATGTTTTTTTATGAAAGAACCCGCGTAGCCCTCCATCATTTCAGATAGATATTATTTAGTATTCGTGCTATGTTTGTTGACTTAGTCAAGGCATAGTGTATGGTAGCTAAATTATGTTTATCTGTAACAACATGAGATGTGATTGGATTAGAGCATTCGCACGGCCTTGTTGACTCAGTCAAGGGTCGTACGAGTGGGTTTAATTCAATCGGGAAATGTACGGGTTGAACTTGACTTGCGATTTATGGTTTGTTGACTTAGTCAAGGTCATAGATCGCTAGGGGCAAAAGCATTATCGGGAATTTCAAGTGTTGAAATTTGCAATGAGATTGCATACCTTCTATGAGATAGTTGGATCCCGATACCCACTGCGAGTAAGAGTTACTCCTGCGAGAGTTTTGCACACTACAATTAGCCGATCAAGTAGGTGTCTAAAAAGGTGTCAACGGGGTTACGCCTCTGGGAAAACGAGGTTTACTTTAATTAGGTCCGTGCGAAAGCACGGGGAACCTCCCTCAAAGTACCGACACTGGCCTGGCTGAAAGATCGACGAAGTTGTAGGGTGTAATTAATCTCGGCTAGTCTTTCCTTTTAGGGTTTGAAGGAAGATTTGATAAAAACCAGTGGGAGCCATCCTGATTAGATAAGATAATAACCAATCTGATCTTGCACGAGCATACGCTAAAGTGTTTTCTTCTCTCTCTCTCCAGGTAGCGACCATTTCATGCCTTAATCAAGATAATAATATGGATGTATTGACCGAACCCGCATGTTATACTGTGCAGATGAACGTCGGACCCGTTCTATCTTATAAATGTTATAAGACTGAACAGGAAACAGGAGAATATCTAGATTCTCACGCCGCCCAAACGGAGAACATGCATGATGATGCACCTTCTTCGGGTGTGTTTGTTATTGAGAACTGTTTCTCAGTTCACCCTACGTCCTGGGTATTAGATACCGGATCAGGATCCCACATATGTAAGCAGTTACATGGGCTACGGAAAGGTAGAGAACTGGGAAAAGGTGATCATTCCGTTCAAGTAGGGAATGGGGCAAATGTTGCAGCCAAAGCAGTTGGCATATATCACCTGGTATTACCAAATGGTGATACACTAGTCCTGAATGAGTGCTATTATATACCGAACATGATGTGCAACATTATATCAATTTCTTTATTAAGTAAAGAAGGATATAATTTTGTAGTAAAGGATAATGTTATGAACATATTCCTAGATCAAAAGTTGATTGCATCAGGCTCGCTACATAATGGCATATTCATTCTCAATCAAAATACAGTCTTCAATATACAAAACACACACAAGAGGAAAAGCTCAGAAATGAACGAATCCTTCTTGTGGCACTATAGACTTGGCCATATCAATGAGACACGACTAGCTAAGTTGCATAAGAATGGATATTTGAATTCATTCGAATTATCATCTTATGACACTTGCCATTCATGTCTCAAAGGAAAAATGACCAAAACTCCGTTTACAGGACACGGAGAAAGAGTTACAGAACTCTTGGGACTGGTGCATAGTGATGTATGCGGTCCGATGTCTACACACGCCAGAAATGGTTCTTCCTACTTCATTACATTCACTGACGATCTCTCTAGATACGGGCATGTGTTTCTGTTAAAACACAAGTCTGAAGCTTTTGAGAAATTCAAAGAATATAAGCACGAGGTAGAGAACCAAACGGGCAAAAGTATTAAGATTCTTCGATCTGATCGAGGAGGTGAATACTTAAGCAGTGAATTCCTGGATTATCTAAAAGAGAATGGGATTCTCTCTCAGCTTACTCCTCCTTATACACCACAGCACAACGGTGTATCGGAACGAAGGAATCGCACCCTATTAGATATGGTGCGTTCAATGATGAGCAATGCTGAGTTAGCTATTTCCTTTTGGGGGTATGCGCTTGAGACAGCCATATACCTATTGAATCTAGTTCCGTCTAAATCTGTACCTACGACACCATATGAGATATGGAGTGGGAAGAGACCATATTTTAAACGAATTAAGATATGGGGTTGTCCGGCCTATGTCAAAAAGCAAAATCCGGACAAACTCGAGGCACGATCAGTCCTTTGCAAGTTTGTGGGATATCCTAAGAATTCTCAAGGATATTTCTTCTACCAAGCTGAGGAACAAAGAGTGTTTATTGCTCAACATGCCACCTTTTTGGAAAGGGAATTTCTTGCAAAATAAATTAATGGCAAAGAGGTAGAGCTGGAAGAGGTTCCAGCACCACAAACTGCAACTAATGATTTAGTAGAACCAGACGATTCAGTGGTGCCCGACGTACCCCAGCCTCTCCGCCGATCTAGTAGGGTTTCTCGTCCACCTGAGAGATACTATGGTTTTCTCATTGATGGTGGCAGTGAGGATTGCATCATGGAGGAATATGACCCAACTAGCTTCGAGCAGGCCATCACGAGTGGGGACTCAGTGAAATGGCTGGATGCTATGCGGTCCGAGATGGAATCCATGTACACCAACAAAGTATGGACTTTGGAAGTTGCTCCTGAAGGGGTAAAACCCATTGGGAGCAAGTGGATCTTCAAGAAAAAACTTGGTGTAGATGGGAAAGTGGAGACTTTCAAAGATAGACTTGTAGCAAAGGGTTTTCGTCAAAGACCAGGTGTGGACTATGACGAAACCTTTTGTCCAGTGGCTATGCTTAAATCCATCCGGATCATGCTTGCCATCGCTGCATATCATGATTACGAAATCTGGCAAATGGATGTTAAGACCGCCTTTCTAAATGGTGATTTAGAAGAGTGCGTGTACATGACTCAGCCAGAGGGCTTCGTAGACAGTGGGAGCAGCGGGAAAGTGTGCAAGCTGCTTAAATCCATTTATGGATTAAGCAAGCATCGCGGAGTTGGAACATCTGCTTTGACGTCGTTATCAAAGAGTTTGATTTCGTCAAAAACCCAGATGAACCTTGTATCTACAAGAAGGTAGCAGAGAGTAAGGTTGTCTTCCTCGTATTGTACGTGGACGACATACTCTTGATAGGAAATGATATTCCTATGCTGCAAGCGGTAAAGCTCTTCTTATCACAAAGATTCTCAATGAAAGATCTTGGTGATGCCTCCTGCATATTGGGAATTAGGATCTATAGAGATAGATCCAAACGGATTTTGGGATTGTCCCAATCCAGGTACATTGACACCATACTAAAAAGGTTTAGTATGGAAGAATCCAAGCGTGGGAACATGCCCACGATCTCTGTAGTCACTCTCTCCTAAGAGATGTCTCCCAAGACTGATTTGGAGAGAGCTCGCATGCAAGGGATACCCTATGCTTCGGCTGTAGGCTCTATCATGTATGCGATGCTATGTACCAGACCCGATGTAGCATACTCACTAAGTGTAGTGAGCAGGTATCAAGCTGATCCTGGAGAGAGTCACTGGACAGCTGTGAAGAGCATTCTCAAGTACTTACGAAGGACTAAAGAGATGCTCTTGGTGTATGGTAACGGAGAACTCCAAGTGGGGTCCTTTACCGATTCGAGCTTCCAGAGTGATAAGGACGACTCTAAGTCGCAGTCGGGATTTATCTTTACCCGTTACGGAGGGGCGGTTAGCTGGAAGAGTTCCAAGCAGGAAATCGTGGCAGACTCGACGATGGAGGCTGAATACATCGCTGCCAACGATGCTGCTAAAGAGGCTGTCTGGATCAAGAAGTTCATTACTGAACTTGGAGTGGTTCCATCCATTGAGCATCCAATACCTTTGTATTGCGATAACAATGCAGCGGTGGCTTTGGCCAAGGAACCCAGGTCCCATCAGCGATCCAGGCATATTCTGAGGCGGTATCACCCGATCCGGGAGATAGTTGATCGCCGGGAGATCGAGGTCAGGAGGGTTGACACGAAGAACAACACGGCGGATCCACTCACGAAAGCCATTCCCCAGATACAGTTTGAGAGACTCTTCGGGATGCTCGGTATGCGATACTACAGCAGCTGGCCCTAGTGCAAGTGGGAGATTGTTGGTTGTATGTATGCCCTAGAGGCCAGTATTGTACAGATGATGTATATTATATTGGATGCTTGGACATATATAGAGATGACTTTCTTGCTCGATATGATAGTATGCTATCTGGTTACTCTTTATCTTAACATGTATACTAGTCTCTTTAAACTGTCTTATGGTTACATGTTGGTAAAGCCCTTAGGATGTGTACTTGACTACCTGGACTATGATGCAGATCATACTAGTGGGGACATGGTAGTCCATAAGTACATCCTTCAAGGTCCCTAGTCGTGGGTGTATCGAGACGGGGCATCGATATACCAGAGTAGACTAGCGTATACGCTTCTCGACCCATGAGATGGGCGATGGATGATCCCATATCCATTGGTGTTTGACATCAGAGATGGTATACGGGTGCTCAGTACAGACTGGGTACACTGGACGGACTCGCCGAGAACTCCCAGATGGTATCATACCTCACGTCAGATGGCAGTTCTCAGGTGACACTTGTGCAGGTTAGTCTGTAGACCCGAGATCGTCATTGAGTCTTGTGTGATTCCCACTGTGCTTTGATCTCCACCTTACCACGTCCATGAGGGCATGCAAAACGGTGGTCTTTGGGCACAGTCCCGAGTCACATGGAGGCAATGAGCGATAGGAGGGGTTTCGTCTCTCCCGGTATTGGGGGTTGATGTTGCGCTGTGCTCGATTGGCCGTAACAGGGAAGTCCCTGGCCAGGGCTGATCAGAGATTTACTGGTAAGTGTTACCAGTAGTTTCTCGACCCATTATGAGCCTCACATCGGCATGACTTATCGGTTATTGGGGTCTGACGTTTACCACCCCTAGACTTGATATGCGACATATCAGACGAACAGACCGGACTGTACGGTAAGTGTTACTGGTTGGATTCACAGGAGTGTGAGCGGGCTAGCTCGTCGATCTTCTGATCGCTCAATACCTGGATGGCCGTTACGTTTAGCAGACCGCTTGCGGCTTGTGGGTGCTTGATATGATCATCATCTGCTACCGGCGTATTGACGAGTCTTTAGAGTCCTACACAGAGCTTTCCTGGCTCAAGCGAAACGAAATAGGAGCGCATATGAAATATGTGCGGGACCGAGAATAATGCGTGTATGTGATACCGTATTTCATTCTCGCGATGAATGTTTCGATTGGTTGTATGCGATATAACCTAGTTGTCGAATCATTGATTCGATAAATCGATACATTGTAAACTAGTCGGTTATGTGCGACATGACCGGATCATTGAATCAAGTGTTGATTTAATGATTTAATGTATAATTATATATTTGATATATTAATTTGCATAAACTAGTATTGGTTCATTTTAAAAGGATTTTCTCACTTGAAGTGCACATTGTATATGTGATATGCTTTTGTGTGCACTTGATTGTATCATGTTTGATGATACATATTTACTTGGGTTTGTGCAAAGAATTAAACCATGGTTATGATAATGGTTAGGGTTTAGAGTTATTCATCTATTTATTTATCCATTCTTTATTTATTTAATTGGATAAAAGAAAATAAAATGGTTTCTTTTTGTCATGAAGCTTGTTGAAGCTTCATGAAGCTTTGACTAAAGAGACCATTTTGTCTTCATGCTTAACCCTAACCATTCCCACTTACCATGGTCTATTCTCTACACTTAACCTTAGTTAGGATATGATAAGTATTGTTTTCTTTTTCATTTTAAAATAACTTATCATATTCTTTCTTCTTCTTGATCATCTTCTTCTTCAAGAAAAGCTTAAGTCCATCAATGGCAACTTGAGCAAAAGTGAGTGAAATCTAATTATAAAGTGAACCCACCTCCTATTTCTTCACCCTCTACCTCTTGCCAAGTTGTTTTGGGTGTTTTCTTCACAAGTTTCACAACTTGGTGAAGTTGGAGCTTGAACTTGTGCAACCTCGACGTAGATCATCTTCGGCACGAAGCCGACGACCTATTCCGCTCATTTCTCCGATGAAGCCGACGCGAGAGTCCGAGATTCGAGATGGACAGCGAGGGGACGACTACGTGGAGCTAAGGAAGTGGATAACCGGATCTACAAAGGTTGTAGCTTCTTATCTTTAGTTAAGTTGTTAACTAGATTCGTTTTTCGCCTAGAATTCTAGTCGACGATCCGTGTTAGGTTTTCTCGGCACCCATAAAATTTGAAATTGGCATGGTTGATACCTTGTGAGACCTCTTGAGAGTGCCTAGGAACCCTACAAATGGAAGACAGGTTAGGTGTCTTAATGGTTGCAGTCTCGTGAGACTTCTAACACCTTCCGTACCAATCTACTACTTATAAACCCCGCGATATCTTGATTGTATCGTTTGTATTGCATTGTAAATTGTATTGTCTTGTATTATAAATTGTATAAATGGATGACTTTCCAAAACCATGATATCAGTAAATGGATGTAACTGGAGAATCATGTAGATGGATGTATATCCATGGTTCGGTTCGGTCAAGTTGTATATATTGATAGATTGAACAGATTGAATACATAGATTCATATTGAATTGTTATATATACTTGAATCTCATTCAAGCCAGATTGATTATAATGAGACTCAGTCTGAGTCAGACAATTAGAAAAGAAATTGAATCCTAAATTAGGTTTTGGTGTTATCGGTAAACGCTGCACATGGACGGCAGGATTTGTGTCTTTTTCAAAGACGATTACCGTGTTGATAACACCGTTTATTAAGTTGTCTACCTTAAATAGGCAAGCACCCATATCTCTGGCTCCCTGAGGCTCAAGAGACCGGTCCCGCTTAAACCTATATTTACTAGGGTCCTTATTGTAATTTATAAAACTTGAGGGGTTTTATGTAAAAATAATTTTGTATAATTTTCAAAATACACCTCAAGTATTTAATTATCTCTTTTAGAGTTTTCATAGATATAGAATTTATATATGTGACATTTCTAGTGAATAAACCTAATTTCATAATATATGGTATTTAATTGTAAAGTATTGAACTTGTATAGAATTGCATAGTATTTTCATGTAAAGTGATTCTTTTTTATTTTGAAAAGTTGGAATATTTATACAATATCAAAAATAGATATTTTGATGATATATATATTTATATATATAATAATTAAATTTATTATTTTTCTAGATATCTCATTTTCTTAAGATATTTGTTTTTTTAAATCTTTCGAGACCGTATGCTCCTTGCGGAGGTCTGCATCTCGCACTACTAAGCCCGAGGATGTGCGATAATCCGCACCATCCCAAACAGGTTCCCCAAATGGGTTGTAGCGGCGCTTTGCAAAGATATGTTTAAAATACAAGATCTTGTAGAAAAATGTTTTTTATATAAGTCGGAGGTAGTTTTAACCATATTTTCCCAAATCTATGTTTCCCAATATCATCATGCTATGTTACATATGAGTGTTGTGAAGAGGTAGGTCATTACCTCGTGAACTATCTAAAGGTATAGCAAGGGTAATGATGTTTTTATGTCGAAGCTAAATTATATGGTATTTTTCTGTAAAAGTGCGATAAAAATTGCAATATACATTCTTTTGATAAAGAACATGTTCAATATGTTTTGTTAATGATTAATAGTCATGTTGTGATAGTTTGGTATTGTTGTTTTTAAGAAAAATGGAACTTTTAAAGAAAACCGAATCGGAAGTCGGATTAACTCCGCTTCCGTCGGGTTTTAGAATTATAAGTTTTTAGAATAGTAAAGAGAAGGGGGAGAAGGGACATACTGGATTTTAGATTAGAGAAGTGGAAGAGGGAGTGGTAGGAGGTGCCGGTGCATCGTTTCGTCGCCGGGAGCTCCTAGGGTCGTCGTCGGAGCTTCGCCCTTCGCTAACTCCGCTTGTACACAAAAGTTCTTGAAATTTTTCTTAAGAGTTTGGACAGAGATTGTGAGTGAGGGGGTGTGGAATGGAGTGGTATTTATAGGAAAAGATTAGGGGTAGTGTAGATAAAAGGGTGTGATAAAATGGTATTAAAATTTGTATTAAAAAAGGATTGATGGGTTTTTAAAAGGCTCTGTTACTGTGTAGTGGATTTAAAACATACAGGGGTTATAAGAAGACAAAAAGACACAAAAGTCAAGAAGAGAAGAATCGGATCCGAGGTGAGTCGGCCGGCGGCGGCGGCCGATTCGTCCGATCCGCCGGTCGCGTCAGGCAGAGTCGCCCCCCCTCCCAACGCCACGTGTTCATTGCCTCTTGGTTGTTAGTGTATATGCCCTAGGGGCCATTATTGTATCATACTAGCATGTATACTACTTAATGGAAGCTTGGGATATTCACAGTTGTATATATGCAGTCTTGCTGAAAATGGTAGTATGCTACTTGGTTTGTGTCTACTTTAATATGTGCATATGTTTCTTGTAACGTATCACTTATACATATTAGTAGAGCCCATAGGTTCTTTGCTTGATTACTAGCGTTGTGATGGCAGTCACACTAGTGGGGGCTGGGTAGTCTATAAGCAACATCCTATACTTGTCCCTAGTCGTAAGATTATCTAGACAGGGCATCGATACTCCAGAGTAAACTAGTGTGTACGCTTCTCATCGCAGTTAGGAGATGGTCTGTCCCATAGCCATCAGTATGTCTTACTGGAGATAGTACACAGGTGCTCGTTAGGTTATGGGTACACCGGACAGGACTCGCAGGGGAACTGTTAGATGGTATTATACCCGTCGTTAGTTAACAGTTCCCAGATGACATGAGTACAGCATAGTCCGCAGACTTGACACTGCTACTTCGCCTCGAGTGTGTCCCACTGTTCTTAGATTGCTACCCTACCACGGTTCAAAGGAGTCGTGCAAACAGGTAGCAGTTGGGTGCAGTCCCGAGCACTTGGAGGCAGTAGTGGGTAGACAGGATTCGTCTCTCCCGGTATTGGGAGATGATATCGCACTGTGTCAGAGAGCCATTACGCAAAGTCCCTGGCCAGGGCAAGAGAGATATACTGGTAGGTTCCAGTAGCTTCTAAAGGTGTAATGGGTTTTGCTCCGACACGACTTATACAGCTATTAGGGGACTGACGCTTGCCGCCCCCTAGGCTTGATATGCGATAGTTTTAGACGAACAGACCGGACTGTACGGAGATTGTCACATCAGGCTCAGTGGGAGTTCGGATGAGTTTCCTCATTGGCCTTCTTATCGACATCTACCTGGGGACCGTTACGTACAGCTAGTGCCGCTTGCGGTCTGTGGTTAAACCCACTGCCAGCATAGTGTCGTGTCTTTAGAGTCCCACACAGAGAGTTTCCCTGCTCCAGGCGAAACGATATAGAGGTCGTACGGTTTTACAACAAGGGTTCGGACGCGTACGTGTGTTTACGCACGTACGACGTTCGGACAGTTTTTACTAGCCGGCTTTGGTTTATGCCAGATTCTAGTATCAGGTTATTGGATTTATACAGTCTAAAGTTTTTCCGTGTTTTCACGGATTAGAGGGGCGTTCTCATAATTTGTCGGGAAGCTTCTAGAAGAGTGGTGACTAAGGGGGTAAGGTGGCATTGCATTAAATGAGATTAGCGACTCATTTGTGTGATTCATCCAAGTCATTAATGCATCATAAATGCTTAATGACTCATGGAGATGAATCACTCAAATGCATTTATGAAGCATGGTTGATTAATCATTTATTTACTTATTTAATAAAATAATAATGCTTCATAAATATTATGATAGATCATTATCTCATTTCATTCTCATCTTCACCTTCTCTCTCCTCAAGCTCACTCTCTCTCTCTCTTCAAACCCTAACCCTAACCTCTCATGTGTTGAGATCAAGGGTTAGCTAGATTAAAACATCCATAACCTCACTCTATATCCCCTAGGTAGCTTAGATTAGCACTTTAAGAAACCTAGTTATCTCAATTTGGAGATCAAGCTTGGAGAAGGAGCTTTCGGGTGGATCGTCTTTGACTCGAGGAGGTCGTTGAGGTGCCGATGTTCCAAGGAGCCTACGAGGAGTGGAGGACAGCGATGAAGACCCGAAGGACATGTAACGTGAGGTATAACTTTGAATCCGAGTAGTTAAACCTCTAGTAGATTGTTAGCAATGGTTTAGATACGATTCATGCGCTCAAGTCCGTGTTACGAAGCTTTGATAATCGTTTTTCATATATTCCGACTCCCCGCAAGTTCGTGGGGTGCGTGACATGGACTTACAGTGGTATCAGAGCCAACTAAACCATTACTAGCTTGTTAACAACTAGTTAGAAGTTCGATCGACGGAAAACACGAAAACGAAACCCCGGAAATCCCTAGTTTCTGTTAATTTTAAAAGTGTCTGAAAAAAGATTTGACATACCTTAAAATTCACAGCAGGGTATTTTAAGAATACTGGGAAAAAACGAGCCAGTGACTCAGCAAAACGGCCACGGATCCGCGGCAATAGAGTGCTTGTGCCGCGGATCCGCCGCCGAGTCTACTCCGAGTTGACTCGGATTTTCTCTGTAATTCTTATTTTTTGGTGTTTTGGTTCTCTGTTTGTTCTGTTTATACCCAGGTTACTTCAGTGCTGCTTTGCTTTTGGGGTAGACACGGAACATGGTAATCGATCGATATTCTAAGATATTTTCTAATTGGGTTTTTATCTGTAATGTTTAATGTGTTCGTAAACCTCCCCTAACTGCTAGTATGTCGGTTGGCAGGAGGTTGCACATTTCTGAAATGTTTACTGTTTGTGTATATGAACTGTGTTGGACTGTTGTGATGATTAGCCGGGGTTTGAGATGTGTTTAATATTCATTCATTCAATGTAAATGTAATTTGATGTAATATTCTTTTTCTGGGCACATCCAGGTTGCGGTTGTAGCCACCGTTGTATTATTTCATTTTTACTGGTTTTTGCTCCTAGGATAGACCCAAGGTGGGGTACACAAACTACCGGGTACGTTGAAGTGTTTAGTGGCTTACTCACGTTGCTGAGGGAGACCGCTTCACTTCGGGTACTTGGCCGGTAGTTTGCCGTACCCGTAGGGGTCTGGGGTGGGGTAATGGTTATTCATCACAACTGTGTAATCCGTCTTTTATTGCAGGCTCAAAGCAAATGCGGATTGCTAATAAATCCAATAAAGTTCATCTGTGATCTGGAATGCTTATTATTGCGTCTGACGAATGTACAATATCTATATATGATAGCTATTAGACGTCACTTATGTTTTACACCCGCGCTAGCCCAGCCCCTGCTCTGTCGTTAGTTAAGTAACCTAACGGGTAATGACGGGACCCAGTGGCGAATGCGAATGGCATAAGAGGACGTGATATTTTCGTTGTTTTCTGCAATGATAGGATAAATGATGGGACGCATTATTATAATGCAAAGAAAATAAACCAAATTTTAAATCGTTGGAACAAATTTAAAAAGAAACCACTCGGTTATTTTAAAAGATCAGAATTTTTAATTGCGGAGCTTTAACCACTCCTTTTAAAAGGTATCAGGTTCCTTCGATTATATCAAGTTCACTACGTTCATGGTTTTGCCAAAACCAGTCGTAGCCCTCCATCATTTCAGTTAAATATTCAGTAGTATTCAAGCTATGTATTTTGACATTCGCCAAGGCATAGTGATTGGTAGCTGCTGGATATTTATCTGTAGCATAGATAGATGCGTTGATTTGGGACAGTCGTACTACTATTTTGGCCTTCGTCAAGGGTATGTACGGGTGGGTTCAAATTAACCTGGATAATAACGGGTAGAACTTGACATGTGACTTATGATATGTTGGCCTTCGTCAAGGTCATAAAAGCATGGGGCAAAAATCCACATCGGGAATTTCTAAAGAAACTGAAATTTGCAGAGAGATGCATACCATTTTGGAGTTTGATGAATGTTGGTAGGATTACTTCAACATTATCAAACGATGATATTTTGGATCCTGATCCTATTGTGAGTATATACTACTTATCAGGAAATTCGTCACTTAACGATCAATGCTATAAACCAAGTAGGTGCCTAGAAAGGTGTCAGAGGGGTTAAGCCCCCAGAGAAAAGAGGTTCTTTAATTAAGGAACTTCGCGAAAGCGTTGGAAAACCTCCCTCGAAGTATCGACACTGGCCTGGCTGAACGGTTAAGCAAGTATTGTACGGTGAGAATAGTCCTGGCTAATTCTTCTTTTATGGTTTGAGGAAGGATTCGAGAAACAGTGGGAGCCATCCTGTTTAGATAAATTAAAAACCAATCTAAGCTCGTAATAGCATCATACTAAAGTGTTTTCTTCTCTCTCTCTTAATTGCAGCGACCTTGTAACCACACATAGGTTACATCTAGATAATAATTTGACTGAATCTGACTTATATGACTGGCAAAAGTCTGTCCAGATGTCCATTGCCTATGACAAGCTGGACCACCCTATTGAGGGACATTCCTATTGTTATGGGATCGGGCATTGGCAGAATGATTGCAGGGCTTTAGAAGCCAGTAGCCAGGATACGAAGCATGTTGTGGCTTCGACTTCGAGTGTGTTTATGATAGAGAACTGTATGTCAGTTAACCCTACTTCCTGGGTGTTTGATACCGGATCAGGAACTCACATCTGTAATTCATTACAGGCTCTGAGAAACCGTAGGGTTATCAGGATAAGTGATATGACCCTCACGGTTGCTAACGGAATGAGCATGAACGCTGAATCCGTAGGGGAATATCATCTTGGACTGACAACTGGGCAGATATTGATTCTGCGTAACTGTTTTTATGTACCAGGTACGACTTGTAATATCATATCTGTACCCTTACATTCTAAGGAAGGATATGATTTTACTTTTGCAAAAGATGTGGTTCACATCCACCTAAATCAAGTTTTGATTGGGTCAGGTACATTAGAAAACGGAATATACGTATTAAATCAAGCTCAAATTTTCAGTGTCCAGAACACACTTAAAAGAAAGTCTCCGAAAACAAATCAGGCTTTCTTATGGCATTGTAAACTGGGTCACATCAATGAGAGAAGATTAACAAAGTTACATAGAGAGGGATACTTGGATCCGTTCGAGTATCAGTCTTATGCCACTTGTGAATCTTGTCTCATGGGAAAGATGACAAAGACTCCGTTCACTGGACACAGAGAAAGAGCAAGCGAGCTCTTAGGACTCATACACAGTGACGTGTGTGGTCCAATGTCTACACATACGCGAGGTGGTTATTCCTACTTCATTACTTTTACGGATGATTTCTCTAGGTATGGACATATCTTCTTGATGAAGCATAAATCCGAGGCCTTTAAGAAATTCCAGGAATACAAGAATGAAGTGGAAAAACAAACAGGCAAAAGTATCAAGACACTGAGATCTGATCGAGGTGGTGAATACTTAAGTGCCGAGTTCCTAGGTTACTTAAAAGAGAATGGAATTCTCTCTCAGCTTACTCCTCCATACACACTACAACACAACGGTGTATCAGAAAGGAGGAATCGAACCCTATTGGATATGGTTCGTTCCATGATGAGTAAGGCTGAGTTACCGCGATCATTCTGGGGTTATGCACTAGAATCAGCTGCATATCTTTTGAACAAGGTTCCAACCAAAACTGTGCCTACCACACCATATCAGATGTGGAGTAGGAAGAAACCCTGTCTTCAGTACCTAAAGACATGGGGATGTCCAGCTTTTGTAAAAAAGCAGCATCCGGACAAGCTCGAGGCACGCTCAGTACTGTGTAAGTTTGTGAGATACCCAAAGAAATCCAGGGGGTATTTTTTCTATTACGCAGAGGAACAAAAAGTTTTTGTTTCTCGTAATGCCCATTTTCTAGAATATCAGTTTTTATAAAAGGAAACAAGTGGGAGCGAAATAGAACTGGAAGAAATTCCAGAACTACAAACTACTACTGAAAGTATGGTAGAACCAGAGGTTTCAGAAGAACCGGACATCCCAACGCCACTCCGTAGGAGTAGTAGGCAGTCTCATCCGCCTGAGAGATACTACGGTTTTCTCATAGATGGGGATAGAGAGGATTGCACTATTGACTATGATGAGCCTACTAGCTTCCAGCAAGCCATTCAGAGCGGTGACTCAGTAAAATGGCTGGATGCAATGCGGACCGAAATGGAGTCCATGTACACTAACAAAGTATGGACTTTGGACGTTGCTCCAGATGGGGTAAAACCCGTAGGATGCAAATGGATCTTCAGAAAGAAGATTGGTGTAGATGGACAGGTTGAAACCTATAAAGCTAGACTTGTTTCAAAGGGTTTCCGTCAAAGACCTGGTTTGGACTATGACGAAACCTTTTCTCCAGCAGCTATGCTAAAATTCATTCGGGTCCTTCTTGCTATTGCTGCCTTCCACGATTATGAGATCTGGCGGATGGACGTAAAGACAGCTTTTCTAAATGGAAATTTGAAAGAGAGTGTCTATATGGATCAGCCAGAGGGATTCATTCAGAGTGGGAGCAGCGGTAAAGTATGCAAGCTGCTTAAGTCCATTTATGGACTAAAGCAGGCATCGCGGAGTTGGAACATCTTTTTTGATGATGCTGTCAAAGAATTTGACTTTATCAAAAATCCAGATGAACCTTGCATATACAGTAAGATTGTAGGGAGGGTTGTAGTATTCCTCGTCTTATACGTGGATGACATTCTCCTAATAGGAAATGATATTTCTATGTTACAGTCAGTCAAAAGATTCTTGTCACATAAATTCTCCATGAAAGACCTGGGTGATGCCACCTACATTCTGGGGATCCAGATCTATCGTGATAGATCAAAGAGGATGTTGGGACTTTCACAGTCCAGGTACATAGACACCATATTGAAAAGATTCAGTATGGAAGATTCTAAGCGCGGTAACCTACCGGCTTGTCACGGAATCACCCTCTCCAAAGATATGTCTCCCAAGACTGATTTGGAAAGGGATCGCATGTCGATTATACCCTACGCTTCAGCGGTAGGCTCTATAATGTATGCGATGTTATGTACCAGACCAGACGTAGCATACGCATTGAGCGTAGTAAGCCGGTATCAAGCAAACCCAGGGGAGAATCATTGGATAGCAGTAAAGAACATTCTCAAGTACCTGAGGAGGACTAAGGAGATGTTCTTGGTGTATGGAGGAAAAGACCTCCAGATTGAGGCCTTTGCCGACTCCGGCTTCCAGAGTGACAAAAATGACTCCAAATCCATGTCGGGTTATGTCTTTACCCTCAATGGAGGGGCGGTCTGTTGGAAGAGTTCCAAGCAGGAGACCGTTGCTGACTCAACAATGGAAGCGGAGTACATAGCTACTTGCGATGCCGCAAAAGAAGCTGTCTGGATGAAGAAGTTCCTCACAGAACTTCAGGTGGTTCCTACCAGTGTTGATCAAATACCTCTGTATTGTGACAACAACGGCGCTATAGCTTTAGCGAAGGAACCCAGGTCCCATTAGAAGTCCAGACACATCTTAAGGCGGTATCACCTGATCAGGGAGATCATAGATCGCCGAGAGATCGAGGTGAAGAGAGTAAAGACGGAGGATAACATTGCTGATCCATTCACAAAGGCCATTTCTCAGACGCAGTTCGAGAGGCTATTCAAGATGATAGGTCTACGATATGCCAGCTCATGGCCCTAGTGCAAGTGGGAGATTGTTACTGTATATGCCCTAGGGGCCATTATTGTATCATACTAGCATGTATATTACTTAATGGAAGCTTGGGATATTCACAGTTGTATATATACAGTCTTGCTGAAAATGGTAGTATGCTACTTGGTTTGTGTCTACTTTAATATGTGCATATGTTTCTTGTAACGTATCACTTATACATATTAGTAGAGCCCATAGGTTCTTTGCTTGATTACTAGCATTGTGATGGCAGTCACACTAGTGGGGGCTGGGTAGTCTATAAGCAACATCCTATACTTGTCCCTAGTCGTAGGATTATCGAGACAGGGCATCGATACTCCAGAGTAGACTAGTGTGTACGCTTCTCATCCCAGTTAGGGAGATGGTCTGTCCCATAGCCATCAGTACGTCGTACTGGAGATAGTACACAGGTGCTCGTTAGGTTATGGGTACACCGGACAGGACTCGCAGGGGAACTGTTAGATGGTATTATACCCATCGTTAGTTAACAGTTCCCAGATGACATGAGTACAGCATAGTCCGCAGACTTGACACTGCTACTTCGCCTCGAGTGTGTCCCACTGTTCTTAGATTGCTACCCTACCATGGCTCAAAGGAATCGTGCAAACAGGTAGCAGTTGGGTGCAGTCTCGAGCACTTGGAGGCAGTAGTGGGTAGACAGGATTCGTCTCTCCCGGTATTGGAAGATGATATCGCACTGTGTCAAAGAGCCATTACGCAAAGTCCCTGGCCAGGGCAAGAGAGATATACTGGTAGGTTCCAGTAGCTTCTTAGGGTGTAATGGGTTTTGCTCCGACACGACTTATACAGCTATTAGGGAACTGACGCTTGCCGCCCCCTAGGCTTGATATGCGATAGTTTTAGACGAACAGACCGGACTGTACGGAGATTGTCACATCAGGCTCAGTGGGAGTTCGGATAAGTTTCCTCATCGGCCTTCTTATCGACATCTACCTGGGGACCGTTACGTACAGCTAGTACCGCTTGCGGTCTGTGGTTAAACCCACTGCCAGCGTAGTGTCGAGTCTTTAGAGTCCCACACAGAGAGTTTCCCTGCTCCAGGCGAAACGATATAGAGGTCGTACGGTTTTACGATAAGGGTTCGGACGCGTACGTGTGTTCACGCACGTACGACGTTCGGACAGTTTTTACTAGCCGGCTTTGGTTTAAGCCAGATTCTAGTATCGGTTATTGGATTTATACAGTCTAAAGTTTTTCCGTGTTTTCACGGGTTGGAGGGGCTTTCTCGTAATTTTCGGGAAGCTTCTAGAAGAGTGGTGACTAAGGGGGTAAGGTGGCATTGCATTAAATGAGATTAGTGACTCATTTGTGTGATTCATCCAAGTCATTAATGCATCATAAATGCTTAATGACTCATGGAGATGAATCACTCAAATGCATTTATGAAGCATGGTTGATTAATCATTTATTTACTTATTTGATAAAATAATAATGCTTCATAAATATTATGATAGATCATTATCTCATTTCATTCTCATCTTCACCTTCTCTCTCCTCAAGCTCACTCTCTCTTCAAACCCTAATCCTAACCTCTCATGTGTTGAGATCAAGGGTTAGCTAGACTAAAACATCCATAACCTCACTCTATATCCCCTAGGTAGTTTAGATTAGCACTTTAAGCAACCTAGTTATCTCAATTTGGAGATCAAGCTTGGAGAAGGAGCTTTCGGGTGGATCGTCTTTGACTCGAGGAGGCCGTTGAGGTGCCGATGTTCCAAGGAGCCTACGAGGAGTGGAGGACAGTGATGAAGACCCGAAGGACATGTAACGTGAGGTAAAACTTCGAATCCGAGTAGTTAAATCTCTAGTAGATTGTTAGCAATGGTTTAGATACGATTCATGCGCTCAAGTCCGTGTTACGAAGCTTTGATAATCGTTTTTCATATATTCCGCCTCCCCGCAAGTTCGTGGAGTGCGTGACATGGACTTACATTGGTCTACCTCATGGACTCGTTTGTTTTAAGTGTGACCTTTGGTTTTATGGGTTACACACGTGTAGACTCTTGGGTTTCTAAAAAGATTAAAAGAAATCAATGTAAAAAATAATGTGGCTGATGGGATTTGAACTCTGGTGCTTTGGTTCGGCAGTGCAAGGTCTTACCAATGAGCTAAATGTAAGTGCACGGCGGCGCCCCGGCCGTCAATCCGACGGCCAAATGCGGAAGCGGTGATAAACTTTAAATTTTCTTGAACTGGCAAACCGCCGCGCACTAATACCCGGATCGAACCACTAACTAGTCCTAGCTATCTACAAGAAAGGGAAGAGAAGTATACCGACAGATCCGAGTCCTCCGGTCTTCTCGTCGTCGTCCCGATCTCCTGCGGAATGTCCCGTCTCCTCCTCGTCGCCGGAAGTGCACCACATCGCCTACTTCTTTTACGGGCTCCCACCTCAATGCCGAGGCAACTCGGGCACGAAGCCGGCTACTCGACATGCCCAAGATTTGCTGTAGAATATAATGTGGATTACATGTCTCATTTGGGATTATGGAGTTGCCATTTGTGGAGGAATAGAAGTGAACTTTTGGAGAGGGAGTTGTAGGGATTTCTCAAAGCTCAAGATACAAAATTTTTCACCTCATGAAAAATGAAATCCCCTCTCTCACCAAGGAATGGCCGGCCCCCCCAATTTTGGTGTGATTGGAGAGAGAGAGAGAATGGCTTGAACAATAATGCAAAGAAAATGATGGCTTGGAAAGTCCAACACTCAACAACCATCTCCTCTCCCATCATCACAACCAAAGTCAAGAAATCATGAAAACAAAGTCAAGAAGTCAAGGTAAGGTGCAACCATGATGAAGTCAAAAAGTCAAGCAAGGTCAAGGTATGGTGAGCCATCATGATACAAGGAAATATGCAAAGACCCCCTCCACAATTGCCTATTTGCAACAATGCAAATAAGCCCTCCTCCACCAAACTTCGGCCAATGAACGGAACAAAGGAAATTGGCCGAAACGGAAAGCAAACTGGCAACTCCAGAAAACTGATCCCGTAATAAATTACAGGAAAACCCCGATACTGTGCATACACACCCGCATCTGTATTTCGACCGAAATACAAATGCAATGAGACAAAATCTACACTGTACTATACTAGGATCCGGCTTAAACCAAAGCCGGTCAGTAATATCCGTTCGATCCTGATCCGTGCAATACCGCACGTATCTGATCGAACCCTGCCATATACCCATACGGCCTGTAGTACAATCTGTCCGATCCTGATCCGTGCAATACCGCACGTATCTGATCGGACCTTGCCATATCTCCATACGGCCTCTACAACCTTTCGCCCGAAAGCTGAGTAACTAAATGTGGGGGACTCTAAAGACTCGTCAACACCTCGGTTGTGGATTTAACCGCTAGCACGTCAGAGGTATAAGCCAATACGTAACGGACTACCAAGTATTGACTAAAAGGGACGTCTGTGAGTGAACTCAGCCTGACAACCCTACTGAGCATGTCGGTGACAATATCCGTACAGTCCGGTCCGTTCGTCTATGAGTATCGCATGGCGGGCCTAGGGGGTTGGTAAAAGTCAGACCCCCAAAAGCGGTACAAGTCGTGTCGGAGTGTAGCCCAGAACACCCTGAGATACTACTGGAATACCTACCAGTAAATCTCCTTGCCTTGGCCAAGGACTTTGTGTAATGGCTCTCCTAGACACAGCACGACCTCACCCCCAATACCGGGAGAGACGAACCCCTGAAGATACGCTCACTGCCTCCATGTGGCTCGGGACTGTACCCAACTAAAACCTGTTTGCACGACTCCTTTGAGCCGTGGTAGGGTAGTAATCAAAGTACAGTAGGAACTCACACGAGACAAATGACGATCCCCAGGTCGATGAACTAACCTGCACACATGTCACCAGGGAACTGCCATCTGACGTCTGGTATATGACCAACTAGCATGTTCCCGGCGAGTCCTGTCCGGTGTACTCATAACCCAATGAGCACCTGTATACATCTTAGGTGATCCAACTGACACCAGTGGCTTGTGAGACCGGCCACCGCCCCTCGTCGGGGTCTCGACTGTATACACTAGTCTACTAATGGAGTATCGATGCCCAGTCTCGAAACTCCCACGACTAGGGACCTTTTAAGGATAAGCTTATAGACCCTCAGCTCCCACTTATATGATCGCCCTCATACTGCTGGTGGTCAAGCAAGAATCCTAGGGGCTCTATCAACGTGTAATAGCGACGTGTCAGGTCACCTAAAGCAGTACACGATTATAAAGGTAAACCAGACAGCATACTATCATCTCGAGTAAGACTGTCCTACCGGGATAGGTCCTCCCTCAATCATTACAATCACGTACCTGTGACCTAATAATTGACTCTGAGGGCACTATCTCCAACAATCTCCCACTTGCACTCAAGGCTAATTATTGCGATGTCGCACACTCACAGCCCGTGTGATACCGAACATCCAACTCCTCTACTAGTCAGTCTCACAAAGCTCATTTGCGGAACTATTGCGTTCGAGGAATAGCCTCAGTGAGTGGATCCGCTTAGTTGTTTCTTTCTATGTCTCTCTATATCTCAAGTTCGCGGAGAAAGCCATCTCCCGAAAAGAGCAATACCTGTCTCAGAATATGTCTGGATGTCTGATGGGACCTAGCTCATAAATGAACTCCAAATCCAAACTTCTTAGACTGTATCATCAACTGAACTTAATCAGTATCCTGCGCGCCATGCCTCCCTCAGTATTGCCTTGGACCACCTGTCCAAAATACTGCCCCTCAAAATGAAGGAAAACTATAACTCTGACAAGCTCCTTGTCGTCCATGTCACCTTGGAAGCCTGGAATGATAACTGTCTCCTGAATGAGGCTGTCGTTATCATATCCCTAGAACATCCACTTATGTTCTAAAACTGCTTCCGACTGTTTCTCCAGGATTGGATTAATGTCAACTTATTGCATCTAGTGCAAGAACAACATCTGGTGTGGTACTTGACATCTCACGATTGACTCAATTGCCTGAGCAAGTGATCTGCCAATCATGCACGTCCCTCTCCCCTTTAGTCTGTAAGACACCTTTGGAGAGGGTGACTCCATTACCTGCAGGTACACTACCGTGCCAGGAGTCGTCCATCCTAAATACTCTTAGAATGCTGTCAAGTACCCTGATTGGGAAACCACCTAAATCTAGATCTAAAACCATAGATCTAGTAACCAGAATGTCTGATATAAAATCCATTTCCTTTGTGGAGAAACCACTGTGTGACGACCAAAGTATAACCGATCGTAGTATAGGAGTTTCCTTTCCTATTCTGTGTATGTCATCCAAACACCAGGATATCACACCCTACTACCTTCTCAACAGATCCATCCCCTATTCTGATGAAGTCAAACCTATGACTGTCACGTCAGAAATAGATGATCTATCTCCGCTACATCTGCTTTAGTCTATAAATTGACATAAGCTACCTGCCCACCAATGCTTCCGCTGCTCCCACTGACTACGACAACCCTCTGGCAGAGTCATATAGACGTACACTTCTAAAGCTAGTTTAGAACGACGCTATACTCATCCTCCCGTCGGGTCTCGTAACCTGGAACAACAGCAATGGCAATTGTGGGTAAACAAGAACTTCCCTGTCACCGTCCTTGAGGCTACCATAGTGCCTCTCGGGTGCCTGAAGTTACCCACCTCATCTGCGGAGTGGCCAATGGAATGTCAATCCAGATTGAATCTTTAGGTTCCTTATCAAATCTTCAGTAATCGTTTGTGGTTCTGGAATCACTTCCAGTTCTACCATACTCCCACTACTGTTTTCTGAAAAAAAATCCATTTTTAATAAAACTGTGGCGAGTCTAGAACAATATCGCTATTGTTCATCCAGATGGTAGAAAGTCAACCCTCGTCATAGCCTGGGTCAACCCACAAACAGCCATTACAGAAACGTGCCTTGAGTTGTCCAGTGTCTGGTTTTAATCATAAACCGGACAACTCCCCGTACCTTAACATCGCTAAGATATGAACTGTTCTATATCCAATATAGAAACAGAGGCACTGATTTAATTGAACCAGATTCAAATCATGCAGCTGTCCCCAGCGCATGTCAACTAAATGGAAGGAGGCCGATCAGCGTTACTCAACTTAGGAATACTTCCAATTATGAGTAACCTGAAAGAGAAGCAAGATCTCTTTATCATTACTATCAACTGAATACCATACACAAGTATCTACATCTTCGATCTCTTTGAAGAATCCCGATACTTGCTATACCTGGTTCTCTACTCTATTCAAATACCTATAACTTCTCAAAGTTGGACCCTGTGTTTCCGCGGAACACCTGTCTAAAAACTAGAGAAGTCATAAGTAAACCGAATATAGTACGAGGACCAACCCCTCTGTCCTGATGGACCCTGGACAACATACAATCCTTTGTATAAGTCCCTTGAGTCTGATAACTCATTCACTGTGTGTCGTAGGTTGAAAACTGTACTTATGGTTAAGAAGAATTACACCGCTGTTTAATGCTCCTTACCTAACCATCCACTGATATAGGTAAATGTCTTAGACATAATTTCAGAAAGGTATATCTCACTCTATGAAAATAGACGTACAGATATATCAATTTGAAATTGGTGCATAACAGCAGATATTCAAAACCAAATATTTGCCGACCGGCAAACAGCCCAGGTGATTTCCTCAAATATCACCGATTACAACGAATCCCGATATAATGAGGATAATCACCCAATTCCCAATAACTTACTCCCACTCATCATCTGTAAAACCATATAGATGTGAGAATCGTACCTGGTAAATACATACCCTGGAGTAAGTATCTAATCGGGAAATCAGTTTTCCTTTAACATTACACAGTGAAACTGAAACATTGAAATGTTCCGATGGGGTATTCTGGTATTCCTAGTAATGCCTCTTCCAGATTCACGACTGTAACCGTACAGTTCTTTGCCACCTCTCCAAATCCCTTCATATGTCTTTAGTCTTTACCTTCTACACACCCTTTTAGGCCAAATGGTTTTCTTCCTTCCCTACCGTTCGGCACCAGCCTATGGTTTGGAAGAAGACTATCCAATAAGCATAATGGGTGTACTGTCCCAATACTAGGAACACTCGCAATGAGAGAGGGTGAAGATAAAAGACAACCGAATAAACCTTATTCCTATTTCTCCTGAACCAGAATCCATCCCCGAACTGGAACAAGTTCCATTCGAGTTCGTATATAACCATACGATGGAGTATCCAAATAAACTGTGGATCTTCGTAGTGATACGGAGTGTCCTGGAGAAATACAAAGGTGATGTGGGAGTGGTAACGAAATATTTGGTTTGGTCGTGAATATCTGTTGCAATTTACTTTGCCCTCTTACTAATCCCTTGCTTTGTCTGAACTTAATACCTTCTGCACACCATCGTTATGCTAATTGGTTTTCTTCATTCCCTACCGGTCGGCACCAGCCTAAGGTTTGGAAGAAGACAATCCAATTTGCGTAATAGGTGTACTACCCCTAAACCAAGGAGTACTCGTAACCTGAGAGAGGGTAAAAGGAAAAGACAACTGAATAATCCTATCCGTTTTCTCCAGAACCTGAAACCATCCTCGAATAAATTCTTTCGAGTTCGTATCTAACCATACGATGGTTTTGTCCAATGGAAGTGGACGTTCGTAGTAATACGGGGTGTCCTGGAGAAAAGGGTAAAAGTAGGAGTGGCAATGAGGTTTGCAACTCTGACAATCCAAAAACCAGTGTTAAAGAAGGTTCGGTCAACTTGGTCACTGAGTCATAGTCTTAGGGTCGGGTCAATGGTTGCTGCCAAAGAGAGAGAAAAGAAACACTCAGCGTGCACTCTAACCTAGATCAGAATGGTTACCAATTTATCTAATCTGGAATCCTCCCACTGTACCTCAAATTCTCCTCCAAACCTGAAAGAAGAATTAGTCGGGGTTACCCGAGGAGTAAACTAACTCATCAGTGGGAATCGGGATCCAACTATCATTGCATGATAACGTGACGGAATCCGCTCACGTCATCACACTCCAGAAGGTATGCGCATATCTGGCAAGTTTCAGTTCTTTTGAAACTCCCGATGTGGATTTCTGCCCCATGCTCTTATGACCTTGGCGTGAGGTCAAAATATCATAAGTCACATGTCAAGTTCTGCCCGTCATTATCCAGGTTAATTTGAACCCATCCGTACATACCCTTGACGTAGGCCAAAATAGTAGTACGACTGTCCCAAACCAACGCATCTATCTATGCAACAGATAAATACCCGGCAGCTACCAATCACTATGCCTTGGCGTGAGGTCAAAATACATAGCTTGAATACTACCGAATATTTAACTGAAATGACGGAGGGCTACGAATGGTTTCTGGCGAAAACCTTTAACGTAATGAACTTGATATCGTCGAAGGAACTGATAGCTTTTTAAAATATAGTGACGAAAACCGTTGCTAAAGAGGTCACTCCCGGTGAAGGGATCTCGGCTCTTTCCCCGTAGAATGGGGTGCAGGATATTCCAAATGAATACCACGATGCAAAGCAAAAGTAATCGGCTATAGTGAAGTTAATGCCCTGACGCAAACTTCTGTCCAAGGGGTCACTCCCGGTGAAGGGATCTCGGCCCTTGCCTCGTCGACTGAGGAGCAGGATATTCTAACTGAATACCACGATGCAAAACAAAAGTGAACGTCCTTGCAATAACAGCTTTTTGAAAAGTGTTCCAACAACATCAGATTAGGTTTGTTTTAACTTGCATTGATCCGAATCAACGCAGTCCCATCAATTGATCACACCAAAAAGAACGAAAATATACTGATGTACGTATATGCCATCCGCATTCGCCACTGGGTCCCGTCATTACCCGTTAGGTTAGCTTACTAACGACAGAGCGGGGACTGGACTAGCGCGGATGCAAAACATATACTACATCTACTAATATATATACCAATATATCATATTCGCTCAAGGCGTGAAAGAAATGCAACATCACAGAGAATGAACAGCATCACAGAAACAATACAGATATCTGGGATCCCCGGGTTTCACAGAGCCACTGCTGAAACCTGACGTTCCCCTGGTCGTGTGGATAGCCTGTGCAATGAAATCCTAGACCCCTACGGGCGCGGCAAGTCACCCGCCAAAACCTGAAGCGAGGCAGCCCCCTTCAGTACCGTGAATGGACCACCCATCACTTCACGGAATCCGGTAACTTAGGAACCCCTCCTGGGTCAACCTGTACCCCCTACGAGTGCGACGAATAGCCCGCTAATCCTAGAGCGAAGCCCCCTCCGTCTCAATGCCATGAGATGCGAGCTTGTTGCCCTCCAGAACCCGGCTATCCGTGCACCCCTCCGCGGGGTAATCCTAGTACAGAAAGTAAAATATACATACAACGGGTACATCGACCGCAACCAGGTCGTGCCCCAAAATAATAATACAATCAGGCAGTGACGGCAGTCCACATGTCGGACGCTCGCCCCGCAATATCAAATGTACATAATACAACAGAACTGTACTAGCATTGCATCCAGGCTATCCCCACGACCGATCCGCAACAACACAGCAAAAACAAAACATCAACGTGAAAGTCACGTTCGCAAATCCGTCTAACCGGGCTATAGCAGTTAGACCGGATTTACCGATCAAGTGACATTCACGGTCGCAGATATAATGTAAATACTGTGAAATAATGTGTTTAAAATATCCGATCAATCAAATTTTAACAAGTGGGCCCCCAAGCAATACTGTAGCAGTTCAGGAAATTCTGGGCCCAATGTTAATATTCCAAAACCCCTAAAAACTCCCCAGAAGACCACTGTAAAAAATTGGTGCAGTGAATCCAAAATGGTGCGGCGGAAGTGCGGCGGGAAGGGGGTATTTGCGGCGGTTCCGCGCTCCCATAGTGGAGTCACTTCATCGAATTTTTACAGAGCTCTTATATTTTCCAGTACATCAATATTTTACAACCTGAAAAAATTTTCGACACTAAAAATTTCCAACAGAAAACTGATGTGATCAAAATACTGGTTTTGGAACTTTCTGATCGATCGGAAATGCAAACACATTACACAAAGCTAGACTAAGTTAATGGCGCGGCTCTGATACCACTGTAAGTGCACGGCGGCGCCCCGGCCGTCAATCCGACGGCCAAATGCGGAAGCGGTGATAAACTTTAAATTTTCTTGAACTGGCAAACCGCCGCGCACTAATACCCGGATCGAACCACTAACTAGTCCTAGCTATCTACAAGAAAGGGAAGAGAAGTATACCGACAGATCCGAGTCCTCCGGTCTTCTCGTCGTCGTCCCGATCTCCTGCGGAATGTCCCGTCTCCTCCTCGTCGCCGGAAGTGCACCACATCGCCTACTTCTTTTACGGGCTCCCACCTCAATGCCGAGGCAACTCGGGCACGAAGCCGGCTACTCGACGTGCCCAAGATTTGCTGTAGAATATAATGTGGATTACATGTCTCATTTGGGATTATGGAGTTGCCATTTGTGGAGGAATAGAAGTGAACTTTTGGAGAGGGAGTTGTAGGGATTTCTCAAAGCTCAAGATACAAAATTTTTCGAGAGAGAGAGAATGGCTTGAACAATAATGCAAAGAAAATGATGGCTTGGAAAGTCCAACACTCAACAACCATCTCCTCTCCCATCATCACAACCAAAGTCAAGAAATCATGAAAACAAAGTCAAGAAGTCAAGGTAAGGTGCAACCATGATGAAGTCAAAAAGTCAAGCAAGGTCAAGGTATGGTGAGCCATCATGATACAAGGAAATATGCAAAGACCCCCTCCACAATTGCCTATTTGCAACAATGCAAATAAGCCCTCCTCCACCAAACTTCGGCCAATGAACGGAACAAAGGAAATTGGCCGAAACGGAAAGCAAACTGGCAACTCCAGAAAACTGATCCCGTAATAAATTACAGGAAAACCCCGATACTGTGCATACACACCCGCATCTGTATTTCGACCGAAATACAAATGCAATGAGACAAAATCTACACTGTACTATACTAGGATCCGGCTTAAACCAAAGCCGGTCAGTAATATCCGTTCGATCCTGATCCGTGCAATACCGCACGTATCTGATCGAACCCTGCCATATACCCATACGGCCTGTAGTACAATCTGTCCGATCCTGATCCGTGCAATACCGCACGTATCTGATCGGACCTTGCCATATCTCCATACGGCCTCTACAACCTTTCGCCCGAAAGCTGAGTAACTGAATGTGGGGGACTCTAAAGACTCGTCAACACCTCGGTTGTGGATTTAACCGCTAGCACGTCAGAGGTATAAGCCAATACGTAACAGGCTACCAAGTATTGACTAAAAGGGACGTCTGTGAGTGAACTCAGCCTGACAACCCTACTGAGCATGTCGATGACAATATCCGTACAGTCCGGTCCGTTCGTCTATGAGTATCGCATGGCGGGCCTAGGGGGTTGGTAAAAGTCAGACCCCCAAAAGCGGTACAAGTCGTGTCGGAGTGTAGCCCAGAACACCCTGAGATACTACTGGAATACCTACCAGTAAATCTCCTTGCCTTGGCCAAGGACTTTGTGTAATGGCTCTCCTAGACACAGCACGACCTCACCCCCAATACCGGGAGAGACGAACCCCTGAAGATACGCTCACTGCCTCCATGTGGCTCGGGACTGTACCCAACTAAAACCTGTTTGCACGACTCCTTTGAGCCGTGGTAGGGTAGTAATCAAAGTACAGTAGGAACTCACACGAGACAAATGACGATCCCCAGGTCGATGAACTAACCTGCACACATGTCACCAGGGAACTGCCATCTGACGTCTGGTATATGACCAACTAGCATGTTCCCGGCGAGTCCTGTCCGGTGTACTCATAACCCAATGAGCACCTGTATACATCTTAGGTGATCCAACTGACACCAGTGGCTTGTGAGACCGGCCACCGCCCCTCGTCGGGGTCTCGACTGTATACACTAGTCTACTAATGGAGTATCGATGCCCAGTCTCGAAACTCCCACGACTAGGGACCTTTTAAGGATAAGCTTATAGACCCTCAGCTCCCACTTATATGATCGCCCTCATACTGCTGGTGGTCAAGCAAGAATCCTAGGGGCTCTATCAACGTGTAATAGCGACGTGTCAGGTCACCTAAAGCAGTACACGATTATAAAGGTAAACCAGACAGCATACTATCATCTCGAGTAAGACTGTCCTATCGGGATAGGTCCTCCCTCAATCATTACAATCACGTACCTGTGACCTAATAATTGACTCTGAGGGCACTATCTCCAACACTACAAACTCCTTCTTTCTATTAAAAAGAAAAACAAATACTTATAGTACTCACAGGAGATGTAAATACCCCAAGTATACATTAACTTTAAATCAAATTTACGAACACAAGAATTGGAGTTGTTACAGTCTACCTTCCTTACAAAAATTTCGTCCTCGAAAATTCAATTTATTTTAAGGACTAATTTACAAATAAGTGGGGATATCTTACACGCATCTCATCTTCCCTTTCCCATGTCGATTCTCCTGGAGTGTCTTTTCTCCACATCACTCGAACCAAGTTGACTTCCTTGTTCCGAAGTGACTTCACTTTTCTGTCCAGGATATCCATAGGTTGTTGCTCACAAGATAAGTCGGGTTGTACAGTGAGATCGGATTGATCGAGAATGTAGCTGGGGTCACTCACATACCTTCTAAGTTGGGATATATAGAACACATTGTGCACTCCTTCCAATGAAGGTGAAAGTGCTAAGCGGTATGCCACTTCACCGACTCTTTCGAGTATGTCGAACGGTCCAATGTTTCTCGGACTTAGCTTACCCCGTCTTCCAAATCGAATCAATCCGTGGTTTGGAGATATCTTTAAGAATACGTGATCTCCCGGGTGGAACTCCAAGTGACGTCGCTTTGCATCAGCCCAGCGCTTCTGTCGATCATGGGCTATGCGCATTCTTTCCCTGATAGTACGAACCACATCAACAGTTGCTACTATCATTTCCGGCCCAAGAAGTTTTCTATCTTCGACATCGTACCAACTTAATGGCAATCGACACTTCCATCCATAAAGTGCTGCAAAAGGTGCCATTCCGATACTTGCTTGGTAGCTGTTGTTGTATGAAAACTTCACAAGATGTAGGTGATCTTCCCACGATCCTCCGAAGTCTAACATACACGCTCTGAGCATATCCTCCAAGATCTGAATAGTTCGCTTTGACTGACCATCTGTTTGTGGATGATAAGTTGTGCTGAAGTTCAGACTTATTCCCAAGCTCGCTTGCTGACTCTGCCAAAATTGCGATCAGAACTTGGTGTCACGATCGGAGACAATGCAGACCGGTACTCCATGAAGTCTCACAATTTCCTGTATGAGTTCATAGGTAGCAGAGATAGTACATTATGAAGAGTTTAAATCTTAAGTAGATTCTTACCTCTATGTACTTCTTTGTTAATGTCTCCGTTGATTGGCCAACTCGAAATGGGATGCAGTGAGCCGACTTCGTGAGTCGATCCACAATAACCCATACCGTATCGTTACCCTTTTATGCTGCGAGGGAGAGCAGTCACAAAATCCATGGAGATGTGTTGCCACTTTCATTCTGGGATAGGTAACGGTTGAAGTAATCCAGCTGTCCTGTGATATTCAGCCATTACTTGCTGACACCCCAAGAATTTAGTGACGCTTCTGGATACTTCACGCTTTATTCCATGCCACCGGTAATTTTGACGTAGGTCTTTGTACATCTTTATACCCCCAGGATGTACTGAGTAGGGAGAGCTGTGAGCTTCTTTCATTAACTCTTCCCGAACAGAACCTTTTGGTACACATAATCTGCTGCCGTATCTCAAAGATCCATCTTCATGGATGACGAAGTCTTTTCTGAGTCCATTCTCCACTTGTTCTCTGATCTTTTGCAACTCAGCATCACTTGCTTGAGCTGCTTTGATCTGATTGACAATAGTAAATTGAACTTGTAAATTCATCAAGCTTGAAGCGTTACCTGGCATGACTACTTCAATCTCCATCTGATGCAAGTCTTGTTGAAGTTTCCACTGAGCGGTGAGATTCGTTGCTAATGGTTGGCGACTAAGGGCGTCAAGTACCACATTCACCTTTCCCTGGTGATATTGCAGGTTGATGTTAAAGTCCGCCATGAGTTCTAACCATCATCTCTGCCGCACATTAAGCTCCTTCTGAGTAAACACATATTTCAGAATCTTATGATCTGTGTATATGTTCACTCGTTCGCCGAGAAGATAATGGCGCCAAATCTTAAGAGCAAAATAATGGCTCCCAATTCCAAATCATGCGTCGAATAATTGCACTCATGAATCTTCAGTTGTCTTGAAGCATAAGCCACAACCCTTCCGTGCTGATGTAGAACACATCATAATCCCTTACCGGATGCATCGCAGTATACTTCGAAACCTCCAGTTTGATCCGGTATCACGAGAATAGGCGCTGATGTCAACCTTGACTTGAGTTCTACGAAAGCTTGTTCGCATGCTTCTGACCACACAAATTCTTCATCTTTACGTGTGAGCTTGGTCAGGGGTGTTGCTGTCTTCGAAAATCCTTCAATGAACCTTCGGTAATATCCAGATAGACCCAAGAAACTTCGAATGTCCTTCACTGACTTCGACGTCGGCCATTAGCTTACTGCTGCTACTTTCGCTGGATCCACAGAGATTCCTTCGCCCGATACAATATGTCAGAGAAAACCAACTTGATCTAGCCAAAATTCGCATTTGATGTACTTAGCGTAGAGTTGATGTTGTCGTAGTGTTTCCAAGACAATTCGTAGGTGTTCGGCGTGTTCTTTCTGACTCTTAGAATACACCAAGATGTCGTCGATGAAGATGGCAACGAACCTGTCTAAGTACTCCTGGAAAACTTGATTCATCAGGTTCATGAATATTGCTGGTGCGTTGGTAACTCCAAATGGCATCACAAGAAATTTGTAATGTCCATAACGAGTTCTGAATGCCATTTTGTGAATATCAGATTCCTTGACCTTCACCTGATGATAACCTGAACGAAGATCTAGCTTAGCAAGTTCCACTTAGCTGATCGAATAAATCGTCGATGCGCGAAAGTGGATACTTGTTCTTTATGGTTACTTCGTTCAAGGCTCTATAATCAATGCACATTCTGTATGAACCTTCCTTCTTCTTCACAAGCAGTACTGGTGATCCCCAACTTGAAGTGCTGGGACGAATCCATCCTTTCGCCAATAATTCGTCCAACTAAGTTCGGACTTCCTTCAAACCTTCCGGACTTAATCGATAAGGTGATTTGATCACCGGTTGTGCTCCTGGTACTAAATCAATGCTGAATTCAAGAGCTCGATCAGGATGCAAACCTGATATATCGTCAGGAAACACATCGTCGAACTCTCGAACTATTTCTGGCGTTGATTCTTCCTCCGCTTGAGTTGCTGCAATCACTGCCTTCTTCGGCTTTGCCTTGTAAGTACTTAGTTCCATGGTACGGTCTCCACTTTTGAAATAAAAGACCGGATGGTCTGGAATCTCGAACACTACCCTCCTTTGACGACAGTCGATGATAGCATAGAAGGTTCCTAGCCAATCCATTTCTAGAACCACATCGAAGTTCGTTATGTCAAGTACCTGGAAGTCAGCATAGAATTCTCTGCTGCAGACGACTACTGGACACAAGCTGTATCATATTGTTGCCTTTAGAACGCCGTTCCCTGAACTGGCATTCCAGCTGGATACAAGCGGTGTGACTGGAATCGCATGAGTTCGGACGAACCATTATGTCATAAAGCAGTGAGATGCTCTAGTATCGAAGAGTGCTAGTGCAGGGACTGAGGCTACTAAGATTGTATCTAAGGTATGTAGGATATGTTTTAGGTATAGGAAAAATATGTAGATAGGTGTTAAGACTGAAAGAAAAACTTGAGAAGAAAGGGTTACCAGTGATGACTTGGCCAGTGGCCTCAGCTTCTTCCACGGTCATTGTGAAAGCCTGTCCCCGTGGTACATTCCTCCGGGCCGGAGGAGCATTCCTCGGAGCGTTCCGTTGAGCTTGATGGAACTGGAGAAGAGGAGGAGCAGTCGGTGGTCCTCTAGGTGGTGGAGCAGGGAGAGCGAGTCTTGGAGCGGGTGCCTGAAGGGCTGGTCGCTGCTGATAAGTGATTGATGGCATGGGTGCAACAATTGGGTTGTGTCTTATGGGACAAGACCCAATATCATGAGTAGCTGAGCCGCAGACTAAGGAAAGACGGTTGGCTCGCCGACAGTCTTTCATCAAATGTCCAGCTCTCTTGCAGTAGGTATAAAAGGATGGGCTGGGCCTGTTGTTCGGTACTCCCGGTCTACTTGGCACAAAATGTGGTCTTGATGAGGCTCCTCCTGCCATCTGGTTGGCAGGGCGTTTAACTCCAGAAGATTGAGGTTTGCCCCTCATCTTTACCACTGCCTCATAACGGCGAGCAGCTTTCAGAACCGATTCGTGGGTCGGAAAATCTCCTGTGTCCAGTGCATCCTGGATCTCTGAATCTAAACCTTGTTGAAATCGACGGGCTCTGATCTCATCTGTCAGTATCAGGTGTGCCGCAAATCTGATAAAGTATTGTGTTAGCCGTGTAGTATGTGATATATTGAAAAATTGAATTATTGAGACATATCTTACCGAATGAGCATGGTGAACTCAGCATCGTATTCATCCACTGACTTGGTCCACATTGAACTTTGTTGCAGATGGATGAACTATTGTTCTATGTTGAACCTGGCAGTCTCAGGAAAGTACTTTGCGTCAAACATGTCTCGGAAAGTCTTCCATTCGATGGGTTGATCAAGACGGCTTTCTTTCGCTTTCCACCAAACCCGTGCATTGTCCGTGAGCTGCAGTTTCGCAACACGGACCCAAGTTATCTCTTGCACTTGTGCCGCTTCCAGATCGTCTTCGATGCTCTGAGCCCATTCCTCAGCTTCTAGAGGGCTCTCTTTTCCTGAGAATTGTTTGGGGTGCAAAGCTCTGAATTGTTTCACCCCAGGTGCTTCTGTCTCTGGTCGGTTCATCAGGATAGCAGTCTGCTGCTGCTGTCCTTCCAGGAGGCTACGGATCGACTCAAGTAGAACCGTCTGCTCGTTGATTGGAGCAGGGACGGCAAGTGTAAGTGGTAGTGGTGGAGGTGTGTTGTTGACATTGGTGTTGGTGTTGTTCGGGGAATCCATAACCTTGAATGAAAAATTTGGGTTAGGACAGATTCAAAGTATATGAAATGATAAGATTCAAGAAGTATGTATTGTAAAGAATGTTTTCAGTTGCTAGTTCTTGTGTTATATTGTTGAGATTGTCCACGCAGAACTGAACTGCATGGTAGGGTTCCATACAGCTCTGATCTACATGGGCCACCAACAAAACCTGTCACGCTCCGCTTCCCAGTATACGGGAAGAGGACACGACGAGACCGCTACGTATTTACTCAGAAGTAAATACTCTAAGCATAACTAAGAAATATAAAAGAAATATACACAAGAGACAAATGTAATAAACAACAACTTTATTTATTAACATTCTTTTGTACAATGCATCTGAAAAGTAAATACATGGAATGGAAAGCAATGCCTAAACAGTGGCATAACAGAAATGAAAATACAGAATGTAAATGTGTACAAGGAATCTAAAACTCTGGGTCGTAAGCTAGCTGGTCTAAATCCTCGCTGGTGGGCTCACCGGCCTGAAGGTCCGAATCACCTGACAACATTCTAAAGAAGAAAGAGAAGGAATGACGTCAGCGAACAATCGCTCGGTAAGTCCCAAAGACATGAGAGAAGTAGAATAAACAGAGAGAGAGTAACTTTTAAAGTTGTATTATATTGTTATAATGTTGTATTTAGTATTAACGCTGTTGTTTGTAGTTTGGTACAGAAAAGGCCAGTGTATACGAGAGGAGTCTCAGTAGACCAGAGACTAAGGTGGACGGAAAGTACAAGGAACCGTTCAACCACGGTACAACGGAAATGGAATACAGGTTAGGTTTCTTAATGGTTGCAGTCTCGTGCCACTTATAACACCTTCCGTACCAATCTACCCCTTATAAATCCCATGATGTCTTAATTGTATTGTTTGTATTGCATTATATATTGTATTGTCTTGTATTATAAATTGTATAAATGGATGACTTGCCGAAACCATGATATCAGTAAATAGATGTAACTGGAGAATCATGTAGATGGATGTATATGCATGGTTCGGTTCAGTCAAGTTGTATATATTAATAGATTGAACAGATTGAATGCATAGATTCATATTGAATTGTTATATATACTTGAATCTCATTCAAGCCAGATTGATTATAATGAGACTCGGTCTGAGTCAGACAATTAGAAAAGAAATTGAATCATGAATTAGGTTTTGGTGTTATCGGTAACCGCTACACATAGACGGCAGGATTTGTGTCTTTTTCAAAGACGATTACCGTATTGATAACACCGTTTGTTAAATTGTCTACCTTAAATAGGTAAGCACCCATATCTCCGGCTCCCTGAGGCTCAAGAGACTGGTCTCGCTCAAACTTATATTTACTAGGGTCCTTATTGTAATTTATAAAACTTGAGGGGGTTTTATGTAAAAATAATTTTGTATAATTTTCAAAATACACCGCAAGTATTTAATTATCGTCTTTAGAGTTTTCATAGATGTAGATTTTATATATGTGACATTTCTAGTGAATAAACTTAATTTCATAATATATGGTATTTAATTGTAAAGTATTGAACTTGTATGGAATTGCATGGTATTTTCATGTAAAGTGATTCTTTTTTATTTAGAAAAGTTGGAATATTTATACTGTATCAAAAATAGATATTTTGATGATATATACATATATAATATTTAAATTTATTGTTTTTCTAGAAATCACATTTTCTTAAGATATTTGTATTTTTAAATCTTTCGAGACCGTATGCTCCTTGCGGAGGTCTGCATCTCGCACTACTAAGCCCGAGGATATGCGATAATCCACACCATCCCGACCAGGTTCCCTAAATGGGTTATAGCGGTGCTTTACAAAGATTTGTTTAAAATACATAATCTTGTAGAAAAAGGTTTTTTATATAAGTCGGAGGTAGTTTTATATAAAACCGTATTTTCCCAAATCTATGTTTCCCAATATTATCGTGTTGTGTTACATATGAGTGTTGTGAAGAGGTAGGTCATTATCTCATGAACTATCTAAAAGTATAGCAAGGGTAATGATGTTTTTATGTCGAAGCTAAACTATATGATATTTTTCTGTAAAAGTGCGATAAAAATTGCAATATACATTCTTTTGATATGGAACGTGTTCAATATATTTTGTTAATGATTAATAGTCATGTTGTGATAGTTTGGTATTGTTGTTTTTAATAAAATGGAACTTTTAAAGAAAAACCAAATCGGAATTCGGATTAACTCTGCTTCCGTTGGATTTTAGAATTCTAACTTTTTAGAATAGTAAAGAGAAGGGGGAGAAGGGACTTACTAGATTTTAGATTAGAGAAGTGGTACGAGGTGCCGGTGGGTCGGTTCATTACCGGGAGCTCTCAGGGTCGTCGTCGGAGCTTCGCCCTTCGCTAACTCCGCTTGTACACAAAAGTTCTTTAAAAAAATTTGAGAGTTTGGACAGAGATTGTGAGTGAGGAGGGTGTGGAATGGAGTGGTATTTATAGGAAAAGATTAGGGTTAGGGTAGATGAAAGAGTGTAATAAAATTGTGTAATATTTTAAAAAATTAAATAAATAAATAATTAGATAAATAAAATCCTTTAGGTGAATTTTCTGAAAATCGATAAAATAAACCGTATTTTCCGTAAAACTCAACTACAATTATTTTTTTAATATAGATTTAAATACGCCTATTTTAACTATATAATCACTAGTAATTGATATTATTTAGTGACTTATAAATATTAGTTTACTTAAATATTTTTCCTTAATTAATTATTTTTAACATTAACATAAGCTTTTAATTATACATTAAATTGGTGCAAATTATAGATTGGAATGGGTTAATTTTACAAAAGTGAACCATGACAATTTAAAACAAGTGTGTAACATGCAAAATTCTTTCTCAAAATCTCTCCATGGTTCTAGATTTTTCTAGGTTTTATTTTTGAAAAGAAAATAAATAAAATAAAGAAATTAATGAAAAGACTAAAGTGAGGTGATTAATTAATGAAACTTTTACACATTTCTACACTCTTTCTCTCTCTCCCATCACTCCCTCCCTCATGGCCGAAACCACCTCATGGCAGCCCTTCATTTTTCCATCTCCTTCTCTCATCAAAATTCTTCAAACAATTCATGAAAAATCAAAATAAAACATCACAAATTCATAATTAAATCATTACCCTTTATTCTTTGGCCAAACAAGCAAGGATCTTGGAGCAAAGTTAGCATTTTGGAGGCTAGGTTGCATGTTGACCTCATGTGTGTGGAGGTATAATCATAACCCAAGTGTTTAATTATTGATAAACTACTTTAAATCAATTTAATTAGCTAATTAATTGGTTTCAATTTCAAATTTGAAAATTCAAAATTAGGATTTGTGATCAAGTGAGGATTTTTATCAATTATTCATGGTTTTAATGGGTAGATTAACATGTTAATGGAATGCAAAACCTAATCTAGTTACTAATTTGCTAATTTTTACTTAAAATTGTGATAATTATACTATTTTGCAAACTAGATTTTTAGAAATTGATTAAATAACTGAGATTAAAATCTAATTAGGCTTTTCATCACATCATTAACATTATAAATTGTAGTTTAACATTTTAGATCATGCAAAACCTAGTTTAGTTGTTGTTTTGTGCATTGTTACTTTGAAATTGTTAGATTAGATAATTTTGCAAACTAGAATTTTTGGTTTAATGAAAATTGATGAGATTAAATTATAGAAATGGTCTGTATGATCTAGTTATGATATTTAGTGAATATTATGGGCACTAGTTTTGTTTAAACATCAAGTTTTGTACTAAAACGGTTATTTGAGACTTTCTAGGTTTTCGGAAATAAATCGATTTGAGTTATTTTGAGATTTTGATGATTTAAACCCTATTTCATATGTAATTAGTGAGTTTTAAAACCGCGATTGGTATGTTTGGGTTTTTCTCGACCAATCGGCGTTTGTACGCCGATATCGAGAGTTATTTGGTTCTTTTGCATGAGCGAATCATAGGTTTTAACCTATGCGCGTTTCGTGTGTCGTTTTGGTTTTTATCCGCGATTTCGGTTTACGATATTATATATGTTTGCATATAGATACCTCTCACGTGGACTTCGGACGATGAAGAAGAGGATGGCGGCATCGACTTCGGCAGACAAAGACCGGGTGAGTAGATGTATATCTACGGGGGAAGTCGGGTGGATGGCGTATAGCACCTCCGCAACTTCGTAGGATATGATGTGGTCTTGATATAGTAATATATAGATATGTTATTGCGAGATACAAATACTGAGCAAGAAAGGGTCTAGAATGACCACGGATCGAAATTTGTATACTTTGGATGATAGTGCCATTAGTCTAGTTCTTAGTCGCGAGACCCTAGAGTATAGGTTGACACACACACATACACAAGCACAATTGATTTGGTGTGTGTGTGTGTGTGTGTGTGTGAGTGTGTGTAGGTTTTAATACACACACACACACACACACACAACATATACACGAGATGAGGATGTATATGATACTTGGAAATGAGTCGATGTGATCGGGTATGATGCCGTGAGAAATTTGATATGTGATCGAGTTATGGTATTATAGCGGATCGTTGTGTGATAAGAAAATATATGTTGTATGATAAATGTGTGATGACATATCTTGTGAATGATAATATATATATGATAGTTGACATATGATCGAGATATGATATGAAATATGTTAGGATATTTATAATGGATCGCTTGGGCAATGTGAATTCATATATGATAATATGTGTTGATGACAACGGATTGCACGAGACTTTAGATCAGTAACCAGATCATGATATTGTTTGATGATGATACCTTGTGAATGATGATATATATTTGTTAGTTGACCTGTACCCCGATTTTGGGATGCCGTACAATGGATTTTACCGTACGAGGTATATATGTGATGATTGATCCGCACTCTTGACTTGAGAAAGTCGTACTTTGTACGTGACGCTATTGAGTCTGGATCGCCGAATACTAGAGATATCGACTCGGACTGTAGGTGGATTCTTCTTACCTATCGACTAGTTTCTTTAGTTTAGTTCCTTAGTGGGTTAGATAGATACTAGTTTAGGCTCGAGTCATATTTATTTTCAAAACTAACGAATCGTGCACATTTTTAAAGACAGCCTGAGAGATACTACGGATTTTTCAAAGGACATATCTTTTCTATAAAACCCCGTAGCCCCTACTTTTCTAGAAACCATGATTCGTGCTATTTCAAACAACAAACTATATGACTCGTAGTTAGATATGTATATTCTAAATGTGCGTTTAATACACATTCACCGTTATATTCATGTTGTATTCATCGCATTGTATGTTCATACATATGTTTCTTTAGCTAATATGAAACCCTGCCTGTTAGGACACCAGCACCATCACCGATGATACGCATGTTCCACGTACACTTATTTACCGGCTCACACACATCGTCATCGGTAATTGCCATGTCACGCACACTTTAGGAAAAGCTACTTCATTTAGTATAGCTATTAATTAGTAGTTTAAACATATTTTAGTACGCTTGCTTCATATGCTAGTTTAAATATTGCATTGCTTACTCAGACACTTCATGCATTTACATATGCATATCGTCATACAGTTTTGTGAGGCTTATGCTAATACTTATTATTTATTTACTCCGGATTTTTTGGATTTGGATTTTCTATAAGATTTCTGGATTTTGGGGAAAACCGCAACAATTTCATAACTTTTTATTGTTTTCAAAGAAAAAGTGCGATTTTCTCATGATGTGATGTGTGTGCCGTCCACCATGAGTTTTCTCGGTTCTTGAGCAGTATCATATACCCGATTCAAGAAGGGGGATGCACAGTCTGCGGGTACATGGTGGACCCGGTGCGGTACCCCGGGGCAAGAAGATCGCAAATGATGGCGTTGAGCCCGGCAGTGGAGCACTACCGACCGGTTATTGTTGTTATTTTTGACGCGGCGGATGTCCGGAGGATACCGACCGTGGTCGTAAGATTGGATGATATGGGCCGATCCGGACTGTCGGAGCCCGAGATACAGAGATATTGAGATTTGAGATACAGAGATATTGAGATTTGAGATACAGAAATATGAAATTTTGAGATTTTGAGATATACCTATTTTGTGTCGATGCTTGACGCGGAATTCTGTCGATTTCACTGATGAGCTTTCAGTTTTATTATACAAGATTCATTGATGTTTTTTCTTATATCAGATTATTCAGATCTCATGGTTGATTTTCTCATTCATGATGCATCCATACATCAGATATGTGATATGTTACTGTTTAGTGACACTGACACGATGCACTGAGCATTGCACTTATGCATAGATTATTACCCTATCACTACTAGATATCTAGTATTATATATGTATATTATTATGACCTAGGAGATCGTCGTGCATGCGATTTCTACTCGCAGATGTCTTCTACTCACGAGTTGGCAACTCACCCTTATTGTGCCAAATTTTTCTTTCAGGTTTAGATGTACAGGTTTCCTTGGCGGCTTGTTGGCACACCACTTCATTCAGGGTGATTATTTGGTAGGTTGGTTCACTTGTATCGTGACCGCCGTTGTACTTTTATTTATTTCGGTTGTATCTAGTAAGCTCCATCAACCAGACTTGTATTATTTGGTAGATTTAGAAGACCAGTTGTTATTTCTTTCGACCTTAGAGTCGCGCTTGTATTATTATGATTTTCTTTGAGTTTTGATCCTCGCTCTTCGGCGTTGTATATTATTTTGCTTGCGTGGTTGTGACCGCCAATTGACGAAGAGTTAGCTCCCGCTTGGGGATGCATTTTATTGTTGCTTATGTATATATTCTTGTTTGTACCCGTTTGGGGTCAGTTTTTACAAAGGAGATTCTGCCGAAATTTTTGAGAAAATTTGATGTTGCTTTTAAATATATTTTCCTACACTTCTTCTTTTAATTGGTTTAGATTTCTGGGCTTCGGCTTGCTTAGATTACGTTACGCCTCTAGACGTTTCGTAATTTAAGTGCCGGTCGCGTTCCGTACTTTTGAGTCGTGACAAAGTTGGTATCAGAGCGTTAGGTTTTACCTTCCATGTGTATGATGACCATTGGTTGATGGAGTAGGTGACTAAAGTAGAGTGACGTACCGTGTGTATGTTCCGCGGCATACTCACGATACGCTACTCCGCTTAAGAAGCCTTAGGATGTACATTTCTTTGCACCGTATTTCTATTCATTCCTATGATCTATCTTCGTCGATATCAGATGGTGGTTTCTGTTACCACAGTTGCACGGGTAGAGAGAGTTGCGGCTAGAGTTGTGGTTAGCGCGAGTGTTTAATATCTGCACCAGATGATCGGGCCATTGCTAGAGACCGGCTTGAATGTGATTACCGTTAGTGTATCGTCTATTCTTGAGGATCGAGGCACTGTTTAGCGTGCAGACGAAAGGTATTCACATGTCGTCTAGGCGAAGTTAAAAGGTTCGAACGAGTGTCAGAAACCCATTTTCCCAAATTTAAGGTATTTGGAAGAACATGCGGGTAATTCTATGGACCCTCTAGAAGATTGAAACTCTAACTCGACATAATGACCATGAGAACGCCTTTGAACCTTAAGGTTTACGGCAGTTCCGCGGTGCCATTGGTGAGGCTTGGGTTTGCCCTTCTACGGCTGGTCCGCAGGTGTTGTGGCATGTATTAGATATTTTTAAACTGTACTTGAGTGTTGAGCTCTCGGGGAATTATGGGACTTTGATGAATCGATCGAAAAGTTTAACGTAGTCCGGATATCATGTGATGGGATACATTACTTGGGAGACTCTAGATATGAGTATATCCGTTGTAGCACAGTTTATACAGCTACGAAAAGACGAGTTCGAATCAGTCGACACCAGAGGAAAGAGGAGCACATTGACGTCGGTGTTACGATTTGCGATTTGGTGATTTGAATTTCACATTTCCATTGTTTGGATTTTGGTATTTTGAGGATTTCGTTTTATGATTGGTATTTCCTACGTGCACATTCATTGCACTCGATTAGTGTTCCATATATCAGTTGTATTGATGTTCGTTTTGTGCATACCCATTGCACTTGATTTGATTTTATATATTCTGAGAGACTGATTTGATTTCATGTATATGGGTTGCACATGATTTTGGACTTATGCTTTCGGTATAGATTTCATGCACTTTTCGTACTTTTATTTGGTTTTGTGCACACGCATGCATGTAGTTGTAAGTTTATCTATCACGGTATACTTGATTTTGATTCGGTGTATGTCGTATACCGCTGATTTCGATTTTGATATTCGATTTATGTTTTCGTGCACCATGTGCACTTGATTGAGATTCTTGCGCACACTTAGCAAGCTTGATGCGATTTTGTGCACACCAGATACACTAAATAGGAAATTGTGCATATTAGATGCACCTGATATTGTTGTTGTGCACGCCCGTTGGGCTTGACAAGATGTTTTTGGTGCACACCCGTTGCACTCAGTTTTTTTTCTGTGCGTATTCATGGCTTCTGTATTTGATTTCGATTTTCGTGTGCACCGGACGCACATGGTACTTTGTATAATGTATTTGAGATTGATTTCGTTTTGAGCTGTACGTTTTTATGATATTTACTTTGGTGTAGTAACCGAGCAGGACTGTTCTGAAAACAGTACCTAGGTGTTTTGCATGCATTGATAGTTACCGAAGGGATTTCCAAAAAGAAGTTATAGTCTCAATATTTTTCCTATGTGTCCGAGATGACACGAACCATTTTACAAGGGAAACCCTTCTAGATTATTTTCAAAAATGGCGGGACGTGTATGTTAAAAAATATGTATATATGTATAACCATTTTCCTTAAATGAACGTCCGCTACTTGTGCCGTGATACGCGCATCGCACGGCGATTTGAAAAGGGTTTTGCATGTATTTCTTTCCGGATGTTTGAACGATTTACTACGATGCGCACTATATACAAGTTATGGTTTTGATGTATATCATGTTGGTTTTCGTATTGGGCTTTGACACTGTATTTTCAGCATAACTCCGATGATTGTGTGACGCTTGACGGAGTCTTACTTTTGAGTATGTACTTGTTTTTCATGCGCATGCATTGCGCTAAAGTGTGTTTTAAGTATTAATGATTTCGGAACCCCGACAATTTGAGTGTTTTGCTGAAATGTTTTAATATTTGGGGGAGTTTTGATTTAAATTCGGGGACCGAATTTCTGTAAGAGGGGAAGATTGTAACATTTTAAAAAATTAAATAAATAAATAATTAGATAAATAAAATCCTTCAGGTTAATTTTCTGATAATCGGTAAAACAAACCGTATTTTCCGTAAAACTCAACTACAATTATTTTTTTAATATAGATTTAAGTACGCCTATTTTAACTATATAATTGCTAGTAATTGATATTATTTAGTCACTTATAAATTATTAGTTTACTTAAATATTTTTTCTTAATTAATTATTTTTAATATTAACATAAGCTTTTAATTATACATTAAATTGGTGCAAATTATAAATTGGAATGGGTTAAGTTTACAAAAGTGAACCATGACAATTTAAAATAAGTGTGTAACATGCAAAATTCTTTCTCAAAATCTCTCCATGGTTCTAGATTTTTCTAGGTTTTATTTTTGAAAAGAAAATAAATAAATTAAAGAAATTAATGAAAAGACTAAAGTGAGATGATTAATTAATGAAACTTCTACACATTTCTACACTCTTTCTCTCTCTCCCATCACTCCCTCCCTCATGGCCGAAACCACCTCATGGCAGCCCCTCATTTTTCGATCTCCTTCTCTCATCAAAATTCTTCAAAAAATTCATGAAAAATCAAAATAAAACATCACAAATTCATAATTAAATCATTACCCTTTATTCTTTGGCCAAACAAGCAAGGATTTTTGAGCAAAGTTAGCATTTTGGAGGCTAGGTTGCATGTTGATCTCATGTGTGTGGAGGTATAATCCTAACCCAAGTGTTTAATTATTGATAAACTACTTTAAATCAATTTAGTTAGCTAATTAATTGGTTTCAATTTCAAATTTAAAAATTCAAGATTAGGGTTTGTGATCAAGTGGGGATTTTTATCAATTATTCATGGTTTTAATGGGTAGATTAACATGTTAATAGAATGCAAAACCTAATCTAGTTACTAATTTGCTAATTTTTACTTAAAATTGTGATAATTATGCTATTTTGCAAACTAGGTTTTTAGAAATTGATTAAATAATTGAGATTAAAATCTAATTAGGGTTTTCATCACATCATTAACATTATAAATTGTAGTTTAACACTTTAGATCATGCAAAACCTGTTAGTTATATGTGTGCCCTAGAGGCCATTACTGTACATACGATGTATATTGTAGTGGATGCTTGGACATATATAGGGAGGACTTTCTTGCTCGACATGATAGTACGCTATCTGGTTGTACTTTATCTTAACATGTACTCTGATTGTCTCTTTTGTTACATGTTGATAAAGCCCTTAGGATTTGTACTCGACTACTGGGACTATGATGAGATCATACTAGTGGGGCCACGGTAGTCTATGAGTACATCCTATAACTGTTCCTAGTCAAGGGTGTGTCGAGACAGGGCATCGATACACCAGAGTAGACTAGCGTATACGCATCTTGACCCATATGATGGGCGATGAATGATCCCATATCCATCGGTGTTTGACATCAAGGATGGTGTACGGGTGCTCAGTGGAGACTGGGTACACTGGACGGACTCGCCGAGAACTCCTAAATGGTATATATACCTATTGTCAGATAGCAGTTCTCTGGTGACACTTGTACAGGTTAGTCTGTAGACCCGAGATCGTCATAGAGTCTTGTGTGATTCCCACTGTACTTTGATTTCCTCCCTACCACGGCTCTATTGAGTCATGCAAACAGGTGAATTTTGGGTACAGTCCCGAATCATATGGAGACAGTGAGCGATAGGAGGGGTTTCGTCTCTCCCGGTATAGGGAGTTGATGTCGCGCTATGTTTGATCGGCTATAACACCTAAATCCCTGGCCAGGGTTCTCGAGATTTACTGATAAGTGTTATCAGTAGTTCCTCGACCTGTTATTAGCCATAAATCAATATGACTTATAAAGTTACCGGGGTTTGACATTTACCACCCTTGGACTTCATATGCGACGTATCAGACGAAGAGACCGGACTGTACGGTAAGTGTTGCTTACAGGCTCGTAAGGGTTGTGATGAGTTCGCTCGTCGGCCACCTTTTCGTCATGTACCTGGGTAGCCGTTACGTACAGCTAGTGCCACTGACGTGCTTGTGGTTAAACCCATTGCCAGCGTACTGACGAGTCTTTAGAGTCCCACACAGAGGGTTCCCTCGTTCAGGCGAAAGATGTAGAGACCGTAAGTTGTTACGGCAGCCATAAGGTGTTGCGGCAGGTTTTCGATTATGTTCGTGTAATTGTTACAGGAATAATAATCGGAAGAATAATACTGGCCGGATACCGGTATTATATTATTGGATTAATGGTATTCGTATTTTTCGGAATTCGGATGCGGGTATACAGTATACGGTATAGGGTATACGGAGGAGGGGTATTTTTGTAATTGTTACAAGAATACCTTCTAGAAGGTGCCACCTCATAATGACATAATTATGACATCATTTATTTTGTGAAAATAAATTAGTGAGGTGTAAATTAAAAGGTATAAGCATGATAATGTGGTTGTTGAAGTGGATGTACTATTAAAGCATGATACTTCTTTCATAATACATGCTTTAGTTAGTGCTATTTTTCTTTATATCATGCTTAAACTTTTTAATTATGAAATGCACTTATTCTCTCCTCCACTTCTTCTTATAAATACCTTCACATGAGATGTGAAATCAAGGCATTCAAATCCTACACAAAATTATGATAAGTGTATCATAACAAGTGTATAAGAAGAAAGAAAGAAAATGATGGTGATCATTCTTCTTAGCTTAAACCCTCACATGAGATGTGAATCCAAACCTTAGGATTTCAAGTTAATCCAATATACTTATTTCTATATCATCCTAGTGACCTCTTCTAGCAAATTTGGTCTCTCGGTTAAACTCTTGAGAAGAGTTTCTAGCTTGCACGAAAACTCTCGGGTGGATCATCTAGGTCTTCGGTGGCCGGAGATCGAAAACATCGGCAACATCTAAAGGAGCCAAGGAGTTCACCAAAAGAGAAGAAAGGAGCAAAGGAGTTGCATCCAAGAGAAGACCGGAAGGACCGTATCATCAAGGTATAATCCCTAACATAGTAGATAAGATCTCTAGTTAGGGTTTACTAGTTGTGGTTTAGACAAGATCTTCGGTTAAGTACGTGTTGTATGCAAAGAAAATTTTCGTTCATCGCTTCCGCCGCGCCACAAGAGTTGTGGGAGCATGCAGCACTCACCAACATGGTATCAGAGCCTAACTAAACCACAATTAGATGTTAGCCAAAAGTTAGAAGCTCGATCGACAGTTTTTTCTCCCGAAAACTCGTATTCTGCCCTTGCTGCTGTCAGTTTTTGAAAGTGTTCCAAAATTGATTTGACATGTCTTAAAAATACAAGCAGGGTTTTCTAAGAACACTGTAGAAATCCGGAGTTCTAACTCGACTAAAGCGCCGCGGATCCGCCGCCAAACCCATGGTTTGGCCGCGGATCCGCCGCCAAGTTGGGGCCGCGTCGACTCAGTTTTCTACAGTACTCTTATACTGAAAAATTAGGGTTTCTGGGATATATAGATTTTTACAAAGGTGTTTGTACAGGGACATGTCAAGTGTTGGCATGGTTTTAAAAATTATCGATCGAAATTCTAAAGTGCTTGGCAAATCAGGTTTTCATTTTTGTTATATGTGTTTGAAACGTCCGCTAATTGCTATATGACGATTAGTGGGGGTTGCACATATGGATATCATGAGATGGTATGTGTATATGAATGTGTTGGATCGTTGTGATGAATGGCCCGGGGGTGTGAGAAGAGTGTTTTTCCTTTTCTATCATTCCATGTAATTTGTAAAAAGCAATGTTATATTGTATAATTTCTTTTTACTGTTTTTGCTCCTAGGATAGACCCAAGGTGGGGTGCACAAACTACCGGGTTTTCGAAGTGCCAAGTGGCCTACTCAATTGTTGAGGGAGGTTGCTACACTTCGGGAATTAGGCGGGTAGTTTGCCGCACCCGTAGTGGTCTAGGGGGGTTTTGGCTATTCATCACGACCGTGGAACCCGCTTTTCATTAAGGGCTTGAATGAAATACGGAATTCCTAATATATCCAATGCATTCATCTGTGATCTGAAATGGTTATATTTATATATGAGATATATATAATAAACGTTGCTTATGTTTTGCACGCGCACTAGTCCAGCCCCCGCTCTGCCGTTAGTTAAGTAACCTAACGGTGCATGACGGGGCCCAGTGGCAAATGCGGATGGCATAAGCGTACGTTCTATTTGCGTTTATTTTCTGTGATGTTTAGGAAACGTAAATGATGGGACCACATTAATGTGATTAATGTTAAGAGAAAGAAACCTAAAGATGTTGTAGAATCAAACTTTTTGAAAAAGGGTAACTCTAGCTTTTGTTTTGCATAGTGGTATTCTTGAATATCCTGCACCTCATTCGATGAGGAAAGGACCGAGATCCCTTCACCGGGAGTGACCCCTTTAGCGAAACTGGAAAATGTTACAAAAGAACTCGATTTGATTTTATAATTGATCTATTGTTGCTTTGCATCGTGGTATTTACATATCCAGCACCTTATTCGATAAGGAAAGAGCCGAGATCCCTTCACCGGGAGTGACCTCTTTAGCAAAATTAGAAAGATACTACAAAACCATTCCATTTTTAAAACTGGAGCTTAAACCACTCCTTCTCACTTGATTCTACAACGATATCAAGCTCAAAACGTTAAAGGTTTTCATAAAAACCATCCGTTGCCCTCCGTCATTTTAGGAAGCAGAGTACTTAGTATTCGTGCTAAGTATGTCGACCATAGCCGAGGCGTAGTATACGGTAGCTAAGTGATGTATTCCTACAAAGTGTTAGTGTATATGCCCTAGAGGCCATTACTGCATCATACTAGTTTGTATATTACTTAATGGAAGCTTGGGATATTCACCTTGTATATACAATCTTGCTCAAAATAGTAGTATGCTACTTGGTTTGTTTCTACTTCAATGTGTACATGTGTTTATTTTTGTATATCGCCTATACACATTAGTGGAGCCCTTAGGATCTTTGCTTGATTACCAGCGATGTGATGGCCGTCACACTAGTGGGGCTGGGTAATCTATAAGCACATCCTTATGCAGGTCCCTGGTCGCAGGACTATCGAGACAGGGCATCGATACTCCGGAGTAGACCAGCGCATGCGCTTCTCATCCCAGTGTGGCAGACGGTCTGTCCCACAGCCGTCAGTACGTCGTACTTGAGATAGTATGCGGGTGCTCGTTAGGTTACGGGTACACTGGACAGGACTCGTCGGGAACTGACTAGTTGGTATTATGCCTATCGTCAGTTATCAGTTCCCAGGTGACATGAGTACAGCTTAGTCCGCTGACTTGACACTGTCACTTCGCCTCGAGTGTGTTCCCACTGTACTTTGATCACTACCCTACCACGGCTCAAAGGAGTCGTGCAAACAGGTAGTGGTTGGGTGCAGTCCCGAAGCACTTGGAGGCAGCGACGGTTAGACAGGATTCGTCTCTCCCGGTATTGGGGGTTGACATCGCGCTGTGTCTAGGAGAGCCATTACACGAGTAGTCCCTGGCCAGGGCAAACGAGATATACTGGTAGGCTTCCAGTGTTATCTCAGGGTGTTTTGGGCTTCGCTCCGGCACGACTTGTACCGCTATTGGGGGACTGACGTTTACCGCCCCCTAGGCCCGCCATGCGATGTATCAGACAAACAGACCAGACTGTATGGAGAATGTCACACTCAGGCTCAGTAGGAGTTCAGATGGGTTTCGCCTCGTCGGTCTTCTTGTCGGCATTACCTGGGGACCGTTACGCACAGCTAGTGCCGCTTGCGGTCTGTGGTTAAACCCACTGCCAGCGTAGTGTCGAGTCTTTAGAGTCCCACACAGAAAGCTTTTCGCCTTTAGGCAAAAGAGTAGAGGTCGCATGGTATTGCGACAGGTCGCATGGTTTTGCGACAGGGTTCGCTCACATCCGTGCACTTGTGCACGTACAGTGTCCGGACAGTTTACACTAGCGGGCTTTGGTTTAAGCCAGATCCTAGTGTACCTTATGGGATTGGATTTATCCAGTTTGCATTCGTGTTCCTCGGAACGCGGATGCGGGTGTGTATGCACAGTAGACAGGGAGGCAGAGGCAGCGGATTCTCATTAGGGTTGTTGACAGTTGACCGTTGACTATTTGACTTTTTGCTCAACCCTAATGAGAATATGATATGTGATTAACTATTATATTGATTAAGTATTATGGTGACATGGTTGTTGACTTTTGTTGACTTTGTTGACTTGTTGACTTTTGTTGACTTGTTGACTTTGTTGACCGGTTGACTAGGCTTGACTAGTTGATCATCATGATAACCATAGCTATCATTTCATGGCAAAGACTTTTACTTGCTTGCTCATTTGTGTAAAATGAGTTCATGATATGATATGGTTATGGTTGCTTCAACCATCACATAAGACTTTTTTTTGATATGATGAGTTATCATGACTTTGGATTATGAGAGGGTGAGAGACAAAATACTTGCTCATTCTTTCTTGCTCATTCTCTCTCTTGTTCTTAAGCTCTCCTTTTGCTCTCACCCTCTTGCTCTTGCTCCCTCTCTTGACTCTATGGTTCATATCTCTCATGAGTTGAGAATCAAGAACCATAGATAAAATCCCATAATAATTCTTCTCTACTTATTCTAGTTCACTAGGTTTAGCAAACTAAGTGAACTAGTTTCTTCAAAGAACGAAGAAGGAGCTAAAGGTTGGAGCTTTCAGGTGGATCTATCTTCGGCGTACGGAGACGACGAGAAGAAGCCAATCGGACCATCATCGGAGTTTGAAGACGAAGGAGTTTAAGACAAGCAAGGTATAACCCCCTAACCGAGTAGCTAGAAACTTATAGTTAGGTTGTTAGATAGATGTTTAACCAAGATCCGGGTTTTAGGTCCATGTTACCACCTCCGTAAAAATCGTTTTTTTTACCAAATTCCGCATTCCCGAAAGTACCGGGAGAGGTAGCATGGACTTACACAAAGCATATGATGCGATTAGTTAGGACATTCATGTGATTATGTTGATCATAGTCAAGGGTCATATGGGTGGGTCTGGCTAATCACGAAATGACGGGTAGAACTTGACTAGTACTTATGATATGTTGACCATAGCCAAGGTCATAAGTGACTAGGGGTAGAAACCATATCGGGAATTTCAAGAGTTGAAATTTGCATTGAGATTGCATACCTTCTATATGATAGTTGGATCCCGATCCCGCTGCGAGTAAGAGTTACTCCTGGGAAAGTTTTACACAAGACAATTTGACGAAATTATAGGGTGTAATTATTCCCGGCTAATCTTACCTTTTAGGGTTTGAAGGAGGATTTGATAAAAACAGTGGGAGACAACCGGATTAAATAATAACCAATCTAATCTTGCAAGAGCATACGCTAAAGTGTTTTCTTCTCTCTCTCTCCAGATAGCGACCATATCATGCCTTAATCAAGATAATAAATACGGATATATTGACTGAACCCGCTTGTTATATTGAGCTGGGGAACGTTGGTCCCGCTCCAACTTATAATTGTTATAAGACAGAGCAGGAAATTGGGGATTACCAGAATCCCATGCTACCCAAACGAAGATAGTACATGTTGATGCATGATCTTCGGGTGTGTCTATTACAAAGAACTGTTTCTCAGTATCTTTTACGTCCTGGGTATAATGATACCGGATCAGGATCCCATAAATGTAATCTGTTACATGGGCTACAGAAAGGTAAATGACTGAGAACGGGTGAAAAGTTTCATGAGACAGAAAACGGGGCAAGTGTTGCAGCCAAGTCTGTTGGTCACTGTCACCCTGTATTACATTGATTCTGAACAAATGCTATTAGATACCGAACCTGATATACAAAATCATATCAATATCTTTATTAGTAAAGAAATGATAAAATTTTGTATTGATGGATAATGTTTTGAACATTTCCTATATCAAGTGTTGATCGGTTCAGGCACGTTATCTGAAAGCATAAGACGTTCTAAATCAAACTACAGTTCTCAGTATACAGAACACACACAAGAGGATAAGTTCAGAAATGAACGAATCCTTCTTGAGGCATTGTAGACTAGGTCATATCAATGTGACCCGACTAGCTGAAGTTACATCTAGATGCATATTTAAATTAGTTTAAATTTACATCTTGTGAAACTTGCCGGCCATGTCACATAGATAAGATGACCATAGCTCTATTTATTGGAAACAGAGAAAGAGTTAGTGAACTCTTGGAATTGATACATGATGATGTATGAAAGGTCCCCTGTCTACATATGCCATGACCGGTTCTTTGTACTTCATTATTTTCTTTGATGATCTCTCAAGATTCAGACAAATGTTCCTGTTGAAACACAAGTCCGAAACTTTTGAGATATTCACAGAATATAAGTTAGAAGTAGAGAACCAAAAACGGGTATAAGTATTATGTCCTTTGATGAGATCAAGGAGGAGAACACTTCAGCATGGAAATCCTGGACTATTCTAAAGGAGAATGAGATTCTCTCTCAGCATTACTCCTCAGTATACACCATAGCACGATGGTATATCGGGGCGGAGAAATTGCACCCTATGTGATATGGTGTGCTCCATGATGAGTACTACTGAGTTTCATATTTTCCTTTTGGGAGTTATGCACTTGCGAAGCTGCATACCTATTGAATAGGGTTCCAATCAAATCAGGTGCCTACTACTCCATATGTGATATGGTATGGGAAGAGCCCATATCTTTAAAATGTTAAGATTTGGGGTTGTCAGGCCTATGTCTAAAAACCAAAATCCGGACAAGCTCGAGGCAAAGTCAAAACTGTGGAAGTTTGTTGGATATCCCAAGCATTAGCAAGGGAATATCTTCTACCTAACCGAGGAACAAAAGTTGTTTTGTTTCTCAGCATGCCACCTTTGTGAAAGGGAATTTCTTGTGAAGAAATTAGTGGTCATGAGGTAGAACTGGAAGGCGTTCTAGCTATACAAACTACAACAGATGACCTAACCAAGGAACAAAAGTTGTTTTGTTTCTCAGCATGCCACCTTTGTGAAAGGAAATTTCTTGTGAAGAAATTAGTGGTCATGAGGTAGAACTGGAAGGAGTTCCAGCTACAGCAGATGATTTGGTAGAACCAAAGGATTCAATAGACTCTAACGAACCTCAGCCTCTCCGCCGATCTAGTAAGTTTCCTCACCCACCTAAGAGATACTTCGGTTTCTCTATGACAGTGGGAGCGAGGATTTCATATTACCCCAGCGTGTCCCGAGACCGGAAGGTGTTCCGGTGGGTTGTAGTCCTCGCAAGGGGGCATGCGTAGAAAGTAGCTGCTGAGGGACCTTTTGGTGCCACAGCGACCCTATGGGATGGGGTTGTTGCCTGACCAAAGTGGTATGACCTAACTAGTTTCGAGCAGGCCATCAGGAGTGGGACTCTGTGAGAATGGCTAGATGCTTAGCGATCTGAGATGGAATCCTTATACACCAACAAAGTATGGACTTTGGTTGCTTTGTCTGAAGGGTTAAATCCCCATCAGGAGCAAGTGTATCTTGAGAAGATTACTTGGTGTACATGGAAAAGTTGAGACTTTCAAAGATATGCTTAAGTCCATCCAGATCCTACTTGCCACTGCTACATACCTTGACTACGATATCTGGTGGTTGGGTGTCATGACTGCTTTTCTAAATGAAGTTTTAGAAGAGAGCGTCTATAAGTACACAGCCAGAAGGCTTCGTAGACAGTGGGAGCAGCGGAAATGTGTACAAGATGTTTTATGCGATAAAACAGGCATCACGGAGTTGGAGGGCCAGGTTGCTCGAGTTAGAGTCGCTGGACGAGAGGCGATTGAATGCTTTTGAAAACCTTGATCTATTTTGATGTGGTAGTCAAAGAGTTTGACTTCATCAAAATAATAGATGAACCTTGTATATACATAAAAGGTAGTAGGGAGTATGGTGGTGATCCTCGTAGAGTACGTGGATGACATACTCTTGATAGGGAAGGAGTTTCCTATGCTACGCTCAATCAATCTCCTCTTATTATAAATATTCTCCATATAGGATCAAAGGTGATACCTCCTAAATCCGGGGTTTTGGATCTATGAGATAGATCTAAATGGATATTAAGATACTCACTAGTTGTAGTGAGATAGTATCAATTGATCCTGGGGAGAATCACAGCGGAGTTGGAACATTTGTTTAGATGTGGTAGTCAAAGAGTTTGACTTCATCAAAATGGTAGAACCTCGTGGTGTGGAGTATGGTAGTGATCCTCGTAGAGTACGTGGATGACATACTCTTGATAGGGAAGAAGTTTCCTATGATACACTCGGTCAATCTCCGCTTATCACATAAGATTCTCCATATAAGATCAAGGTGATACCTCCTAAATCCTGGGTTTTGGATCTATGAGATAGATCTAATTGGATGTTAGGATTTTCACTAGTTGTAGTGAGATGGTATCAATCGATCCAGGGGAGAATCACTGGAAAGGTTACAGGGTGATAAGGACGACTGAATGTCAGTCGCAGTCATTGTCTTTACCCTTAGTAGAGGGATGGTATGTTGGAAGAGTTCCAAGCTAGATACCGTGACATACTAGAAAGGCAAGATACGTCATTACTAATGATGCTACCAAAGATAAAGTCTGGATATATATATAAAAGTTCATAAGATGAACTTCGTTCCTACCATTGTGTGACAATGGGGTTGTGGATTTAGCCAAGGAACTACCGTCCCATCAGAAATCCAGATATAATTCTTAGGCAGCACCACCTGATCATGGAGATAGTTGATCTTCAGGGAGATCGAGGTTAGGAGAGTAGATACAGAGGATAACAGAGCGGATCCACTCACTAAGGCTTTTTCCCAGTAGAGACTTTTATGGGATGGTTGAGTATGAGATACTTAAACCACAGCTGATTATTTGGTATGTGATACCACAACAGATGGCCCTAGTGCAAGTGGGAGATTGTTAGTTATATGTGTGCCCTAGAGGCCATTACTGTACATACGATGTATATTGTAGTGGATGCTTGGACATATATAGGGAGGACTTTCTTGCTCGACATGATAGTACGCTATCTGGTTGTACTTTATCTTAACATGTACTCTGATTGTCTCTTTTGTTACATGTTGATAAAGCCCTTAGGATTTGTACTCGACTACTGGGACTATGATGAGATCATACTAGTGGGGCCACGATAGTCTATGAGTACATCCTATAACTGTTCCTAGTCAAGGGTGTGTCGAGACAGGGCATCGATACACCAGAGTAGACTAGCGTATACGCATCTTGACCCATATGATGGGCGATGGATGATCCCATATCCATCGGTGTTTGACATCAAGGATGGTGTACGGGTGCTCAGTGGAGATTGGGTACACTGGACGGACTCGCCGAGAACTCCTAGATGGTATATATACCTATTGTCAGATAGCAGTTCTCTGGTGACACTTGTACAGGTTAGTCTGTAGACCCGAGATCGTCATAGAGTCTTGTGTGATTCCCACTGTACTTTGATTTCCTCCCTACCACGGCTCTATTGAGTCATGCAAACAGGTGAATTTTGGGTACAGTCCCGAATCATATGGAGACAGTGAGCGATAGGAGGGGTTTCGTCTCTCCCGGTATAGGGAGTTGATGTCGCGCTATGTTTGATCGGCTATAACACCTAAATCCCTGGCCAGGGTTCTCGAGGTTTACTGATAAGTGTTGTCAGTAGTTCCTCGACCTGTTATTAGCCATAAATCAATATGACTTATAAAGTTACCGGGGTATGACATTTACCACCCTTGGACTTCATATGCGACGTATCAGACGAAGAGACCGGACTGTACGGTAAGTGTTGCTTACAGGCTCGTAAGGGTTGTGATGAGTTCGCTCGTCGGCCACCTTTTCGTCATGTACCTGGGTAGCCGTTACGTACAGCTAGTGCCACTGACGTGCTTGTGGTTAAACCCATTGCCAGCTTACTGACGAGTCTTTAGAGTCCCACACAGAGGGTTCCCTCGTTCACGCGAAAGATGTAGAGACCGTAAGTTGTTACGGCAGCCGTAAGGTGTTGCGGCAGGTTTTCGATTATGTTCGTGTAATTGTTACAGGAATAATAATCGGAAGAATAATACTGGCCGGATACCGGTATTATATTATTGGATTAATGGTATTCGTATTTTTCGGAATTCGGATGCGGGTATACAGTATACGGTATAGGGTATACGGAGGAGGGGTATTTTTGTAATTGTTACAAGAATACCTTCTAGAAGGTGCCACCTCATAATGACATAATTATGACATCATTTATTTTGTGAAAATAAATTAGTGAGGTGTAAATTAAAAGGTATAAGCATGATAATGTGGTTGTTGAAGTGGATGTACTATTAAAGCATGATACTTCTTTCATAATACATGCTTTAGTTAGTGCTATTTTTCTTTATATCATGCTTAAACTTTTTAATTATGAAATGCACTTATTCTCTCCTCCACTTCTTCTTATAAATACCTTCACATGAGATGTGAAATCAAGGCATTCAAATCCTACACAAAATTATGATAAGTGTATCATAACAAGTGTATAAGAAGAAAGAAAGAAAATGATGGTGATCATTCTTCTTAGCTTAAACCCTCACATGAGATGTGAATCCAAACCTTAGGATTTCAAGTTAATCCAATATACTTATCTCTATATCATCCTAGTGACCTCTTCTAGCAAATTTGGTCTCTCGGTTAAACTCTTGAGAAGAGTTTCTAGCTTGCACGAAAACTCTCGGGTGGATCATCTAGGTCTTCGGTGGCCGGAGATCGAAAACATCGGCAACATCTAAAGGAGCCAAGGAGTTCACCAAAAGAGAAGAAAGGAGAAAAGGAGTTGCATCCAAGAGAAGACCGGAAGGACCGTATCATCAAGGTATAATCCCTAACATAGTAGATAAGATCTCTAGTTAGGGTTTACTAGTTGTGGTTTAGACAAGATCTTCGGTTAAGTGCGTGTTGTATGCAAAGAAAATTTTCGTTCATCGCTTCCGCCGCGCCACAAGAGTTGTGGGAGCATGCAGCACTCACCAACAAAACCTAGTTTAGTTGTTGTTTTGTGCATTGTTACTTTGAAATTGTTAAAATTGGATAATTTTGCAAACTAGAATTTTTGGTTTAATGAAAATTGATGAGATTGAATTATAGAAATGGTTTGTATGATCTAGTTATGATATTTAGTGAATATTGTAGGCACTAGTTTTGTTTAAACATCAAGTTTTGTACTAAAACGGTTATTTGAGACTTTCTAGGTTTTCGGAAATAAATCGATTTGAGTTATTTTGAGGTTTTGATGATTTAAACCCTATTTCATATGTAATTAGTGAGTTTTGAAACCGCGATTGGTATGTTTGGGTTTTTCTCGACCAATCGGCGTTTGTACGCCGATATCGAGGGTTATTTGCTTCTTTTGCATGAGCGGGTCATAGGTTTCAACCTATGTGCGTTTCGTTTGTCGTTTTGGTTTTTGTCCACGATTTCGGTTTACGATATTTTATATGTTTGCAAATAGGTACCTCTCACATGGACTTCGGATGATGAAGAAGAGCATGGCGACATCGACTTCGGCAGACAAGGACCAGGTGAGTAGATGTATATATACGGGGGAAGTCGGGTGGATGGCCTATAGCACCCCCACAACTTCGTAGGATATGATGTGGCCTTGATATAGTTTAATATAGATATGTTATTGCGAGATACAAATACTGAGCAAGAAAGGTTCTACAATGACCACGGATCGAAATTTGTGTACTTTGGGTGATAGTGCCTTTAGTCTAGTTCTTAGTCGCGAGACCCTAGAGTATAGGTTGACACACCCACATACACACGCACACTTGACTTGGTGTGTGTGTGTGTGTCTATATATATATATATATATATATATATGAGTGTGTGTAGATTTCAATACACACACACAACATATACACGGGATATGAGGATGTATATGATACTTGGGAATGAGTCGATATGATCGGGTATGATAACGTGAGAAATTTGATTTTTAATTCTTTTCTTAAGATGGGGCCAACTTCCATACTCGAGCTTGAATTGGTCTGGGCTTGGACCCATCGGCTTAGACTTGGGTTCGGGCTTGGGCCCACTTGACCTGGATTCGGGCTTAGGCCCGGGCCCGCTTTTTGGGTCTTAATTTTGACTTTTTGATTTCGGCCGTGGGATGTAATTTTTGACCCCCAACACATGGCTACAATAAGAGTCTGTATGATTCCTGCATTTATCATAGGAGACTGGAGGATGCTCATTTGTTTATTTACTCCTATATGTAGATGACATGCTCATTGCAGCTCGAGACAAATTGGAGATTCAGAAATTGAAGGTGCTTCAAAGTAGCGAGTTCGAGATGAAGGATCTTGAGCAACTCGAAAGCTTTTGGACATGGAGATATATAGGGATCGGAACCAGTGAAAGCTTTTCCTATCATAAGAGAGCTACATTCAATAAATGTTGAAGATGTTCAACATATCATATGCAAAGCCTGTGAGTAGTCCATTAGCCGTTAATATTCGACTTTCGGCAGCTCTCTCATCTCAGTCAGTAGAAGAAACAAAGCATATGTCTCGAGTCCCATGTGCTAGTGTTGTGGGAAGTTTGATGTATGCTATGGTGTGCACTAGACCACATACTGCACACGCAGCATTGTTAGCAGCTATATGACTCAGCCTAAAAAGGTGCACTAGCAAGCAGTGAAGCGGATATTCCGATATCTCATAGGGGCAGCGAATGTTGGTCTTATTTACGGAGGAGTGGATATGCGTTGTGAAGTACCAGATTATTCTGATTTGGATTATGCAGCCGATCTTGATGGGAGAAGATCGGTGACTGGCTACGTTTTCATATTAGCTAGTTCTGCTGTCTGTGGAAGGCTATGTTACAGCCTTCAGTTGCCTTATCTACCACAGAGACAAAGTATAGTCATTGACAGAGGTAACAAAGAAAGGCATCTGGTTAAAAGGTTTAGCCGGTAATCTCAGCTTACATCAGGATCAAGCAGTGCTGTTTTGTGACGGCTTGAGTGCAATATGTTTAGCAAAAGATCAAGTGCATCAAGAGATGACTAAGCATATTGACGTGAGATATTACTTAATCCGGACTTAGAAAATGATCAAGATACAGAAAATAGGAACAGAAGACAACCCAGCAGATATGTGTACTAAGCCAGTACCTACTCGCAAGTTCAGACATTGTTTGTACTTGCTCAGCGTAGATAGATGGAAATAGCCCTTAGGGGCAATCGACCACAGCAGACTCTGGCAGGACGATTCACAGCAGACGGATTTTAAAATCAAGGTGGAGATTGTTAGAATTGATTCTATAATTCCCAATGTTATTTGTTTTTGGTTTTGTTAATTAGAGATAAATCCAAATTGGTTATTTAGAGATAACATTGAGATTTTTTATTTGATTTAATTTGGATATTTGATTAAATCCAAGTTTAAATCTTATACTAATCTCGAAAGATTAATTGTAGGCTATAAATATGAGTCCAATACTTTAGGGTTTAGAAGAGAGAGAATTGAGAGAAAAGAGAGTAGAGAGACGGGTTGTGTTTTGCCGTCGTCCCATAATTCTATAATTCTCTACAAATTGTAAAACGTTTTATACTGCTACCCTTGGTTTTCCCGTTTAGGTTTTCCACGTAAAATCTTTGTCCTTTTGCATTAATCTTTTCTATTTTCTGCGATTTGATTTGATCTCTGTTTCTGCGTTTATCTCGATCATCCGTAACATCTACTACTATAATACAAACTCCAAGGGTATAGCTAAGGTCATCAAGTGATGACTATCCTTTTTAATATAATTTTTTTTAAATGAGAAATTTCTTTAAACACGATCCTCATATGGACCTAATAAACATATTAAAATATTTTAATTAACTCAAATAAATTCGAATTTCAAAGCCCTCATTTTCCCTCTTCTCTCTACACACTTCTCTAGGCATTAATATCCAAGTAATTCTTTTCAATTTCAAAAGATATTTCTATAACTTTATTATCAAAAATTTATATTTAAATCAATATTTATTTATACCATAAAATATCTATTATACATCAACCTGCATCGCACGTACAAAATACTAGTATATATAATCTCAGATTCCTATATGATAACAAGTTAGAAGAGCTGTATGTGGTGATATATATAATCTCAGATTCCTATATGCTAACAAGTTAGAAGAACTATATGAAGTGACTGCGACGCTAAATCTCAGAGTTGCTTCCAGACATAGGCAAATTCTTTAGTTAACACATCGATATTTCTGTTTGCACAGAGCCTGTCTTAATAGCATACTTCAAAATTCATGTTTCAGCCTACTGCATGTTGATATATTGTTCATATCAGAATTTTGCATTATTATATTCCCCATTCTTAATCATATTGCAAATAAATAGGTGTTTTTGATCCATATCTTCTAAATAGTTGCAGGTTACAGGTTCTCGGAACAATACTGTGAAAAGGATGAAAAAACGCTACAAAAGTGAGATTACGACCAACAAATAGAAGAATCTTTATGATGCTGCCTACAGTTTAAGGAACAAATGAAGATCAATGAACAGTTCGATTTCACAAAGCACGAAGGCAGCACAAGATTCAAGATTTCAACACGAAGCGAACGGTAAAAGTCCACAACATTTCTGCACTTTGGAAATCTAAAAGAAACTAGAAAAGATTCTGAAGAACCAAGTGAGGAAAACAAAAGCAAATAGCAACATGAAGCAACCCAGAGAAAAAGAGACAGAGACCCCATCAAACGGTCGCGGATCCGCGGCCGTGCATCGCACGTGTCGGTGCGTGTCGGTGGAGTCGGTGCATTGACCCGGTTTTCTTAGGGTAATTTTGTAATTCTAGATGTGGATCAGATGTAAACCCTAGGGTTTCTATTATCTATAAATAGGAAGCCTATAGCTCTTTTTGGAGCATGCCTCCTTTAATTTCTAGTTTAAAATTTCCATTCATTGTAATCGTCAAAGAGTGCATCAATAAGAAGTTTTTTTATCTTGAATTTCTTATCTGCAATTTTATTTCTCTGCAATTTTTTTATCTGCCATAGTTATTTTCCACAAGTTAATTAGGTTATTAAAAGAAAAAAAATGAATTCCTTTGTTAATTCCATAATGAGTGAGTAGTTCCTCACTTGTTAGGGTTAGGTTTGGGGAAGGTTTGAGAGATGAAAATCTCTCACTCCTTTCTTGCCCGTTCAATATTTTAAAAATAGGACTTTATGCAAATCAAACACACACCGCTCACTACGGCACCCTATCCCACGAGATTGCGGTGATTCCCTAGTTAGACCGGTTGTGATTGATTTTCATAGAGGTTAGGGCTAAGAATTAAGAAAGGACGGACAAGGGCCAAAAAGAAGAAACGAACCTGATCGCGCTAATCCCCTTTGTTAATTATTACCTTAACACCTAAGATCTTTATTAGGACAAAGAAAGCGGTGAGTAGAATTGACTTTCCAAATTAACCTAATTCTAATCCTAGCAAGATTTTAATCCAAATCAAATTCAACCTCAATTTTTATAGAAAATCAAAACCTACCACAAACAGGAATTGACTCGTTAAAACAACTAGAAAATACACGTTTTCCCTGTGGACCGGCCCGTACTCAACCGGCTAGCTACCAAGCGACACCGTTCTTGATTGCGGTATTTTATTCTTTGATTTCAAAACGCACACGCATAAACATCTAACAATCAAATGGCGCCGTTGCCGAGGATAACGGTAGTTATTTTCTTTTGTAATTTCGGGTTAATTAAAAATTAAAAAATCATAAAAACTGAAAAATATAAAAACAAAAAAAAATTATCTTGTTATTTTTTGAAGGGTTTTCGTGTGAATTGTGCAGGATCGGAAAAACGAACAGATTCAGATCTGGAAAAATCCAGTGAACAAAACAGCAAATGGCAGATCTGAACCAACAGAGGAGAACCACAACAGAAAACAGGAAAAATTTGAAGGCCTGACCTAACTGAATAACCGCGTAACCGCGGCTAAAAGGAGCATTCTGCCGCGGAACCGCGGCAACTTGCTGACGTCAGCAACTGAAAAATTCTCTGTCCTCTGAAAAATTTTTCTGCAGGGTTCTTTGCGCAAAAAATTCTCCCCCTTCTCCAATAACTTGATTTTGTGCAGGATTCTTTGCGCCGCAAATAAAAAAAATTTGTCAAGTGTTTTGGATTTTTGTGTGTTTACTGCTTTACATTTTTAAAACGGACTTTTAAGGGACTATAACACCAATCCAGATTGGGTGGGGATTTCATTACCCTTCCTAGGACCCCAAAAATCACAAAAAGCATTTGCATCAACCTTCGAGTTAATTAAAAAATATTAGACTCAGCCAATAAGGACTGTCGTGCTCATTAGGACAAAGGAAAGGTTGTAGGCATCGGTCGTTTATCTAAACCTGACTTTGTGATGCCTAGACTAGACAAGCGGGAAAGGTAATTTTAAAAGGCCCGTCTCACGGTGATTCGTGAGCGAATCCCTCCTTTCTTTACTTGTGCTTACCTGGCCACAATTGGCAGTGAAGAGGCGATTTGAGGATCTCACAACTTGCCATTTGGAACAGTTAGGAGCAGTCTAGTTGACTTAGGAGACCCTAGCTCTAGGCTTGATTGTGCATATTGTGATTGCTTGAAAGTGTGTCTAAGCTCCTTAGAAAAATCTTTTGCAAAAACTCCTTATAAAAAAATCCACAAAACAAAATTTTTACAAAAACTTGCCATTTTGTCGCTAGAAATCCATTGCACCGCACTTTCTCTCATTGACATTTTCTTACCCCCACCTTCTGTTTTTACCTTTTTGACTACACTACACCTCGTTAGTGTATGTCCAGTTGGACTAGAGACACTAGCGCCCGTTTAATCCGTGTCTCGTTAGTACCTACTGACGCTTTCGACTCCGAAGTCGAAATTCCCTCCACTTGTTTACCTTCATCTTCATATTCATCATCTTTTAAGGAGATGTCGGGATTCAATCCTAACAACCCCTTACCTACGGGACCGATTCCACCCCCACTGGGTGCGAATAACCCACCACACCCTCCTGTTGAAGTGCCCCAACAAATCGCGCTCCAGGATCTTTTCTATCCCATCCGCACCGCACTTCCCACTTGTCTTTTACTTCCATCGGCTAATGGGGATAACTTTGAAATTAAACCCCACTTCATCAATATGTTGCCCAAATTTCACGGGCTAGAATCCGAAGATGCCTACATTTTCATTAACAAATTCCAGAATGTTTGCGCAATGATGAAGACCACACAACTTTCTGATGATGCTATAAGGCTACGTGTCATTCCATTCACTTTATGTGACCTGGCTGAAAAATGGTTATATAGCACAGCATCACACTCCATAAAAAATTGGGAAGAGTTTGTTAAGGCTTTTCTAAAAAAGTTTTACCCACACCACAAGACCGCGAGAATTCGCAATGAAATTATTCAATTTTCCCAGCTTCCTTCCGAACCTTTTTGGAAGTGTTTCGAAAGATTTAAGGACCTTCTTGTTCAGTGCCCTCACCACGGCATCGAGAATTGGCAACTTTGCCAAATTTTATACGAAGAACTGAACCCAGCAACTAAGCAATTGTTGGAAACCATTTGTCAAGGTCACTTTCTTACAAAATCAAGCGAGGAAGCTTGGCAATTTCTCGACGATCTTGCTGAACAAACACTTCAGTGGGAAAGCACTAAGACCACTTCATCAGGTCAGTCTAGGACAGGCATACATCAACTTGATATGTCGATTGCAATGAAAGCCGAAATGACTGCACTCACGAAAAAACTAGAAGTAATTGAGAGAAAATTCTCATCGTCTTCTCCTGCCCCAGCTTTACCCCCACGCACTATTTGTGCTTGTTGTTCGGATCCGTCCCATCTAACCGAAGAGTGTCCTTACAACCCACCTGCTCAAGGCCAAAATCAAGTCAATGTTGCCTTTCAGCAAAGACAAAGAAATGATCCATACTCTTCAACTTATAATCCTGGTTGGAGGAGCCATCCAAATTTTGCTTGGAATCAAAATCAACAATAATTCCAAGGCAATAACTTTCAGAGGCCTTCTCCACAACAACAAGCCCCTCAACAAACTCAATATCAGCAATCTTTCTAACCCCAACCTTACCAAATCCAAATGAACAATTTTATACCAAACAACTCTTATCCTCAAAACAATTTTGTTCAGCCAAATAACGATAAGATTTTCTCGTTAGAACGAAGTCTGGATGCGTTTTTAAAACAATCTACGCAATCCTCAGCCAGCATCCAATCGTCCATTCAGTCTTTGGTGCAACACACTGCTTCACATGATCAGAGTATCAAAACAATTGAAGCCCAAATTGCACAACTGAATGCTGCGTTAAGTGAGCGAGACAAGGGGAAACTTCCATCTCAACCATTGCCAAATCCCGGTCACACACAAAATACTTATGTTGCTCATGAACAACAAAATCAAAATGTGAGTGTCGTGACTACATTGAGATCTGGAAAGGTATTGCACAATAATGTTGGTAATAATAATGACACCCCGGCCGCCGCTTCTTCTTCTTCTTCATCTTCTTCGTCTTCTTCAGAGCATGTTCTTCATTCTTCACAAGGCTCTATATCTTCTAATTCGAACGGACCCACATCTCACTCGACTAAAACACCAACACTGGGATCCGTTCCAACTCTGCAATCTACTCCACAAATATTGGACTCAACAAATTTTCAAAATATTCTATTTCCAAACAGGTTGAGATCCAATAAACCTACTCCATAAATGGAAAAGATTGTGGAGTTATTCAAACAGATTAGCATTAACATACCTCTCTTGGATGCAATCCAACAAGTCTCTTCTTACGCAAAAATCTTAAAGGACTTATGCACCAAGAAGAGGAAATCGCAGGTACCAAAGAAAGTTTTCGTGGCTAGTGCAGTAAATGATACTCTTACCCAACCTTTACCCCAAAAACGTAAGGACCCTGGCTGTCCTACAATTTCAATAACAATTGGAGATAAGAACATCAATTGCGCACTTTTAGATCTTGGTGCCAGTGTTAATTTGCTTCCCTATTCAGTGTATGAACAATTAGGCGTTGGAGAGCTTAAACCCACAAATTGTACTCTCCAAATGGCCGACCGATCCATCACCCATCCTAGGGGTGAGTTAGAGGATGTGTTAATTAAAGTAGGGGACTTCATTTTCCCCGTTGATTTCATTGTTATGGACACACAGCCTGTAGCTAACCCCCGGAGTCAAATTTCGGTGATACTCGGTCGACCATTCCTTGCGACTTCTAATGCGGTGATCAATTGTCGAAATGGTTCAATGAACCTATCGTTTGGAAACATGACAATTGAGCTCAACATTTTTAAGTTGGGAAATCAGCCCTCCGAACCTAATGCTAATATACTTGATGTTTGCTCGATCCAAGAGATCACTCAGGAGGACTGTGAGCTCGAAAAAATTTTGTTCGATCACAGCAGTTTTGACGCCACTAGTGCGTTCCTCCTTGAATCTGACAGCTTTCACACCCGATAACGATTACGAGTGTTTCACTTTTTTGGACGATTTTAAAGACTCACCACCCGAGTTTGAGTCCTTTGAATTTTCGGATGAGTTAGCTAAACCATCCGACTCGGTTGCTTACACTCGCTTCGAACCATTGTTGGAATCCTTCGAGTTTGAGACAGTTTCACCAATTTTACCTTCAATTGTTTCACCTCCAAAACTCGAACTCAAGCTGTTGCCATCTCACCTTAAATACGCTTACTTAGGTGAGAATGAGACCCTTCCTGTTATCATCTCGGCCTCTCTAGCCCTCGAGCAAGAGAAAGCCCTTTTAATGGTCTTACAAAATAATCGACAAGCTTTTGGCTGGACTATGGCGGACATCAAGGGGATTAATCCCCTCATAGTTGAACATCATATACATATGATGGATGATGTCAAGCCGGTAAAGGATCCACAGAAACATCTTAACCCCATAATGAAGGAGGCTGTTAAAAAGGAGATTGTAAAATGTCTTGATAGTGGTATCATTTACCCTATCTCTGATAGCCAGTGAGTTAGCCCCGTTCACGTTGTCCCAAAGAAATCGGGCATAACGGTCATAACTAATGAGGCGAATGAGTTAATACCTACTCGCACTCAAACTGGGTGGCGAGTTTGCATCGATTATAGAAAACTCAACGCCGCGACACGGAAAGATCACTTTCCATTATTTTTTATTGACCAAATACTAGAACGATTGGCTGGACATGAATTTTACTGCTTTTTGGATGGCTACTCCGGCTATAATCAAGTTCTCATCGCCAAAAAGGACCAAGACAAGACCATATTTACTTGTGTAGCTTCTATTGGTCACGACTTTTTAAAGACGCATACGAATACTGCAAGACATGCTCCCGGTGCCAACACTTGGGCCGGATATCTCGGAGAAATGAAATGCCGCTCCAAGCAATTTTGGTTGTTGAAATTTTTGATATTTGGGGGATAGACTTTATGGGACCATTTCCCAACTCTTTTGAGAACATGTATATTCTACTTGCTGTTGACTATGTTTCAAAATGGGTCGAGGCTGTGCCGAGCCGAACTAATGACAACAAGGTTGTCGTTAGATTTCTCAAAGAAAACATTTTTTCGCGGTTTAAGCATCCTCGCGCGATTATCAGTGATAATGGATCTCATTTTTGTAATAGGACTTTTGAGTCCTTAATGCGCAAATACTCTATTACTCACAAGCTGTCAACACCCTATCATCCCCAAACTTGTGGGTAAGCCGAGATTTCGAATCGGCAGATTAAACAGATATTGGAAAAAACGGTTTCTAAAAAGCGTAAAGATTGGTCATCAAAACTAATTGATGCACTTTGGGCATTCCGTACTGCCTATAAGACCGATCTTGGCATGTCTCCATACAAGCTTGTTTATGGAAAGGCTTGCCATCTTCCTGTTGAAATAGAGCATAAGGCATTTTGAGCAATTAAAGAGTTGAACCTATCTTTGGGAGATGCGGGCAGCAATAGAAATCTGCAGATGAACGAATTAGACGAGCTGCGGGATGAGGCCTATGAGAACGCAGTAGTAGTTAAAAACCAAACGAAAGTGTTCCACGATAAACACCTTATGCGCAAGACTTTCAAACCTGGTCAACAGGTTTTGCTTTACGATACTCGGTTACATTTCCATCCCGGCAAGCTTAAATCTCGATGGAAAGGGCCATTTTTGATACGCACCGTATATCCGCATAGTGCGGTCGATCTAGAAAACCCGGAAGACGGTTCACTGTTTAAAATGAACGGACATCGACTTAAACCGTTCCTCACTGCAGACCCTTCGAAGGAGCTCATGTTTTTGCAGGAGCCGATTTATACTGACTGATCTTCCTCCATCTACCCCTAAATTTTCGATTATCTAGCCAAAACACTGTTTCAAACAAATTTGGGGGTATATATCATTTGTAATTATATAAAAACAAAATAACATAAAAAAATAAAAATTTGAAAATAAAAAAAAATTGGGTATTTTTGTAAATTTCCAGATTTAATAAAATAAAAATAAAAAAATTTATTTGCAAATAATTTCCTCTCTTTAAGAGGGGCTTTTTACAAATAACCAACACACTTCCCCCTATATATAATACTCGACCCTTCTCTGTTTTCTTAACCCTAATTTCTCACCTTTCTGCAAAACCCTAGCCGCCGCTCAAAATTTTCCAGAACGACCTCGCTGCGCCGCCGCCGATCCGCCGCAGGAACCTGCGTTGTGCCGCGCTTCCGCCGTGCCCCTGCCGCTTCTCCCTCTGAAATTCTCAGAGGTGGTTCATTTTCTAAAACTCCTCTCTGTTAAATATTTTTAGATCTGTTAACTCTCTGTAATGGCACCGAACATGCAATTAGAGCGTGATTTTTCACAGATCTTTTCACACACGATATATGGGAGTTATTTTGCTGATGAAATTGCACGGAGGGGCTGGAATTTTTTAATCTATAATCACCCAAATACTTACGCCCTTCCAGATCTAGTCACTCGTTTTTACGAGTGCATGGAAGAAGGATGCCTTGCACAATACGGCTTTATCAAATTACTGTGGGGCGATAGGGAGATAATTATTGATAGAGACTTCATCCATGAAGTCACTTTAATCCATAGATTACATGTTCACGACCAACCCTTTCAGTTTGAAGATTACATGTCCTTAATGGGTAATGATTGCTCAAGGGCACCGAGGAAAGGAATACAAGCGAGAACCCTTTTCGCTAATGTTTTAACCGTGTGCCGGTGGGCACAAAACAATATTTTTGGGAGTTCCCATAATACCACATTTTTCACCCCGTCACTTTATATCGTGCACACCCTAATGACTAGGAACCCTAGATTTGATATGTGCACGGTTTTACTTAACTCAATTGGTGCTGGCAAAAGGGCCGCGAATTACCCATGCCCCATGTTAGTGACACAACTGTGTCGCTATTTCCTCCCTGTGGAGGAATTTGAATTCTACATGCATGGAGGTATACCCATCAGGCCTCTCATTAAGGGCATATCCACGTCCTATACCCGCTTGACTGATGTTTGGTCACGAACAGAACCGGCAGAACACGTGCCCGCCAGAACACCTAGCTCCAGCTCGACCGCGAGCGAAAAAGAGCTCACCCCCATAGAACATGCACGTTTAATAAGAAGAGCTATTAGGGGGATTGACGATTTGAGGGGGATGAGGAGGCAGCATGATCAGCGCCTAACAAAAGTAGAGCAGGGGATCAGAACCCTGTTGGCGCGAGAGGAGCGTTCCCCCTCACGTTTTAGGGGACGGCGAGAGGCCGAGCAGTGAGGGCACTGCTTTTGGTAAGTTTGGGGGAGGAGGTGGTTGTAAATAGTTATCATTGCATTGCATATTTTTATTTTTTGTACGTATTTTTTTCTTTTTCTTTTGCATGTTTAATTCTGCATTGCATCTTTATAAAAAATTATAAAAATTGAAAAAATGAAAATAAAAAAAAGATATAAAAGAAAAAAAAAATTCAAATAAAAAATTGAAAAATTTTAAAACTATAAAAATTGAAAAATTCAATTTTGGCCATAATTGACTTAAGTTTGACAAGACGGTTAACTAGCTAGGAAAAACTAGATCCTAAACTTAGTAAATTAAAAACCCTAAAAATAACCTTTCTTAAAATTTAACGGTAGAAAATATATGTCCTTGTGGTTTACTTAGAAATAGGCAAATTTTGAGTTCACTTCTTAGGCTAAGTCAAAACAAGGGAGGAGTATTGAAATTTTTATTGAAGTGTACGTCTGAAAAATAATTCCGAACCTTAAGTCTAAATTCTGAAAATATATACCCTACAACTCGCACAAACACGCACCTTGAAACTTGGAATAGTAGAGGATACCTTGAAATGCTCTTGTCTAAAATCCTTAGTATGAAGGAAAATAAAATTATAAGTGTGAATAAGGAGATATATAAAAATGAACACTGGTTTTGTAATTACTTAAGCCTGCGTAAAATAAAAAATATATAGCAAGGATGCTTTATCACCTAGTGCCTTAGACCAACTGGTTTGGGAGTCACTGCTAAAGCCTTAGGCATTACAAGACGAGGAATTACGCCTTAATGCGCAAACACATTTTGTAATCGGTCGTTAGTACCTCAAGAAATATTAACGGTCGAATGAAGGATGTGTGAGCAATTTCATCTAAAAATTCACCAACTAAAAGTACTTTGGAAGATGGACAAGAGTATAATAGCTTGAATTGAATTTTCAAGTGTAAGGGTGATATATACACACACGTAGAGGTATATGATTAGGGTTTGGATGAGAGATAGGAATAAAAAATAGGACTTATATCTTCAGTAGAGATAATAAAAATTCCTAAATTATAGAACCTTAGAAGGAAAATTCAATAGATGCTAAAAGCTAAATAAATTTACATAACATATGCGATCTTAAGTTAAATAATAAGTGAGCGTGAAAAATACGGGTTGATAATTTCTAAGTTAAAGATAATAGAATTTCTTGCTAGAATACCGAATTGAAGAATGAAAGTCAAAAGGCCAAGTTGATCGAATTTTGTGGGTAGTATCCGCTGAAAACCCTCAGAAGACAACACTCCTCCTACTAGGGACACTTAGAGGTTTTACGGCTTGTTGCACGAGCTCAGTGCAATCACGATTCCCTGCGAATGTGAGGTTAGGATTTTTTTGAGAATAAAATTAGTTTTGCTCGGGACGAGCAAAAGATAAGTTTGGGGGTATTTGTTCATATCAGAATTTTGCATTATTAAATTCCCCATTCTTAATCATATTGCAAATAAATATGTGCTTTTGATCCATGTCTGCTAAATAGTTGCAGGTTACAGGTTCTTGGAACAATACAGTGAAAAGGATGAAAAAACGCTATAAAAGTGAGACTACGGCCAACAAATAGAAGAATCTTTATGATGATGCCTACAGTTTAAGGAACAAATGAAGATCAATGAACAGTTCGATTTCACAAAGCACGAAGGCAGCACAAAATTCAAGATTTCAACACGAAACGACCAGTAAAAGTCCACAACATTTCTGCACTGTGGAAATCTGAAAGAAACTAGAAAAGATTCTGAAGAACCAAGTGAAGAAAACATAAGCAAATAGCAACATGAAGCAACCCAAAGAAAAAGATACAGAGACCCCATCAAACGGCCGCGGATCCGCGGCCGTGCATCGCACGTGTCGGTGCGTGTCGGTGCGTGTCGATGGAGTCGGTGCATTGACCCGGTTTTCTTAGGGTAATTTTGTAATTCTAGATGTGGATCAGATGTAAACCCTAGGATTTCTATTATCTATAAATAGGAAGCCTACAGCTCTTTTTGAAGCATGCCTCTTTTAATTTCTAGTTTAAAATTTCCATTCGTTGTAATCGTCAAAGAGTGCATCAATAAGTAAGTTTTTTTATCTTGAATTTCTTATCTGCAATTTTATTTCTCTGCAATTTTTTTATCTTCCATAGTTATTTTCCTCAAGTTAATTAGGTTATTAAAAGAAAAAAAATGAATTCCTTTGTTAATTCCCTAATGAGTGAGTAGTTCCTCACTTGTTAGGGTTAGGTTTGATAGATGAAAATCTCTCACTCCTTTCTTGCCCGTTCAATATTTTAAAAATAGGACTTTATGCAAATCAAACACACACCGCTCATTATGGCACCCTATCCCACGAGATAGCGGTGATTCCCTAGTTAGACCGGTTGTGATTAATTTCCATAGAGATTAGGGCTAAGAATTAAGAAAGGACGGACAAGGGCCAAAAGGAAGAAACGAAGTTTCTTACTGATCGCGCTAATCCCCTTTGTTAATTATTATCTTAACACCTAAGATCTTTATTAGGGCAAAGAAAGCGGTGAGTAGAATTGACTTTCCAAATTAACCTAATCCTAATCCTGACAAGGTTTTAATCCAAATCAAATTCAACCTCAGTTTTTATAGAAAATCAAAACCTACCACAAACAGGAATTGACTCGTTAGAACAACTAAAAAATACACGTTTTCCCTGTGGACCAACCCGTACTCAACCGGCTAGCTACCAAGCGACACCGTTCTTGATTGCGGTATTTTATTCTTTGATTTCAAAACGCACATGCATAAACATCTAACAGTCATATATCAATGAAACAATATCTTACATGTTACATGTTTATAGGTTAATTAATTGTGGGATTTGACAAAAGGAATAGTGTTTGATATTTTTAAAAATGAAGGAATTGTGTTTTATAGCTAGACATACTGATCAAGCCATGATGACCTCCATGTCAAATCTTCCATTAAATGTATCAGAGAAAATCTGTTCACCATGAGGCAATACAATGTATGCCTTGCATATAACGAATTTGTGGTAGTATGAACACTTTAGCTTGCTTGCCAAAAAATGGAATATATTTCAGCCAAACCTTTTAATATAAACCTCATCCAAGCTGGTATTTCATCAATGGCACAAGAACAGCAACCATAAGCACTAGGCATGCAGCATCAATTGGACTCTTTATACGGATATTGTCATCAATTGTTATATTGATAACAGAAACACTGCATCTAGAAGAACGTTTGCGCATCTTAACATTATAGACTCAAGACAGAACAATTTGTGTATGGCATAAGCACTCAAATAACATGCAAATTGCAAGGAACAAAAAGAAGATCGCTATTTTTTCTCCCCTAACCTCGTAGTTGCAAGATATTTCCCACTGGGTGAAAAATACGAAGACTGTACAGCCCTATGATGACCGATCAACCTTATGCTTTCAGGTCTATCTTTCTTCATATTCCTCAAGTCCCATATACACGCAGATCCATCTGTCGAACTAGTAGCCATCAAATTCAAATTTCCAGGGTTAAAATCAATGGTATTTATCCTCTCATTGTGCAACTCCCAAATGCTCGAAGCTTTTCCCTCTCTCTCATCCCAAACCTTTAATACGCCTCCCCTTTGCCCAACATAAACCGAGTTGATATCTTGAGGCCACTGACAAATCGAGTAAAATTCATAATCACAAGAAATTAGCACATCAAAACTCTCCTTCTCAACGTCCATCAATCGAACGAATCCATCATAGCCACTAGTGTATACCTGAGGAAAATTGTAAATTTGATTTTAAAAAATGATAATAAAAATCGAATCTTTTCGAAGTAGATAGATACCTTTCTTGGAGAGAAGGGATGAACCGAAATCCCCGACACTGAAGACAAATGCGTTTGATAAACATAAATCCCATCACCATCATCATCACCATCACCCAATTTTGAAAAATCCACATCCCAAAACGCTAGATTCCCAATATTGTTCCCGACGGCGACCACAGTCCGATCCCCAAACGGCAAGAATCGAACGCTAAGTATCCTCTCACTCACGACCTTCGCCACATTCTGGGGTCTCAAGACCAAATCGGATCTCGCATCAAAACCCTCGCTTTTCACTGACCCCGCACCCGATTCAACCCAAGACGAGCTCTTGATGGCTTCGACGAGACCAGCGCCGGAGTCGTCGCCAGGCCCAGAAACGAAGGAGTCGGCGATGAGGAGCCGGCCCCGCTTGCGAGGCTGGGATTCGAGGGGCGAGGGTTTGGGGGTCGTCGGAGGATTGTCGTCAGAGGGAGGGATGCCGCGTGTCCAGAGGGAGCGGCGGAAGACGATGGTGGGCTGGTTGTCGTCGGATGCGGGTCTGGGTTTTTTCGGGTAGGGTTTGGGTTCGGGTTTGAGGCGGCGCTTGAGGTCAGCGGCTTTGCGTTGGAGCATTAGGGCCGACATCATCTCCTCGTTGCGGCGGATGTTGTCGAGACGATTGCGCTCGTACTCCGTTAGGGTTTGGGATTCCAACGCCATTTCGATTCTAGTGAGAGAAGAGAGAGAGAGAGATGAGGAGGAGGAGATCGGCGACGGTCGCTTTTGACAATTTGGGCCCCACGTGTCGAGATGGGGTTGGCGGGAGAGGAGGCAACTTGCTTGGCGGGAGATGTCACGTGGTGATTTTACGGCAACTGTAACCAATTTCAATATCCAATGTACTTTGGCGTTGCTTGGTTCCATCCTTTGAGAGTCACGTGCGCTTCCAACTTTCATAGTGTTGAAAAAACAAAGGTTTAGTTATTATAATATATTTTTTGCAGCTCCCTCCTCATCATAATATAAGGTTTTTTTGTGCTTTTGCACAAATATCAAAAGAAAATTGAAATTTCTACAATCCATGATTCTGCCAAAAGAAAATTGAAATTTCTACAATCCATGATTCTGCAGATGTAAAGTTCTTATTTTAACCCTATCATTACTGATATTGAAAGAATTAGTTTAGTAAATATAGTATTAAAATTACAAAAGGAGACATATTGTGAACCGAGTGAGTATTTAGCTTTGAAATAGTGTGTAGTTGCAACCGCATCTTGTGCATTGTGCAAATCATTTAAATTCCATAAAATTATCCATTAATAACATTAATTTAATACTTTTTTGCTACATTAAAAAAAAATAAGAAAGAAATTACTAGAGCACTTTTAACAGTTTTTAAAGATTATTAGAGAAAGGCCATCGCATGGAGATGAATGGTGCATCATCGTAGAAATAAAATGACTAACTTGCTTATATTTGATCAATTTATTAAGCATTAGATGATGGCTAAATTACACTAAACTCCCTTTGGCTGTATTTTCAGCTAACCGCCTTAATGTTTAATTTTTTTTATTACAATAAACTCTCTCAAAGTTTACTGTATTAAAAAAACTTGAAGGTAGATTAGTGAAAAATGGCAACAGTTAGTGTAATTTACCCTTAGATAATATCATGCATCTAGGGGACCTCACGAATTTGCCCCGAAGGCATTAATTTGCGGTCATTCCCCTCTTGGAGTTCGAACCCCGCATTCCCCCAGGAGTGGAAGTTCCCATACCAACCGAGCTAGTGCTCATTGGTATATCTTAGGATGTTGGTTTGATCTATTTGTGTTTTCACAGGATCTATAGATGCTCAGCATAATAAAACAGCAAGGTCACTACTGTTTGAAATATGCCATGTGAATTGCTGAAGCCGCCCTTCATTTGTGTGTTGTAAACAGGAAGGGCCAAGTCATCTAACAGTGTAGGCTTCTGATTAATTAAAAACTATTATCTTATACCGGCATGAATGATTAGCTGTTAATATGATCATAATCACATCACATTTGATCAACAATGAGATAATATATTAATTTTTCAAAGCTAAGCGTGCATCTTCACACATTAATTCAATTGATGGGGAAGGGGTTGAAATGGTTTCTCGAGGGTGCAGTCCTAAGCTATATTCTGCTGTATATAAGAGTTTAGATGCTGTAAATTGTTTTTTTTTTTATGAAACCAAAGTCTAAATTTGATCATTTTTATTGAAACTCTAGTATTTGTAATCCTTGTAATAGTTATCTAGGTTGAAGAACAGATTTTTGGTTCCTGCTTTCCTAGTTTTTGAGGAATTCCTATATTCCAGTTGGCTTTCATTAATGTAAAGCATGATTTCTGGGGTTGAAACAGACCTTTGGTTACTATTATATTTTCTGGAATTTAGTGAGGTCATTTGGAATAATAATTAAAAAAAAAGTAAAAAAGAAAAGAAAGAAAATTGTATAAGATAATGGATGTTAATGAGAGTAGTTTTTTAAGGATTTGTTGTTCTGTATTCTCTGCAGATGTTTGAGACTTCCTCTACTCCAGTGTAGGATAATATTGTATCTTTTGTGATCTTTTAGATTTCAGTAAGGTTACATGAGATGGGCATATAAGCCCAGCTCTTTCATATATAAAAAACTATAGATATGATCAAATTTCAATCTCAGGGTTGTACCTCAATGCTAGCTTTTGTTGTTTTCATATTGTTTTTGTTGTTCTTCTCTGCTGTTTATCAATTTTGGGTTCTTTATATCATAATATAGAACTTCTTTCAAGGGGGTATTGAAATTTTGAGTTTGTCGGAAAGCTCAATTGAGCGACAAGTGACACCCTACTTTCTATATTCTATATATCGAAACTACTTTTCATGTTATGGTAGAATGAGAAGGTTTCTTCATTTCTTTTGACTGTCCGCACCACTAGCTATTCAAATTTAAATCTCCATCCCATCTCTTTTTTCTCTTGACAAATAAGCTCTTCAAAAATAATATATGTGCTTTAGAAAGTAATTTTTACATGATAAAACGTTATCTTTCTCCATGAAAAATGAATATGAAACTTTTGTTACAGGGTACGTAGATGTGACTGATATATAACAAGGATTCATTCAACTACTGATAAATTAATGTGACAAAACTCACAGGTTCACTTTCAAGGTTACCCTTCAATATATAACAAGGATTCATTCAACTACTGATAAATTAATGTGACAAAACTCACAGGTTCACTTTCAAGGTTACCCTTCAAGCTGAAGGGATAACATCTACTCCCTTAGAGTGCTACAGTGATTCCAAACCATAGAAAAAAAAAGGGGCAAGAGCAAGCTGCGGAAGGAGCTCTATGGAATCTCAAGAATCTTGGACATACATCAAAAGTCTAGTTAACTAAAGCTGCCCTAGTTCCAAAATGCCATTGTTAGAAGAGGAATTATAAGATTCCGAAAATTTGGCTTCTAACATTAAAAGAAGCATAAAAGTGTGATTCTTCTCCTGAATCCAGAAAGTTGTATTGGGCTATTCAAATCCAAAACGGCATTCTTGATAATGAATTAGCAAGAGGTTGATGGTGTCCGAGATATTTTGTTAATATCACAAGGATAAGCTATTGATTCGGATGATTGCAAACAATGGCATCAGAGTGTACTGTTGTTCTAGCTAACAGCTACAGCTTCTCTATTTATGATACATGTACTATGGTTGTGTGTTATTGCAATTTCTACGGAAAGTAATCATATGATGGGGTGTTATGTATTGCAGTTTGCTACTAAGATCAACTTTGGCATAAATAAATTGCATGTGACAAATCATCAAGGATTAATGAGCAACATGGGTGAGGCTTTTGGGGAATTACACAGCAATTTACCCAACAAAATAAGGCAACAGTCCCCATAGAGTTTGCTTATGGAGGAGTCAAATGCAGGCAACATTCTTTTCTCTAAAATTTCTGATGCTCTTTACATTTTCAAAATTCTTACAATAACGAATACATTCCAAAATACTGCATTTCCAGAAGGGATACAGCAAATCCTGCCCACAATGCACTACAATTCATCAAGCCCTTCAGGAAAGTGATCGACAAAAAAGAGACCGAGTGAACAATCTAATTCACTGCCTCACGCACAAAAATAACATCTGAAAAATTTACAATCAAGAATCCTGAAAATCCATCACCCAAGGCTCTACAACAAATTACTAATTCCAGGTACAAACTCAACAAAGCAAGCCATCCCACAAAAAGTAAGCAATGAAAGCAGCAGCAACTCACTGCCTTGTCCATAAGAACACCTTGCCTCCACTTGTTGTACCGGCTAAATGACCCAGCTTATTCGGATGTGCAGCAAATCGACATGGAATCGAAGTCATATCCTCGCTTTCTAAGGCTGTGGTTGTTCTATCGGAGGTGGAGATTACGTCAATTGCTCTTTTCATATTTCCGATAAATATATAGGAGTCGTCCCATCCCCAAATTGCCCTAATACACACAAGACATTACGCCGTTTAGTTAGAGATGATTAAATAGGAAGGAGACGTTGACAAGAAATAGCATAATGATCGATGGGTTATCAGCTGTTGATTGGGAATTTAAATAGACCAGAGTTGTGAAATCAAAAGGTTAAATTAGATGTTAAAGTTTAAACTTATATATGGTTTGATTCAGTTAAGAATGCAATAACTGTGACGTGGAAGATTGACAACAGATAAAAATTAAATTAAAAATAAAAAAAGGATGTATTGCACAAAACATCCCTATAGTTAACACAACAGAGTACTTGTGCCTCAAAATGATTTATTAGCACAACAACCGCCTCTGCTCATCCACCAACACTCTAATTAAACACTCAAACTCAACTCTAAACAACCCCAATGATTATCTAATTTAACTCATACTTTTATGCTGTTTACAGGAATTCAGGTTGCTGGTCGACGAAGAAAGAGATTGTTTGCACTAATAAATTACCCTTTTTTGTTTATTTTGTGTCTATGTTGATTTCTTTTTTCGTTTTCTTTTGGGGTGGGTGGGGCAGGGGGTGTTTGGTGCATTTAATCATAAAGCATTTATATGCTTGAAAATAAGCAAATTCCATGACAGTAAATCATAAGCAAATTCTTTTTAAAATGAGCCTATGAGAACTACTAGGATCCAATTTCATGAGAAAGCATACCTGAAGGATGATAACCATCTACCAGTCCAGTTGTTATGTGATACCATTGATAAATCGTCAAAGTCGGCACCACTTGCAATGCCAACATTGTTGTCGAGGCTGCAACAAATAATTAAAAATCAATATGTTAAAAAGTATTCCTGCTAATCATTTTTCCATGTGACAGTAAAAAATAATCGCTATGGTTCACACAGGCTTTTCTGCATCAACAGAAATTTCAATATTAATTTGCAGTATAAAATAACTGGAGAATCTGTCAAAAGAAATATAACTTTATGGCAGAAACCAAATGCTGCTGCAGCAGCTGAAACCTTCCATGAAGGATTTGATCAAATTTTAATTTTCGGCATAGGGTTAATCATATACAATGATACATAAGGTATGGTCACAGAGTTTCCTATATGCTAACTTCAAAAATATTATTTGTGGTGACAGCAACTCAAATCTCCAATAAGCTCGCCCGACATGGACCAAGCCTAGCCTATTAATCGCTATACTTTTGATGCCTGTCATATGCATTCTCGGACACACAAAATTATGTCAAGATTTTTAAACCTCCTTGAAGTTCTGCGATCTAAAAAATAGGCTGATAAATTTTCTCTTATATCTGCATATTTATGCACATAATGGAATGTGATGTTAAAATTAGCCTTTTCCACATCATTGTATCACTTAACCAAATGTTAGACCTAACACACAAGAAGTCTAGAACATAATATGACTTCACAAAAGATAGGAAAAGAAGCAAGCTTTTTGTAAACTTGACAATATAAAGAGGATCTAGAAGATGCCAGTTAGTTCAAAACTCGAATAATTCTCCAGAACTCAATATGATATTATTTCTTGCATACTAAGAAAGAAAGTGCCCCTAAATTTAATGTAAAAAGGGAGTATATACATTAGTACCGCTTCAAATTCGACCAAGAGATACCACAGTTTGAAATTTACAAGATCGGATTATGTCTTGATACCTCTCAAAATCTACAAGATCAAAGATTATATAGCTTAACACTGATTAAAATTTATGGGATCAAACATCAACTTTATTGTCCACCGTCAACATTAGTTGATCTTTATTCTCAAGGATTTCAGCACAAACAAATATCAAAGGCATATTAAGTGCAAACAAAAATAAACCAAAGGCGAATTATTTATTTAACACATCAATTTCTGTATTGGCTACTTGGCTTCTGTAAAGGCCCATATTAATAGCATACTTTTAAGTTCATGTAAAACATGTTTCAGCCTGCTGCATGTTAATATCCTACATATTGCTTGTTTAAGAGGAAATAACCATGGAATTTGATGAAGGAGTTGTGTTTGATTTTTTTTCGGAAACAAAGGAATTGTGTTTGATAACTGAACACATTCATCAATTCATGATGACCGCCATGTCAGTATTCCATTATAAATGTATCATAGAAAATCTGTTCACTTTGCGGCAATACAATGTATGCCTTGGATGTGTAATAACCAAAATCTTAGCAACCATTCTGATTTGGTGAGGGTCAAATATTTGTATTTGGAAAGTAATAATTAGAATAAATCTATGCTCTTAAGCTTTTAAATTTTTGAAATTTAAAATCTTTTCACATTTGGAAAGGAAGCTGAATAATTACAGCAGTTACTAATTAATTTGGTGTCTTGATTAGAATTTACCATCCTTAAAATAAAAGACTCATATACCTACTTCATATAATCACCATTTCTTAAAAGTTCTATGAAATCAAGATAAACCATACATAAACCCTATAGACGGAGGAAGAATTTGCAGAAGAGAAGAACGCAAGGAAAAAGGAGTAGAATCGTACCTTTTAATTACGAATCATAATCATCGATCGATTTTTGGTTGAAGATAACTAAAAACTTCATCTTTCTCATGTTTAAGTAATAAGATTTAGATAGAGAGAGATTGAGAGCTTCTAGTGAGTTGTCAAAGCTTTATCAATAACGAATATCGACCATTGAAGGAGAAACTAAAAATTAGAGTTTTAGGATGTGCTTGATCGAGGAAGAGAGTCGGCACAGTGGTGTCGTCGATGGCCATCGAAGTCGACATCGATTTAATAGTTAGGGGTTAGGGCTCGGGATTCCTTCTCGAAGTCGATTATAAAAAAGAGGAAGCGAGAAACCGAAGAAGAAGAGAGAAGAAGAAGAAGAAACGGAAGAGAGATGCGACAGAGAGAGAAGAGAGAGAATTGAGTTAAGATTTTGATCTTGAACCAGATACAAATTCATATTCAACCCAACCCGAACCCATAACTTAAACTCTAGCATATTATGCTTTTGCACCCAGACCGCTGAAACTCATTGTAATACGTTTTAAACCCTCATTGAAATTTTGTAGGTAATTTATAATGCTGGAAAATTATATTTTACACTCTAATAATTAACAAAATTAGTTTTACCACCCTATATCAAAATTATAGGAATATAATAGAAAATATTGCATTAAAATTTCTAAATAAAATATGAATATTATATATCTTTAAGTTGGTTTGTATAGCATTGGATACACATTCCTTAGTATTTTAGATCTAAATACATATTTAGACATTTTATTAATCATATGTAACATCTTTCCATTAAAGCCGTCTATTGAGAACTAAGAAAAGGTGTTGGAGTTTAACTAAATCAATTTAGATTTTTAGATCTGGATTTGAAACCGCGTTAGATTTTGGTCTTCGAGTACTGTAAGTGGTGTTGCATTATTTATCAATTTACATGTTTTTAAATTCTATAAATCCCTCTTTTATACGTGTTTCACAACGCCGTTAATAATTGAGAGTTATATATGTGATATTATATATATTGATTGTCTTGTATGACTGATTGTATTGACGCTATATATATGCATAAATAAATAAATGTATGCTATAACATGTTTATGCATTATTTGATATGCTTATTGTTCATATTATTGAGATGATGTTTGTATATATTATTAAACGAGCTCATTATATAAAAAGTATATTTTCTTCATATAATAAAAGATATGCATACACTCATGTATCGTAATTTGGTTGTTGGTTTTGTGTATATTACACTTGATGGCATGTGGATACCGTTATCTATATGGATTCTTATATTCATTTTGGCACATGATATGGTATGCATGTTATAGGTCAATACCGGTATGAATGTAATAAATTAAGTAGGTTACATTCAGGTTGGTAATGTAGTCCCGGTAGGATTATAGCGCGCACCGTATGACAATCTCACCGCGAGTCAATATCGGTTCTCCTTACCACAGGCTATTAATAGTGGCGTTTTTCTTATGTCAACCGAGCTAGAGATGTTGACCGTACTTAGCCGTAACCCAGTTTAATCTTTCTATGCATGAAAATAATATTTTCTAAAAGGATTGAAGATACTCGTAGATGAGCTTGGTTATAATGATAAGATATCATTTATTGATTTATATGCTATAAAAAGATTATTGTTATTACCAGACATTTCCAACCGATATATTCTTCTAAATATTTTTAGTACACATTGTATCCACCTCTTACCGGTTGTAAAACTCACCCATCTGTTATGTGGATGCTAATCAAACTGCAGATTTTATATCTAATGAAGAAGCTTTCAAGTTGATTAAGCAAATAGCGATTTTGGTTGCGGAACTCAAGGTGTGCTTGTGAATATTTTAGATTATATATATATATATATATATATATATATATTGCTAGTGGATTTTTTTGTGTTAGACCTTACAATCTTTTTGAGAAGATTACGGCATGTCAGGCTTGAAATTTCTAATTAATAATTCTTCATAGTTTTGGGGCATGACAGAAATGGTATCAAAGCTTAGGCTGTAGATTTCAAGGGAATTTGATGATAAGTTGAAAGTTGAAAAAAGAAAATATAAATAGATGGCTTATACTCATTCAAGAGCCGACCAAATTTTTTTTAAATGATTCATTATATATATAATCGAGAATGATTAATTTGAATGGAAAATAATGTTATATCCAAATAATTTGAGAGAATTTTATTATACCTTAGTTATGGATTGCATTTGGAAATAGATTTTAAGAATTTAGCGTTGAATTGGAAGATAAATTAGTGAGGATTGATCACCTGAAGATTTAGAATAAAATAATTTATATTTTATCGATATTTAGGATCATTTCTCTTATGGTTTAGAACGCATTTTATGACTTTATAATAAGACTAACTTTAGGCTGAAGATATTTGAACCATTTTTCTAACGGTCATTCTTATGACACTCATATGTTATAAGAACGGTCAAGACATGCTCAGGATATGGGGCCTGAATAAGAATGTCGAAGGTATAAGGCTTCGGACTTAGAGATTGGGTTAAATATTTCGTAAGCCGTAGTTTAGTTTTGTAAAGAAATTATGGTGATATGGTGTGAATGATTGTTCTGGCTATGTTTACATTGAACTAGTGTATGTATATTATATATATATCATAGTTATGAGAATTTTGAGATTTATTAGGATTTGTGATACTAAGGAGGTTCTACTACAAGTTTGATTGAAATATTTCATAACCCGAGAGATAATCATGTATTAAGGATTATAGATGTAAGAGCATATATAAGTTAGGAATAATAGTCGTATGATGTTTGTGTCTTAGCAACCTAGAATAATATCATAGTAGTGACGAATATAAGATTTACTAAAATATAGGATGTAAATAAGATTTGTTCAATTTAGAATTGATTTATATTGATATTTGTGGATCATTTTGGAAAGATAAAAAAATTCTTAGAGTATGCTGAGTAATCATGAATATATTTTTCTTTAATGATTAAGCATACTAGTAGTATACGATACATAAGAGAAATTGCATGTATGTCAATTTGTTATGGTCTATGCATCATGGTTTTAAGAAACTGTTATACGAGTTAAAAGTTTAATATTGATTATCTTGAGATGATTTCTTAAGTTTGAAATTAGTGATGTTTATGATGGCGATGATAGCAGTTTAGAATCGATCGTAATTTATATATATATATATATATATATATATATATATACTTATTGTGCTAAATTACATAATGACTGCATATGGTGGTTGTTTATAGAATATTTTAAAATAATATAATCGATGAGATTAGAAAGCGATCGATTTATTAATTATAATTTTTCCCGTATGGTATAGTATTTTCATAGAAATAGTCATACTTATAAATTAAATTTTTTCGAAAATGTTATTAAAATTTTTATAAACAGTATATTTCCCAATTGTTGTATAGTAAATTTTATTTAGTTCTCATTAGACACTTTTCATTTATATAATAAATGCAATTATATATTTATTTTAAAAATGATTGGTTTTTGTTTTTAAAAAAAGTAACTAGATAGGTATATATAAATCTTTTTTTAAGTTTATTATTAGGAAATTATAGTTTGGACCAAAATACAACTTAATTTATTTATAAAAAAATTTGATTTTGTTTCCATTAAAATCCTATAAAAAACAAATATAAATATTTATTTATTTTGGACAGACTTTCATATTTGTAAAAGAAAATATTGGTATAAAAAACTTAAGTTTTAAATAAAAAATTTGGGATGCAAACTCTCTTTTTTGAAAATGTTAATTAATTTATAATCTAACTATATTTATGCGAATCGTTTTTTTATAAAAAAAACGGCATCCATTTGTTCCCTAGTTCGTTATCATATTGACACATCTGATTCAATATTAATAAACCATGATGTGTTCTTTAGCAAATTTAGACTTGGTGAGGTTAATTTGTTTAAAAGCTTATTCTACTCAAATGTTTAACTTAAGTATTTTGTTACAGATAGATATCTAAGATCAAGTTTTACTTTTATATAGATATTGTTATCATGTCTCATTTTACTACTATTCCAAATTTTTGGTGTATAATACCTTTTCTTTGCATGTAATAAAAATTTGATTTTAAGAACCAGATATAATATTTGTTTCAAATATTGCTCTTAGTATTGTATTTTTTATATAGTTCGATGTACTTACGTAACATTCATTTCAAGTCATCTTTCATCAAAATTATTTTTATTAAACTTTAATATGATACAATTTATTATGATAAATAATACGAGTTGATTTTCTTAATTTACGAATAGTAATTTTGTTCGGTGATGTTCGTTTTGTTGTATTTAAAGTCTTTCAAAAAAATTTAAAATGAAATAAATTGAAAACCTACATAGAAAGTTTATTATGATTCTACATAATTTTAAGTGATTTCTGAATTCATTAAAAAAAATTGTGTTTAAATAAATTACACAATTTCTTTTCTTAAAAAAATAGAATTTAGAATATCTTATCTTATAAATGATTTTCTTTATAATTTTGGTTGCGTTGAATTTTATATGCAGGCGCTTGAAATATTTGTTGATATACATTTTTCTTCTAAAAAAAAGGGAAAGAAAAATGTAACTTAAATTTTTTCGTTGTAATACGACATAAATAATGTCTCGTATTTAAATTTTAATCCTAGCTCAAACTTTAAGATGCGCCTACTTAGTAAAAGTGATTTTGAAGATATTTTCCCATGTACATGATTTTTGCTATTGAAGGTATATGATCGGAAAATGCATTATTGTAACCTTTATGTCGGTTGTTTTAAATGAATTATTTTAATCAGGTTATTATTTGCATTTACGATGATTCGTTACAAATGTTTTTTCTTTCTTTCTATTTTTATATATATATATGATAATGAGATTTTCATGGAACAGTAATAAAATTCTTTCAGATAGTGATTATAGAGTTGCATCTGGTTTTTAACAATATGCATAAAGTATAGTATGTTAAATTCAAATTGATTATTTTTAGTATCTTTTTATAACTAACCAATTTGAAAGGTAGTCTACTTACAGAGAATATTGTTGTGATTGAATTGTTGGGAAAGTTATGCAAATTAATGGAAAAATACCAACATTTATTTAAGAATCAAGATGTCTAGTTTTAAGGACGAAACTTTTTATTAGTTGGATAGATTGTAATAACCAAAATCTTAGCAACCATTCTGATTTTGAGAGTCAAATATTTCTATTTGGAAAGTAATAATAAGAATAAACCTATGCTCTTAAGCTTTTAAATTTTGAAATTTAAAATCTTTTCATATTTGGAAAGGAAGCTGAATAATTTCAGCGGTTACTAATTAATTTGGTGTCTTGATTAGTATTTAACATCCTTAAAATAAAAGACTCATATCTATTTCATATAATCACCATTTCTTAAAAGTTCTATGAAATCAAGATAAATCATACACAAACCCTAGAGACGGAGGAAGAATTCGCAGCAGAGAAGAAGACAAGGAAAAAAGAGTAGAATCGTACCTTTTAGTCATGGATCATAATCATCAATCGATTTTCAATTGAAAGTGAGAATTAAAAACTTTATCTTTCTCATGTTTAAGTAATAAGATTTAGATAGAAAGGGATTAGGAGCTTCTGGCCAGTTATCAAACCTTTATCAATGGCGAACATCAACCATCGAAAAGGAAAATAGAAATTCGGGCTTTGGGTTGTGATCGATCGAGGAAGAGAGTCAGCGCGGTGGTGTCGTCGATGGCCATCGAAGTCGGCGTCGATTTAATAGTTAGAATTAAGGCTCAGGATTTCTTCTCGAAGTCGATTAAAAAAAACGAAGTGAGAAACTGAAGAAGAGAGAAGAAACGGGAGAGAGATGCGACAAAAGATAGAAAAGAGAGAATAGACTTAAGATTTTGATCTTAGACCGGATCCAAATTCATATTCGACCCGACCTGAACCCATAGCTTAAACTCAAGCATATTATGCGTTTGCACCCAGACCCCTGAAGCTCATTGTAATACGTTTTAAACCCTCACTAAAATTTTATAGGTAATTTATAATACTGGAAAATTATATATAACACCTTGATAATTAACAGAGTTAGTTTTACCACCTTATGTCTAAATTAGTGACAGAAAAATTGTAGGAATATAATAGAAAACATTGCACTAGAATTTCTAAATAAAATATAGATATTATATATCTTTAAGTTGGTTCGTATAGCGTTGGGTACACATTCCTTAGTATTTTAGATCTAATACATATTTAGACATTTTAGTAATTATATGTTACATCTTTTCATTATAGCCGTCTATTGAGAACTAAGGAAAGGAATTGGAGTTTAACTAAATTAATTTAGATTTCGAGATCTGGATTTGAAACCACGTCAGACTTTGGTCTTCGAGTACTGTAAGTGATGTTGCATTGTTTATCAATTTACATGTTTTTAAATTCTATAAAATCCCTCTTTTATACATGTTTCACAACGCCGTTAATAATTGAAAATTATGTGTGATATTATATATATTGATTATCTTGTATGATTGATTGTATTGACGCTACATATATATATGGATAAATAAATAAATGTCAATGAATGCATGTTATAATATGTTTATGCATTATATGATATGCTTATTGTTTATATTATTGAGAGGTTTGTATCATATTATTAAACAAGCTCATTATATAGAAAGTGTATTTTCTTCATATAGGTATACACTCATGTGTTGTGATTTGGGTTGGTTTTGTGTATATTACACACTTGGTGGCATGTATGTGTCGTTGTCTATATGGATTCTTATATTCATTTTGGCAAATGTTGTGGTATGCATCCTATAGATCAATACCGGTATAAATGTGAAAAGTTAAGTGGATTACATCCAGGCTAATAGTGTAGTTCCAGTAGGATTATAACGCACGTCGTATGACAATCTCACTGTGGGTCAATGTCGGTTCTTCCTACCACGGACCGTTAATAGTTGTGTTTTTTTAATGTCAACCGAGCTAAAGGTGTTGACCGTACTTAGCCGTAACCCAATTTAATCTTCCTATGCATGAAAATAATATTTTCTAAAAGGATTGCATATACTCGTCGATGGGCCTGGTTATAATGATAAGATATCATTTATTGATTTATATGCTATAAAGAGATTATTGTTATTACCAGACATTTTCAATCGATATATTCTTTTAAATATTTTTGTTACACGTATCCACCTCTTACTGGATTGTAAAACTCACCCACATGTTATGTGGCTGCCAATCAAACTGCATGTTTTATATCGAAATAGAGAAGCTTTTGAGTTGATTAAGCAAATGGCGATTTTGGTTGCGGAACTTAAGATGTGCTTATGAATATTTGAGATTTTATATATATCACTAGTAGATTTTTTTGAGTTAGCCCTTGCAATCTTCTTGAGAAGAAGATTGTGGAAGATTGCGGCATATCACGCTTGAAATTTCTAATTAATAATTCTTTATGGTTTTGGGACGTGATAGGATTTAACGAAGTTATCTAGATTCCAAAGAAAGCTTGCTAGCCAAAACAATAGTATATATATATTATGCCAAGCCTTTTACTTTAAAGGTTATCCAAGCTGATATTTCATAAAGAACAACCTGAGCACTGAGCAAGAAGCATCAATTGGACTCCTTATACAGATAATGTCTTGTATAGATAAGAGAAGAGAAACGCTACAACTAGAAGAACTTACATGCATCCCAACATTTTAGACTCATGATAGAACAATTTGTGTATAGCGATATGTACTAGAAAAACATGCACATTGCAATGAGAAAAATAAGAATAACTTTTCTTTCCTGCTAACCTTGTAGTTGCAAGATATTTCCCACTGGGTGAAAAATACGAAGACTGAACAGCCCTCTGATGACTGATAAATCTTATGCCTTCAGGTCTTTCTTTCTTCATATTCCTCAAGTCCCATATACGCACAGATCCATCAGTCGAACTAGTAGCCATCAAATTCAAATTTCCAGGGTTAAAATCAATGGTATTTATCCTCGCCTCATGCAGCTCCAAGAAGTTTGAAGCTTTTCCCTCTCTCTCATCCCAAACCTTCAAAACACCTCCCCCTTCCCCTACATAAAGGGAGTTGATGTCTTGAGGCGACTGACAAATCGAGTAAAATTCATAATCACTAGAAATTAGCACATCGAAACTCTCTTTCTCAACGTCCATCAATCGAACTAATCCATCATAGCTACTAGTGTATATCTGCAGAAAAATATTAATTTGATAAAATCAAGTGAATATATCATTTCTGCTCATGCGAGTAATTAAGGTTGTAAACAGATACAAATATCCAAGCTGACTACAATCTGTATCTAATTTTTATCAAAATATGTACATATAAATTTCACTTCTGCTTCGTATTCGTATCTTCATCCACTAACAACCACCGGTTACGAATATTATAACTATATCCGTCGCGTAAATATGGTATAAAAAGTAATAATGTTTGACTTCATTGAGTCACCTGATTCCATTAGTCCTCTCATACGGGTATTTGTATCCGATTTTTACCGGATAGAGATAGTAATTTTCATTTTCGATAACTATCCCTAGTCATCTACAACATAAGGATACAGATATAATAACACCTATTTCCGATCTATATCGGATCGGTTTACATCCCTACAGCATTGATGTATCTTTGTAGATTCTCCAACAAAAATGAAGATAAAAATGGAAATTTTTTGAAGTAGAAATCAGATACCTTTCTTGGAGAGTAGGGATGAACAGAAATCCCAGACACGGGAGCCGAATGCGGCTGATAAACATAAATCCCATCGCCGCCACCATCATCCCCATGCAAAAAATCCACATCCCAAAACCCTAGATTCCCAATCTTATTCCCGACGGCGACCACAGTCCGATCCCCAAACGGCAGGAATCGTACGATCAGTATCCTCTCACGCACAACCTTTGCCACATTCTCGGGTCTCAGTACCAAATCGGATCTCGCATCAAAACCCTCGCTTTTCACCGACCCCGGCTCCGATTCAACCCAAGACGAGTTCTTGATCGCTTCGACGAGACCAGCGCCGGAGTCTTTGCGGGTCCCAGAGACGAAGGCGTCGGCGACGAGGAGCGGGCCCCGCTTGCGAGGCGGGGATTTGGGGGACGAGGGTTTGGGAGGCGTCGGCGGATTGGAGGAGGAAGGAGGGATGCCACGTGTCCGAAGGGAGCGGCGGATGACGATGGGGGGTTTGCTGTTATCGGATACGGGTTTGGGTTTTTTCGGGTTGGGTTTCTTCGGGTCGGGATCGAGGCGGCGCTTGAGGTCGGCGGCCCTGCGGTGGAGCATTAGTGCTGACATCATCTCCTCGTTGCGGCGGATGTTGTCGAGACGATTGCGCTCGTACTCCGTTAGGGTTTTGGATTTCGGCGCCATTTCTATTCTAGTTCTAGTGAGAGAAAGCGCAGAGAGAGAGAGATAAGAAGAAGACGAAGAGATCAGCAACGGTTCCTTTTAAAATGACTGGTGGGTCCCACGTGTTGACATGGAATTGGCATACCGGGCATAGGAGGCAAATGTGCCGGGTTAAACGAAAATTTTAAGAGGGAAATGTGCCGGGTGAATGAAAATTTTAGGAGGGAAATATAAAGTCTAAAATAAAAGTAAAACATAAAAAAGTAAATAAAATACAGCAAAAAAACAAATCTCGCTCCTCACAAATTTGAAAAAACATTTCTTTTTTCGTTCGGATTTCAACAATTGGCATAATCCATTATGCTCGCCTCCCGCTCTTTCTTTTTGGTTATATTTGATGATCCATATCCTCATTCTTCAGCCGCCGCTTATTTACCTTGGGTTTTTTCCGGGTCCTTATAGTCGCTACATCTGATCAAAATGCAATATTTGACTCAGTTTCATTTATTACATGCATAACAATAATTCTAACATTATTAAAGACTGTCATTTATCTCACATCAAAAACCTTGGACCCATTATATCTCATGTTCAAAGCCCCATCCACTAACTCAACATGCCCTCTCTCTGAATTTATCCCAAATATGTCTAACCCGAAACACAACATGAATGAATGATCAACGGTTTTCGTTCCATCTCCACAGATTCCACAAAGTACCGAACCCGTCCACTTTGATTGTTTTTAGTTAAAATCACATTATTATAGGCCAACCACATGAATATCTTAACCTTTAAACACACAAAGAACTTCTGTATCATATACTGATCATACAAAGTCACGCCCCCATAATTCAAATTTGAATAGAAGGAATTTATTGAAAGACCTTGGCGGGGGAGTGTTAGGCGGGAAGTACAATAGTTTATGTTAGAAGGTCATCCTCGTTACATGTATTATCTTTTCTGTCTACAAATATCAAACGGAAATTCTGCAGAAACTGATGCATGATCATATTGATGTCTTTGATCATACCTTTCATTTTAGTTGCCCCCATTTGTAGGCTCTATTGTTGTTTTTGTTGTATTGCATACGTTTATTATTATTATTAAGAGGGGGCCAAGATCGTGTTCTTTTTTTGTCTTTTCTACGTTAAATTAGATTTGGCCGCACTTATTCTTGTTATTTCCATTTAGACCCTTGGTTCATATATTCAAACCCAATTTTGGTATTCTTTTCTATAAGAAATTAGTTATTGCCCTAATTTGTCCTTGGTATTTCCATTTAGATCCTTGGTTAGGATACTTGAGCTCAATTTTGGCCTCGGAAAATTAGATTTAGCCACCGATCTTTTTATCTTCGGATATTTTCATCTAGACCGTTGGCTCAAATATTTTCAATCGGCTATGAAATTGTCAAACTTTCCAATCAGAAAAATACTTTTCCTGCCATGATGGTGGAATCCATATAGCTTACATAAATTTTCATTAAATAAAAAATAGGCATAATATCCTTAACATAGGGAATTGCACCCTCTACCCTAATAAGAGTACTTGTAGATGATGTGGACTCCAACTTCCCTGTAATTGTCTTCCAATTACCCTTTCTTATTCTTGATGGTTCCAATTAATCGCGTGAGTGGGTCATAAGCTTGGAAAATGACATGTAGCTCCCAAATCGTAATTATAGCACTTGACCATATATCCAGGCTTTCAATTGAGATATTTGATTGCTGCATGTATTTTTATGCATTCTTTTAAGGTTGTCGAAGGCTAAATATAAATTAATGCTTACTAATTATTAAGAATAAAATAATTCTTCTTCTCATTTCGAGCAATTTTTATCGAGAATAAGAAGTGAAAAGCCACGATCTTCTCCTTATAAATTTTTCATTTGAATTGATAAAGCTCATTTTTGGTAATATAAGAAAAAAGTAGTTCAACTCTCTATTTTACTTGAAATTTTCATTTGTACATTGGCTCAAGTGTTCGTAATTGGATGTGTATTATCAAAATTTGCAATCACCCCCTCCCATTCTTGCATAATTCCACTTAACTCCCATCCACTTTATACTAATCTCACATAGGTGAGCGGTCGTGTGCTAGGAAAATAACGTAGCCTCGATCTTAATGAAAACAACTAAAAATTATATCCAGACTTTTGATAAGAATGTTTAATTATCGTCTCTATCTTTATTACGGCTGTAAATGGATATGGATAGATCGAATGGAACTGTAATTATATCTGAATTTTATTAAAGATGAATATTGATTTTCGTGTCCGATGAATACCCATATTAGTATTTATATTCGTATCCGTCAACGATAACCCTATACGAATATTTTTAATAATATTTTCTAATTTTAGTTTATGTAAACCATCCCTGCTATTCATATAAATAGAATGGGATTTTTGTTACAAATAAATACTGTGATTGTCTGATAAAACGCAACCAACTTTTTTTATTACAAACAAATATTACGAGCTTTCGCGTTTTTTCCATAAACTTTCAAAGTTTTCACTTTGAATGCTTTTCAAATAAACAACATGGACTTTGACCGTTATAAATAAATACCAGGAGCTTTCTATATTTAATTGTCTTTCTTCGTTATAGCTGGGGGATGGGGGTTATATTTTGGACGCTCGCCATGAATATGAATATACAAATGAAACGTAAAAACCCATCTCTCCAAAAAAAAACGGCTATTCACCGCAACGATCACAATATTTCAACACAAGCAACATATCGATAAACATGACAGAACAACAACGCGAGTATCGATTTTGTAACCCCATCTAATTAATTCATATAACAAATAAACGACGTTTTACCAAACGTTATGATACTCACAGTCGCAAGCACCTGCATGAAGATTACGATATTATAATCTTGCACAAATTTAGCTAACACTTTAATTTTCCAGTCTCCGAAAATCAAGTGCACCAAGATACCTAAGAATTCCAATCTTTTGGCCAAACTGGAAGCCCGAACGAACTTGAAACTCATGCGAAACACCGCGGAGTGGGCATACAAAAAATCAAACACGACTTGAGGGGCCTGGAGAGGGGGCACCACCCTCCGAGACCACCACAAGGGGTTATCGGGGGCTACGCCAAACCTGAGAGCACCTTATGGGTGATCTCGGTTTTGGTCTACCCCCAAGGCCACCTTATGGTGGTCTTGGGGGGTCGGTCCCCTTCCTCGGCTCCCTGAGGTCTCCCCCGAACAAACACGCAACTCCCCGTGGCTTCTCGGTCCAAACCGTGAGCCTACGGGGAGCGCAATCATCAAAACAATTGGAATTATGGGCTGAATTTTGTGGCTGAAATCAGAACACAAAAAACGCGAGATTGTAACATCGTAAAAGCCGGTCTAGACTCTGGCTGGGCTCTGATACCACTGTTGGGTTCTATGAACTTTATATGATGAATTTTAAAAGAGAGAAATTGGTTTTAAAAATTTAGTAGAGAGCAAGAACACCAACCTAGAATCTTAACCATAATCTAAACTAGCAAACCACACAAGGTTAGAATTATAACTATCCTTGTAACATCTTCACATGCTCCGCACTTGTGTTGGACTTCATGTAGTGCTCCTAGATGATATAAATAACTTTGGTGAAAACCTCCTCCATCATAGATGATCCATCTTGAGAGTTTCCTCCAATGGCTTCAAACTTCAATAGAAGTTAACCTAAGTAACTTGTTTGCTAATTAAGTTAGTGGGGAGGTAGTTTTTCGCTCTAATTATTTTCTCACTTAATTAATTTCCATTTTCACTTTCAAAAGATGAGGAAGATGAAGAGAGCTAGAGAGAGAAGATGAGAGAGGGCTTGTAAAAGTTTTGAGAGGAAATTCAAATAATAGGACTATTCAACAAAACTTAGAAACAATCTCAACCATAGGATTTTATCAAATCTCCAAATGTCCGCTCTCTTTCTCTCCCCTCCACTTGTCACCGCAAAGAGAGTGTTATGGTATATGTTATCCCGATGGAACAACATAACCTAAAGTGAACCCAAAAGGAAAAAGAAATAAAGCAAAGAAAGTAAATAAATACTCAACATAATATTTTCTTTATTCTTAATTCAAAATTGAGATAAATATAAAGCGACATTGTAACAACCCTAATTTTCGATACACTTTTTCCTATACAAAATTTTTCAAATATATTTTCTAAATCCACAAAGGGGTATTTTAGCCAGAGCACAAGATTTAGGTAATTATTTTTGTTTTTAATTACAAGCTACAAGAATGAAATAACTCCATTTTTAGTGTACAAGAAATTACTTTAAAATTTAATGTATACTTGGAGTATTTACTCTTGCTGCTATCATTTTAAGTAATTAAATAACACAATAATCACAAGAAGGAGCTTGTAGCTCATTGGTAATACCTTGCACTGTTGAACCAAGCCACCGGAGTTCAAATCACACGCCCCACATTATTTTTGTATTTATTTTGTTTTAATTTTTTTGAAGTCAATGGTAAAAAGGCCATAACTCCCAAAATATGTACTGGACAACAAAAAGTAAAAATACCAAGTTGTTCCTCAGGAAAACCCCCGGTCATTGGACACTTGACTCGGCCCGACTCGGCGCATCCGGCAGGCGATTCGGCCGACTCGGTCCGGAGCCGCCGGCTGGACTTGGCCGGACGGCCGAGTCACCAACTGAGAAAAGTTGGCTCTTGACTTATTCAACCCTCTTGCACACTTATTATACCTGGATCGGTTTTTATTTGGCCAATAAATCCCTTTTACTCCTAGGTTTAATGATTTTTAATGAATTTTTAATGTTTTTATATTTTTTTAAATATTTTTTAATCCAAACCCTAACCCTAACCTAGCCCTATATAAAGACCCCTATCCTCTACCTTTTTCCCTCACAACTCTAAGTTCACTCTCTCAAATTCTCGAGAACTCGGTACGAAGAGCGAGAAGCGAAGCGCTGCCGAAATCGACGACGGATTCCGGCGACCGGATCAGAACCTTCGCGACGTTTTCGACGAATCGACAACCACCACATTCCTTAGCTTCCTTAACTTGTCCAAACCGTAAGTCCCACCTTCTTCTATCTCTCTTTTCTTTAAAGTAAAAATACGACTTTTTGGAACCCGACGGAAATCGGACAAACCGATTTCCGATTCGGTTTTTCTCTAAATTTTCACTTGTCACCTAATACATATTATCTACCCATATGCTTGTTGACTATTAATCACCCATAAACCAATTTAATCAAACTTTTTCACATAAAATGATAACTTCTTTGCAAAACCGTATTCTTTTCATAAAAATACCATGAAGTTCATTTTGTTAGTTCAATTAATTCCCTCACTCCTAAATAGGTTTATCTTGATCACTAAACTTGTAGAACCCAATTTGAATAAAATTTCACACATAAAATGATAACGTTTTCGAATACCGTATTCTTGCGCTGTAATACCTTTAAGTTTAACATAGCATGTTTTACCTTTAAACTTCACCAAAACTTAAAATAAGTCACGAGGTAATGACCTACCCCTACACACACTCAATATAACCCTAATTGATAAATATCAAAACACAGAATACGAAATTACAGGACTTTTCACTAAAATACCCTAATCTTTATTTAAAGCTTTAAGTTGTAAACTTTTCTAGATAAAATCTTTTAATAAAATGAAAACACGATTGGTCATGGACATCGATCGTTTATCTAAACTGTCTTGTGGTGCCTAGGCAAGTGTGTCTAAGGCTGGTGGTTTTTAATTAGGCCCACGACTGTGGTTCCTTCCCACTTACCTGGCACTCACCTGGCCGCAATTGACGGTGAAGATGCGATTTGAGGCTTCTAATGACTCATCGTTTAGACCTTAGAAATATGCTAGTTGGTTTAGGAAACCCTAATAACTAAAATACGGAAAACTGTACTCTTTTGCAAATAAATACCCCATATTTATAAAACCGTTTTCCCAAATGAAAAGTATTTATAAACCTAAGCAAAGCGCCGCTACAACCCACTTTTGGGGAACCTGTTAGGGATAGTACGGTTCATCGTGCACCCGCAGGCTAGTAGTGCGAGATTCAGACCTCCGCAAGAAGCATTCGGTCTCTAAGGGTTAAAATACGACATTTAAGGAAAATGAGATTTTTGAAAATAAAATATTTATATAAAATTATTCATGTGTTAATATATATATAATTATCATTTAAACACCTATTTTATCCTAATATAAAGTTTCCACATTTTTCTAAAAATTACAAGATTAAAAGTTACACTAAAATACCATGAATTTCAGATAAAACAATTAATACTTTTATTAGGATATATTCACTAGAATAACACAAATAAAATTCACATACATTATAACAATAAAGATGATTATTAAATACTTGAGGTGTATTTTGAAAACTATACAAAAGTATTTTTACATAAAACCCCCTCAAGTTTTACAAATTACTATAAGGCCCCTAGCTAATATTGAACTTCAAATCATCTTCTTCTAGTCTAATTCGGGTTAGAGTCTGACTATTTCTAACTTGAATATGATTCAAGTCAATCTATATTCTTTTATATTCCAACACAATTTGAATACATGAATCCCTGAATCCAGTTAACAATATATTCTTTTTGACTGAATCAAACCATGGATATTCATCCATTTTCCTGATATTCCATTTACCTGATTATACAGTTGTAACATGTTTACTGATATCATGGTTTTGGTCAGTCACCCAACTTACATATTCCAATACCACATTACTGTTAAAACACTACGGGGTTTAAGGGGTAGATTGGTACGGAAGATGTTAAAAGTGGCACGAGGTGGTCAGATTAAGACACCTAACCTGAATCCTATTGCTGTTGTACCGTGGCATAACGGTTCCTTGTACTTTCCTTTTGCTCTGATCTCTAGCATATAGAGATCCCCTTCGTATACACTGGCATTCTTCTGTACCAAGCTACAAACAACAGCGTTACACAATGTTCCATAATATTCAACAATATAAAACTTTAGAAAATATTATTACTCTGTCATTCTCATTCTTCTTATTCTTTGGGACTTACCGAGCGACCTGTTCGCTGACGACATTCTATTTCCTTCTTCTTTGAATGTCGTCAGGTGCGTTGGACCAAGCTAAGATCGAGCCCACCGGTGAAGATTTGGAGCAGTTCCAGGAAGATCCAGAGCTCTAGATACTGTACCTTGTTCTTTCCAGTTTATTTCATTTTCTGTTATGCCACTGTTTAGGCATTTCTTTTCATTCCAGTTGTATTTTTCTTTTCCTGTATTGTACAAAGAATGCTATTAATAAAAGTTGCTATTATTTCTATATTATCCGTCTCTTGTGATTTACTTTATATTGCTTAGTTACGCTTAGCGTATATACTTCTGAGTATATACGTAGCGGGCCTCGTCGCGTCTCCTTCACCGTATACTGGGAAGCGAGGCGTGACAGACATAATACTAGTAAATGTTAGTGTTATATGCCCTAGAGGCCATTATTGTATAGTACTGGTTTGTATATTACATTTTGGAAGCTTGGAATATATACACGGATTTATGACAGTCTTGCTCAATATGGTAGTATGCTACTTGGTTTGTATCTATTTTAATATGTGTGCATGTTTCTTTTAACGTATCGTAATACATATTGGTAGAGCCCTTATGATATTTGCTTAACTACCAGCGTTGTGATGGCAGTCACACCAGTGGGGGCTGGGTAGTCTATAAGCACATCCTTATATAGGTCCCTAATCGTAGGATTATCGAGACAGGGCATCGATAATCCGGAGTAGACTAATGTATACGCTTCTCATCCCAGCAGGGGAGATGGTCTGTCCCACAGCCATTAGTACGTCGTATTGGAGATAGCATGCAGGTGCTCATTAGGTTATGAGTTACACTGGACAGACTCGTAGGGTACTGCTGGTTGGTACTATACCTATCGTCAGGTAGCAGTTCTCAGGTGACATGAGTACAGCATAGTCCGTTGACTTGACACTGCCACTTCGCCTCAAGTGTGTTCCCACTATTCTTAGGTCACTATCCTACCACGGCTCTATTGAGTCGTGCAAACAGGTAGTAGTTGGGTACAACCCCGAAGCACTTGGAGGAAGTTGCGGTTAGATAGGATCTGTCTCTCCCGACATTGGGGGTTGATGTCGCGCTGTGTTCGGAAAGCTATTACACAAAGTCCCTGGCCAGGGCAGGCGAAATTTACCGGTAGGTACTCCAGTAGTTTCTCAGGGTGTTTTGGGCTGCACTCCGATACGACTTATTGCGCTATTAGGGGTCTAACGTTTACCGTCCCTCTAAGCCCGATATGCGATACTCTTAGACAAACAGACTGGACTGTACGGAGATTATCATAGACATGTTCGGTAAGAGTTCGGATGAGTTTGCTCATCGTTTTTCTTATCGACAGATATTTGGGTAGCCGTTACGTGCAGCTAGTACCGCTGACGTGTTTGTGGTTAAACCCACTGTCAGCGTACTGTCGAGTCTTTTAGAGTCCCACACAGAGGTTTTCCCTGCTTCGGGCGAAACAATGTAGAGGTCGTATGGTTTTACGACAGGGTTCGAACATATACGTGTACTTATGCACGTATGATGTTCAGACGGATTATACTAGTGGGCTTTGGTTTAAGCCAGAACCTAGTATTAGATTATTGGATTAGTTTCGTCTCATTGTATTCGTGTTTCTCGGAATATGGATACGAGTATGTATATACAGATGAGGGGCATTCTTTTAATTCTCTCAAGATTGTTTTTAGAAGGAGACACCTCATTAGGGTTTTTATTATTTGATTAAAACAATTATGAGGTGGAGGAAATGAATTGTTATTTTTATATGATGATTGAAGTATGGCTACTTGGTTTGGCTATTGAGGCTTGGTTTGACTTAGATATTTTGTGAGATATTTTTATGGCATTAGATATTTTGTGTGAGATATTTTTGAGCATGCTTATAGTCATATCAAGAGCCATATTCTATTATCATTATCAAAAAACACTTTCTCTTTCCTCAAGCTCTTTCTATTCTTCTTCCTCTCAACCCTTATTGTTTTATGTGTTGAGAATCCTAGGGTTGGTGAGACTTAGCTATTCAAAATCACTCTCTACTTCCTATAGGCTACTTAGATTAGTACACTAAGTACCATAGTTACCTCATCTTAGAGGTAGAAGCTCAAGGTAGACACTCTCGGATGGATCTTCTTCGATTCGAGGAGGCCGACGAGGAGGCACAATTCATACACACTCCAAGGAGCTCACGAAGAGGAGAAGGAAAGCGAGAAGAAGAAGGGCCAGTAGCTCGAGGTATAACTCTCTTACATAGTAGTTAAACCTCTTAGATTGTTTGTTAGTTAGGGTTTAGTTACGATCCTGGAGTTTAGTCGATGTTACCATGCTTATAAAAATCGTTTTTACCTATTCCACCTCCCCGCGAACCCGCGGGGTGCGTGACATCGACTTACAGCAAATACATATACTAATATATGTATTAATATATTAAATCAAAGCAGATTTAATATCCGTCTTTCAAAAAGACTGGCTAGTATTATCAAATGTCTGATTACCGTCAGTGTATAATATGTAGGGTATATATATGCCCTAGAGGCCATTATTTGTAATAGATACCATGGATATGTATATATGTACATGACAATCTTACTCGAAATGATAGTATGCTATCTGGTTTGTCTTTATCTTAACATATGCGTATATTTTATCTGTTATTACGTACTACTTATACATGTTGATAAAGCCTGTAGGATAATTACTTGACTACCAGCGTTGTGATGGTGGTCATACTTGTGAGGGCTGGGCAGTCTGTAAGCATATCCTTAAACTGTCCCTAGTTGTAGGAATATCGAGACATGGCATCGATATTCCAGAGCAGACTAGTGTATACGTTTCTAGACCCCGATGAGGGACGATGGTTAGTCTCACAGCCATTGGTATGTTTCACCTAAGATTGTATACAGGTGCTCGCCGTGGGTGAGTACACTGGACGGACTCGCCGAGAACTACCGGATGGTATTATACCTAGTGTCAGATGGCAGTTCTTATATGGCATGTGTACATGTAGTCTGTAGACCTAAAATCATCGTTTGTCTTGTCGAAGTCGAACATCGACAAGGAGGGAAACAATCACTTATGAGTCCTCTCGACTTATAAGGAAGAAAATTCTCTTGTGAGATCCTTACAACTCTCAAGAGAAAACGCACTTAAGAGTCCTCACGACCCCTAAGGAGAAAATACACCTACAAGTTCCTCACGACTCATTGGGAGAAAAGTCTTTATGAGACCCTCACGGCTCATAAAGTTGGAAAGTCTTAGGCAACAGATCCTAACCCTGTTTCCTAAGCCATCGCTACCCTATAAAGAGTTCAAGATGAACTGTTATCTACCATTTATGGGCCACACTTGCCAAAGCTACATGCCACTAAAATGGAGAAGTTACTCATGAGCATATAAAATACTTCACGCCAGAGTAAGACATAAAAAAATAGAAGGGTGCGGCTCATGGGGATGAGGGCTTGGAACTATATCCCTTAAGAGTTAAGATTTGAGTCAATGATAAATGACGACGCTTGTGTCCGCTCGTTATCTTCTCAGATCAAGATTCTGAAAGTTATATGCCAACTCGAAAATGGTCATACGCCATGCATAACTCTGCACTACTTCACCCACATACATACTTACGTGGGCAAAGTAGTGGGGGGCATTTGTTCTCGTCAAAAATTTCTGCGCAAAAGAGCCCAAGGTATCAAATGGTAGTGATACGCTTAAGAAAATGAGAACCAGTATTTTCCGGGCTGTTTTTTGATAAACTTCCAAATGAGAAACAGCTAAATTCTGATGATATTGGGAGCATCTCGAAACACCATTCGATTTGATATATTATGGGCCTCATAATTCATCCGGGATCAAAAGTTATGAGGCATCACGTGCCTACACGTGATCGGGGGTCACGTGCCAGCACGTGACAGGCTTTGAAAGCCTTATAACTTAATAGAATTTAATTCTAAAAAATCAGGAATTACCTCAATGAGAGTTAAAACAGAAATAAAAACAACGGCTGAAGAAGGACCCAATTGGGGGTCACGTGCTCACACGTGACCAATGGTCACGTGTTGACACGTGATAGTTAAAACAGAAATAAAAACAACGGCTGAAGAAGGACCCAATTGGGGGTCACGTGCTCACATGTGACCAATGGTCACGTGTTGATACATGATAGTTAAAACAGAAATAAAAACAAACGGCTAAAGGAAATACCTCAATAAGGTATCACGTGCTCACACGTGACCAATGGTCACGTGATGGTTAAAACTGAAGCGTAAATAAACGCTGAGAAAAAGACTCAATTGGGGGTCACGTACTCACACGTGACCAAGCCTTACAGTTTAATAGAATTAAATTCTAAAAGCTTCTAAATCTTTCCAAATGGAAAAGAATTATGGGGACCATTGGATTAAAGATCCAAGGGTGATTAAAAATCACCAATTTATGGAAAAAATCTTAGACAAGGAAAGATTTCCCCTAAATCTCACCGAAAATAACAAACAGAATATCTTTGGATTTAAAATTCAACGGCGAATAAAATTCACTAAATGTTCTAAAAGATCATATTAATTATGAAAGCAAACAAAATCTTTCAACAAAAGATTTACTAAACAAATTGATTCTTTTCCTTCTCCTATAAATAGAAGCCAAGAGAAGAGAAAAGAGGGGAGAGGGATAGAGTTTTGGAATCTTGAAATTTCAGAGAGAGAGAATTTAATTCTCAACAAAGAAAACCCTATGTAAGAAAATAAAGAGGATCAAAATTTCAAACAGAGAATTTAATTCTCAATTCTAAGAGTTTAACTCTTCTGCACAGAAGAACTTAGTTCTTCCTCTGGTCGAAGATCTGCAAAGAGCACATCTCCCCATAAGTTGAGAATTTAATTCTCATCGGGTTGAGATCCTGCCATGCAGATCCAAAACTTAGAGAGGGGATTGAGTTTAGAGAATTTAATTCTCCCAAAACAAAGTTAGGGTTTAACCCTATATGAGAATTTAATTCTCCCAAAGTTACAGGAATTTAATTCCTTCAAGATGAAAACTAGGGTTTAACCCTATATGAGAATTCAATTCTCCTAAAAAGTTACAGGAATTTAATTCCTTAAAGATGGACAGAACTAGGGTTTAACCCTAATTGAGAATTTAATTCTCTCAAATTCACAGGAATTTAATTCCTCTTAAAATGAAATTAGGGTTCAACCCTATATAAGAATTTAATTCTTTCATAATAGGAATTTAATTCCTCTAAACTCATAATTAGGGTTTTAACCCTACAGAGAATTTAATTCTCAAAATAAAATAAGAAGACTTAAAAGATCTCCATCCATGCAAAGAATTAGGGTCACGTGTCCCCACGTGACCCCTGAAAAGATCCCCAAAAATGAAAAGGAATTAGCCCTGAGGCAGTGCCTCACGTGCTCCCATGTGACCTTCATTATATATGGAACAAAAGCAAAGGCAAAATCTGACTTGGGTGCTCTCACGTGTTACCACGTGATCCCTAATAAATGTTCTAATAAATCAGGGCATGAGTATACATCGCGTGCCCACACGTGATGGCTACGAAAATTAAAAGTGTTTAATATTTGTTTGCAGAACAAAATAAAGGGGATCTGGCCCCACTTTTTGATGCCATCACGTGCTCCCACATGACCTCTTCCTCTTCTAGTGTTTAACACTAATCTGACAATTTTGTTTCCAGTGTTTAACACTGTTATCTTTTAGTGTTTAACACTAATTTGAGAATCACATTTCTGGTGTTTAACACTAATTTGATAATCTTATTTCCAGTGTTTAACACTGTTGTTCTCTAGTGTTTAATACTAGTTTTAGCCAAATTGGCTAATTTTCTAGAGGCAAAGCCTCCCCTTCAATTGAATCTCAAAATTGAATAGAAACTCAGAGGTATAATGTTTAATCCTTAGCCAAAGACCCAAATGTTATCAAAGCCCTCAAACTCTTGTTTAGTATTGCTAAATAATGTGGGCTTGAACTCAGACAAATGTCTAATGGTCCAACAGAGGGCCAATACTTCAAACTTAATTGGACTTAGCCCAAAGTTGGCCATAAGTCCTCAATTCAGATTTAACTGAGCCAGTGTGCTCATAATCTAATTAATTGATCTTAGTTCCAAATTGAACTACAGATCTCCCAATCAACTTTGGTTCAAGGGTACATCTCTGAACTCCTCTGATATTGTCGTTGTAATCCTTCAATGTCTTCAGAGAGGTGACGGGTCTCAACAACCATACATTTCATGGACTATGATGTCCTTAACCTTGATTGTGAGGTCTTTAAACTCACGGACTGTGATGTCCTTAACCTTGACTGTGATGGTCTTAACCTTATGGACCGTGATGTCCTTAATCTTGACTGTGAGGTCTTTAAACTCACGGACTATGATGTCCTTAACCTTGACTGTGAGGTCTTTAAACTCACGGACTATGATGTCCATAACCTTGGACCACCATGTCCTTAAACTGGTAATGGACCACCATGTCCTTAAACTGGTAATCGACCGCAATATCCATAAACTAAACAATAGAGCCCAAATACTCTTTTGTTGGATCTAAACGATCCCGTTAAGTTGATCTTAGTCTAAAATTAGACTAACGTATTCTTAACAAACGTTTAAGTTGATCTTAGTCTCAAATGAGATTAACGTATCCTTAGACCCAAACCCCCAAACCCAAATCTAAGAAAGATAAGGATTTGGACTAGTCCACGCCCTACGGGCGACAACATAAATTAGTCTCCGTATACAATCCACGGGCAACCAAACACAAAACAAACACCCACGACACGAAGTGACCATCTGGAGAAGGAGAAAGTTGTTACTGTGATGTGGTAGCGTAATTAACTGCAGGGGCTTGCGCCTGCAGGGAAGAGCGTCCCTACAATCAAAAACCCCTCAAGCGAGGGGGAATCTGACGAAGTCTGCTACATTGGCCGCATCCGTTTAAACCTTCGATACACGGTGCCATAAATCAACTTGGTATTTTCGGAGAGGTGGACGGATAGCATCAATTAGTATCTTCTCCGAATCTCAGGCAAGACGTTTGTCTTGCCGTCTTTCGGAGGGGAACAATGGTAGGTCGAGATTTGAGCATGAAGGGAGTTTAGCGTCGGGCATCCCAGGAGGATGTTGTAGGACGAGGGGATCCCGGCGGTGATGAATTCCACCTGTACGGTCCTTGTACGGCCCACTTCCCCAATGTTAAGAAGGAGGGTAACCACTCCCTCGGCCGGGATGGAGTGATTGGTAAACCCCGATAGGATGTGGATGGTTGGCCGTAGGTCTGATGGGCCGAGCCCCATACGCTAGAAGCAGTCGTAGAAAAGGATATCCGTCGAGCTTCCTGAGTCGACCAATATCGTTCAAACCTCGTAGCGGTGGACCCGTGCCATAATCACGAGAGGGTCATCGTGAGGCAAGGATATACCGTGGAGGTCTTCATCAGTGAAGATGATGGGTTCGGCGGTCTTGCACTTCTTCCGGGGCTGGTCGCTTGTTCCCTCGACGGGTAGGAGGCGGCGAATCTCGCCGACTCCATATGCACACCTCGAAGAAACGACCATGATTTGGCCGATCGTTAATGTGAAAGGTTCCTAGGCACACTATAGAGGTCTCACAAGGCATCAACCATGCCAATTTCAAATTTTATGGGTGCCGAGAAACCCTAATATGGATCATTGACTAGAAATCTAGGCGAAATACGAATCTAGTTAACAATTTAACTAAAGATCAGAAGCTACAACCTTTGTAGATCCGGATATCCACTTCCTTAGCTCCACGTAGGCGTCCTCTCGCTGTCCATCTTGAATCCCGAACTCAATCATCGGCTTCATCGGGAAAATGGGCGGACTAGGTCGTCGGCTTCGTGCCGAAGATGATCTACGTCGAGGCATCACAAGTTCAAGCTCCGACTTCACAAATTTGTGAAACTTGTGAAGAAAACACCCAAAACAACTTGGCAAGAGGTAGAGGGTGAATAAATAGGAGGTGGGTTCACTTTAGAATTTGATTTCTCACTTTAGAACTCAAGTTGCCATTGATGGCATCAAGCTTTTTCTTTTGAAGATGAAGAAGAAGATGAAGCTAGAATATGATGAGTATTATTTTTAAAATGAAAAGTAAATGAATACTTATCATATACTAACTAGGGTAGAGTGTAGAGAATAGACCATGGTTACTTGGATGGGTTAGGGTTAAGCATGAAGACAAGAATGGTTAAGAAGTCAAAGCTTCATGAAGCTTCAACTAGAAACAAATAAAGCCACCATTCTTATCTAAATCATTTCCAAATAAATAAACAAATAAATAAATGAAAAAGCAAAACCCTAATCATCTCTTAACCATGGTTTAATCCTTTATACTTAACCACATGATCAAGTATCATCAAACATGATACAAATATGTGCACAAAAGTATATCACATATACTTCTTGCACATCAAGTGAGAAAATCCATTTAAAGTGAACCAATACTAGTTAATGCAAAGTAATATATCAAATATATAATTATACATTAAATCATTAAATCAACATTTGATTTAACGATCCGGTCATATCGCATATAACCGACTAGTATCCTATGTATCGGCTCATCGAATCAATCCTTGATTCGATATCTAGGTTATATCGAATATAACCAATCGATACATTCATCGCGAGAATGAAATACGGTATCACATACACGCATTATTCTCGGTCCTGCACATATCTCATATGCGCTCCTATTTCGTTTCGCTTGAGCCAGGAAACCTCTGTGTAGGACTCTAAAGACTCGTCAATATGCCGGCAGCAGATGATAATCATATCAAGCACCCACAAGCCGCAAGCGGTCTGCCAAACGTAACGGCCACCCGGGTATTGAGCGATCAGAAGATCGACGAGCTAGCCCGCTCACACTCCTGTGAATCCAACCAGTAACACTTACCGTACGGTCCGGTCTGTTCGTCTGATATGTCGCATATCAAGTCTAGGGGTGGTAAACGTCAGACCCCAATAACCGATAAGTCGTGCCGATGAGAGGCTCATAACGGGTCGAGAAACTACTGGTAACACTTACCAGCAAATCTCTGATCAGCCCTGGCCAGGGACTTCCCTGTTACGGCCAATCGAGCACAGCGCAACATCAACCCCCAATACCGGGAGAGACGGAACCCCTCCTATCGCTCATTGCCTCCATGTGACTCGGGACTGTACCCAAAGACCACCGTTTTGCATGCCCTCATGGACGTGGTAAGGTGGAGATCAAAGCACAGTGGGAATCACACAAGACTCTATGACGATCTCGGGTCTACAGACTAACCTGTATAAGTGTCACCTGAGAACTGCCATCTGACGTGAGGTATAATACCATCTGGGAGTTCTCGGCGAGTCCGTCCAGTGTACCCAGTCTCTACTGAGCACCCGCATACCATCTCTGATGTCAAACACCAATGGATATGGGATCATCCATCGCCCATCTCATGGGTCGAGAAGCGTATACGCTAGTCTACTCTGGTATATCGATGCCCCATCTCGATACACCCACGACTAGGGACCTTGAAGGATGTACTTATGGACTACCATGTCCCCACTAGTATGATCTGCATCATAGTCCAGGTAGTCAAGTACACATCCTAAGGGCTTTACCAACATGTAACCATAAGACAGTTTAAAGAGACTAGTGTACATGTTAAGATAAAGAGTAACCAGGTAGCATACTATCATATCGAGCAAGAAAGTCATCTCTATATATATGTCCAAGCATCCAATATAATATACATCATCTGTACAATACTGGCCTCTAGGGCATACATACAACTAACAATCTCCCACTTGCATTAGGGCCAGCTGCTGTAGTATCGCATACCGAGCATCCCGAAGAGTCTCTCAAACTGTATCTGGGGAATGGCCTTCGTGAGTGGATCCGCCGTGTTGTTCTTCGTGTCAACCCTCCTGACCTCGATCTCCCGGCGATCAACTATCTCCCGGATCAGGTGATACCGCCTCAGAATATGCCTGGATCGCTGATGGGACCTGGGTTCCTTGGCCAAAGCCACCGCTCCATTGTTATCGCAATACAAAGGTATTGGATGCTCAATGGATGGAACCACTCCAAGTTCAGTAATGAACTTCTTGATCCAGACAGCCTCTTTGGCAGCATCGTTGGCAGCGATGTATTCAGTCTCCATCGTCGAGTCTGCCACGGTTTCCTGCTTGGAACTCTTCCAGCTAACCGCCCCTCCGTAAAGGGTAAAGACAAATCCCGACTGCGACTTAGACTCGTCCTTATCACTCTGGAAGCTCGAATCGGTAAAGGACTCCACTTGGAGTTCTCCGTTACCATACACCAAGAGCATCTCTTTAGTCCTTCGTAAGTACTTGAGAATGCTCTTCACAGCTGTCCAGTGACTCTCTCCAGGATCAGCTTGATACCTGCTCACTACACTTAGTGAGTATGCAACATCGGGTCTGGTACATAGCATCGCGTACATGATAGAGCCTACAGCCGAAGCATAGGGTATCCCTTGCATGCGAGCTCTCTCCAAATCAGTCTTGGGAGACATCTCTTTGGAGAGAGTGACTCCAGAGATCGTGGGCAAGTTCCCACGCTTGGATTCTTCCATACTAAACCTCTTTAGTATGGTGTCAATGTACATGGATTGGGACAATCCCAATATCCTTTTGGATCTATCTCTATAGATCCTGATTCCCAATATGCAGGAGGCATCACCAAGATCTTTCATTGAGAATCTTTGTGATAAGAAGAGCTTGACCGATTGCAGCATAGGAATATCATTTCCTATCAAGAGTATGTCGTCCACGTACAATACGAGGAAGACAACCTTACTCTCTGCCACCTTCTTGTAGATACAAGGTTCATCTGGATTTTTGATGAAATCAAACTCTTTGATAACGACGTCAAAGCAGATGTTCCAACTCCCCGATGCTTGCTTTAATCTATAAATGGATTTAAGCAGCTTGCACACCTTCCCGCTGCTCCCACTATCTACGAAGCTCTCTGGCTGAGTCATGTACACGCACTCTTCTAAATCACCATTTAGAAAGGCGGTCTTAACATCCATTTGTCAGATTTCGTAATCATGATATGCAGCGATGGCAAGCATGATCCGGATGGATTTAAGTATAGCCAATGGAGAAAAGGTTTCGTCATAGTCCACACCTGGTCTTTGACGAAAACCTTTTGCAACAAGTCTAGCTTTGAAAGTTTCCACTTTCCCATCTACACAAATTTTCTTCTTGAAGATCCACTTGCTCCCAATGGGTTTTACCCCTTCAGGAGCAACTTCCAAAGTCCATACTTTGTTGGTGTACATGGATTCTATCTCGGACCGCATAGCATCCAGCCATTTCACTGAGTCCCTACTCGTGATGGCCTGCTCGAAGCTAGTTGGGTCATCATCCTCCATGATGCAATCCTCGCTCCCACCATCCATGAGAAAACCGTAGTATCTCTCAGGTGGGCGAGGAACCCTACTAGATCGGCGGAGAGGCTGAGGTTCGTCGGGAGCTACTGAATGCACTGGTTCCACTAAATCTTCTGTTGTGTTTTGTTCAGCTGGAACCTCTTCAAGTTCTACCTCAGAGCCACTAATTTCTTTTGCAAGAAATTCCTTTTCTAAAAAGGTGGCATGTTGAGCAATAAATACTCTTTTTTCCTCACTGTGGTAGAAGATATACCCTCGCGAATGTTTGGGATATCCAACAAATTTACACAAAACAGATCTTGCCTCATGTTTGTCCGGTTTTTGTCTTTTGACATAGGCCGGGCAACCCCATATCTTTATAAAATTAAGACATGGTCTCTTCCCTTCCCATATCTCATATGGTGTGGTAGGCACAGATTTGGTGGGAACCCTGTTCAGTAGGTATGCTGCTGTTTCCAGTGCATATCCCCAGAAAGAAACAGGTAACTCAGCTACACTCATCATAGAGCGCACCATATCTAATAGGGTGCGGTTTCTCCGCTCTGATACACCGTTGTGCTGTGGTGTATATGGAGGGGTTAGCTGAGAGAGAATCCCATTCTCTTTTAGGAAGTCCAGGAATTCAATGCTCAAGTATTCTCCTCCTCGATCAGATCGTAGGATTTTAATACTTTTTTCGGTTTGGTTCTCAACTTCTTGTTTATATTCTCTAAATTTCTCAAAAGCTTCTGATTTGTGTTTCATCAGGAACACATACCCGAACCTAGAGAGATCGTCAGTGAATGTAATGAAGTACGAAGAACCATCCCTGGCATGTGTAGACATTGGACCGCATACATCACTATGTATAAGTCCCAAGAGTTCGGTAACTCTTTCTCCGTGTCCCGTAAACGGAGTTTTGGTCATCTTGCCTTTGAGACATGACTGGCAAGTGTCATAAGATGAAAATTCAAATGGATTTAAATATCCATCCTTATGCAACTTAGCCAGTCGTGTCGCATTGATGTGACCCGGTCTACAATGCCACAAGAAGGATTCGTTCAGTTCTGAACTCTTCCTCTTGTGTGTGTTTGTTATGCTCAGAACTGTTGATTGATTTAGAACATAAATGCCATTGCACAACGTGCCTGATCCAACCAACTTTTGGTTACGGAAAATGTTCATAATATTGTCCTGTAATAAAAAATTATATCCCTCTTTACTTAATAAAGAAACCGATATAATGTTGCATATCAGGTTCGGCATGTAATAGCATTCGTTCAGAACCAATGTATTACCAATTGGTAATGCAAGGTGATATTCCCCGACAGTCTTAGCTGCAACAATTGCACCATTTCCAACTCTAATGTCTTTATCACCTTCTCCAAGTTCTCTACCTTTCCTGAGCCCATGTAACTGATTACATATATGGGATCCTGACCCGGTATCTAATACCCAGGACGTAGAGCAAATGGAGAAACAGTTCTCAGTAACGAACACACCCGAAGAAAATGCATCAACATGTACTTTCTTCATTCGGGTGGCATGGGAATCCTGGCATTCCCCTATATCCTGTTCATTCCTATAACTCTTATAGGAAAGAACGGAACCAACGTTCCCCAGCACAGTATAACATGCGGGTTCGGTCAATACATCCATATTATTATCTTCATTAGGACATGAAATGGTCGCTACCTGGAGAGAGAGAGAAGAAAACACTTTAGCGTATGCTCGTGCAAGATCAGATTGGTTATTATCTTCTCTAATCAGGATGGCTCCCACTGCTTTTTATCAAATCTTCCTCCAAACCCTAAAAGGAAAGATTAGCCGGGATTAATTACACACTACAAGTTCGCCAATCTTTCAGCCAGGCCAGTGTCGGTACTTTGAGGGAGGTCCCCCGTGCTTTCGCACGAACCTAATTAATGTAAACCTCGTTTTTCCAGAGGCGTAACCTCGTTGACACCTTTCTAGACACCTACTTGATCGGCTAATTGCAATGTGCAAAACTCTCCCAGGAGTAACTCTTACTCGCAGTGGGTATCGGGATCCAACTATCTCATAGAAGGTATGCAATCTCATTGCAAATTTCAACACTTGAAATTCCCGATAATATTTTGCCCCAAGCATCCTATTACCTTGACGGAGGTCAACAAACCACAGGGTGCAAGTCAAGTTCAACCCGTCATTTCTTGATTGAATCAAACCCACCCGCACGACCCTTGACGGAGGTCAACAAGGTCGTACGACTACCCTAATCCAATCTGCATCATATGCATAAGCATATAAATACTAGTTAGCTACCGCACACTACGCATTGACGGAGGTCAACAAACGTAGCACGAATACTAAGTAGGATTTATCTGAAATGACGGAGGGCTACGTCAGGTTTTTCTGAAAACCTATTGCGTAATGAACTTGATATCGTTGTAGAATCAAATGAAGTTTTGAAATGGAGTGATTTTGAGGCTTTTCTAGTTTTGCTAAAGGGGTCACTCCCGGTGAAGGGATCGTCGGCCCTTTCCTCGTCGAATGAGGTGCGGGATATATCATATATATCACTGTGCAAAGCAAAAGTCAAAAGCAATCAAAAGCAAACCGAGTGTGCAGCATCTGCCAGTTATTGCTAAAGGAGTCACTCCCGGTGAAGGGATCTCGGTCCTTTCCTCATCGAATAAGGTGCGGGATATATCATATATATCGCTGTGCAAAGCAAGAACTGTAGCTACCTTTTTTATTTAAAAATTTGATTCCACAACATCGTAGGTTTCTTATCTTTCATTAATCACATTAATGAAGTCCCATCATTTAAGTACCTAAACAACACAGATAAATACGACGTACACTTATGCCATCCGCATTCGCCTCGATATCCCCTCGTGCACCGTTAGGTTAGGTAACTAACGACAGAGCAGGGCAGGGCTAGTGCGGGTGCAAAACATAAGTAACGTCTATATAATATATCATATATACTATATACTGTATCCATCACAGAATATCACATGATCACATCACAGATATCGCAGCAGAAGAAACATATGAAACATTGGATATACTAGGACGTCCGTGTTTTCAATACGAGCCAGTATAAAACACGGATTCCACGGTCGTGATGAATAGCCAATCCCACACCCCTAGACCCCTACGAGAGCGGCAAGCAACCCTGCCAATTCTAGGGTTAGGAGACCCGGACTCGACTCCTCGAGTTGGTCTCCCACTGGACCCCAGAACCCGGTTACTTGTGCTCCCCTCCTTGGGTCTATCCTAATGCGGAAAAGTAAATAATATACAAAAGGTGACAACTTCCGCTACCTGGAAGTGCCCCAAATAAAAAGAATATTACATACAAGTTTTTACATGAATGAAAATGAAAAACACCCATCTCACATAAAAACCACCGGCTATTCAAACACGACGATCCAATATAACATATCCAGCAACACATAACATCACATGTTATCAACGTAAGTAAGTATGCATACCCCAATTGTCGTTGACGTATAGCAACGAAACCGGCGATATGAACATACTACACTTACGGTCACAGAAAAGAAAGTGTAAAACTACAACAGTTGGAATCCGCAACCTCTTTAGACATCACATGCCTAATCAAATGAAATACTTAGACATCACATGCCTAACAGTTATAAACCCCGCATTTTAGTCTCATTATCGAAAACTCTTTTCAATATCAAGTGAAACTAAACCGCTAGATTTATAACATTCATTCAGTTATCTCATAATTGTTTGTGAATTCCAATTATTGTATCACATTCCAGATAAACAGAAAATGTTAAACTTTCCGATCGAACAGTCGAATACCCAAGTTTTCCCGATACAGCTCAACACATGAAATAAGTCTAACAACATTCAGTTCGTGCCTCAGTACCAACGGTCCAGCCGTAGAAGGGTCAAGCCAACGCCTCACATGTGGCACGCCGTACTGCCCCAAACCCAAAGGTTCAAAGGGCAGTTCAAGACGGTCACATAATCGAGTTAAGATTTGTTGTCTTCTAGAGGGTCCATCGCGTTACTTGCACTACTTAGAACGTCGTTAAACTACGGAAAAATCCAACACTTGGAAATTTCCCGACAGGGGAAAAGTTGGGTATTTATATCCGGTCGAACTTTTTAACAAATTCAAAAATTATCCGGAAATACACAAAGACGAAATTTGATAATCCGTTCGAAATATCGAAGCTCTAAAACACCCCAGAAAATTCAACTCTTGAATAAATATTAAAAATACCCATAAAACTCAGCTGCAGAAATTATGAATTACTGTGCAGGGTAGGAGGGCTGACGTCATCACTAGGCCGCGGAACCGCCGCCGAAGCCATGCTTCTGCCGCGGTTCCGCCGCACACTTAACTGTTCATTGGAAAAAAATTGCACTGTAATTCTTAGAATTCTCTGCTGAATTTTTTAAGCATTTTTAATCTAGAAAAAACCCAGATTTTAGAAAAAGTCCAGAGAGCACTTGGGTTTTAGGGTTTCGGGTTCGTTCGGGTTTCAAACGTCGTCTAGACTTCGCCTAAGGCTCTAGCTAGGCTCTGATAGCAGTGAAAGGTTCCTAGGCACACTATAGAGGTCTCACAAGGCATCAACCATGCCAATTTCAAATTTTATGGGTGCCGAGAAACCCTAATACGGATCATTGACTAGAAATCTAGGCGAAATACGAATCTAGTTAACAATTTAACTAAAGATCAGAAGCTACAACCTTTGTAGATCCGGATATCCACTTCCTTAGCTCCACGTAGGCGTCCTCTCGCTGTCCATCTTGAATCCCGAACTCAATCATCGGCTTCATCGGGAAAATGGGCGGACTAGGTCGTCGGCTACGTGCCGAAGATGATCTACGTCGAGGCATCACAAATTCAAGCTCCGACTTCACAAATTTGTGAAACTTATGAAGAAAACACCCAAAACAACTTGGAAAGAGGTAGAGGGTGAAGAAATAGGAGGTGGGTTCACTTTAGAATTTGATTTCTCACTTTAGAACTCAAGTTGACATTGATGACATCAAGCTTTTTCTTTTGAAGATGAAGAAGAAGATGAAGCTAGAATATGATGAGTATTATTTTTAAAATGAAAAGTAAATGAATACTTATCATATACTAACTAGGGTAGAGTGTAGAGAATAGACCATGGTTACTTGGATGGGTTAGGGTTAAGCATGAAGACAAGAATGGTTAAGAAGTCAAAGCTTCATGAAGCTTCAACTAGAAACAAATAAAGCCACCATTCTTATCTAAATCATTTCCAAATAAATAAACAAATAAATAAATGAAAAAGCAAAACCCTAATCATCTCTTAACCATGGTTTAATCCTTTACACTTAACCACATGATCAAGTATCATCAAACATGATACAAATATGTGCACAAAAGTATATCACATATACTTCTTGCACATCAAGTGAGAAAATCCATTTAAAGTGAACCAATACTAGTTAATGCAAAGTAATATATCAAATATATAATTATACATTAAATCATTAAATCAACATTTGATTTAACGATCCGGTCATATCGCATATAACCGACTAGTATCCTATGTATCGGCTCATCGAATCAATCCTTGATTCGATATCTAGGTTATATCGAATATAACCAATCGATACATTCATCGCGAGAATGAAATACGGTATCACATACACGCATTATTCTCGGTCCTGCACATATCTCATATGCGCTCCTATTTCGTTTCGCTTGAGCCAGGAAACCTCTGTGTAGGACTCTAAAGACTCGTCAATATGCCGGCAGCAGATGATGATCATATCAAGCACCCACAAGCCGCAAGCGGTCTGCCAAACGTAACGGCCACCCGGGTATTGAGCGATCAGAAGATCGACGAGCTAGCCCGCTCACACTCCTGTGAATCCAACCAGTAACACTTACCGTACAGTCCGGTCTGTTCGTCTGATATGTCGCATATCAAGTCTAGGGGTGGTAAACGTCAGACCCCAATAACCGATAAGCCGTGCCGATGAGAGGCTCATAACGGGTCGAGAAACTACTGGTAACACTTACCAGCAAATCTCTGATCAGCCCTGGCCAGGGACTTCCCTGTTACGGCCAATCGAGCACAGCGCAACATCAACCCCCAATACCGGGAGAGACGGAACCCCTCCTATCGCTCATTGCCTCCATGTGACTCGGGACTGTACCCAAAGACCACCGTTTTGCATGCCCTCATGGACGTGGTAAGGTGGAGATCAAAGCACGGTGGGAATCACACAAGACTCTATGACGATCTCGGGTCTACAGACTAACCTGTACAAGTGTCACCTGAGAACTGCCATCTGACGTGAGGTATAATACCATCTGGGAGTTCTCGGCGAGTCCGTCCAGTGTACCCAGTCTCCACTGAACACCCGCATACCATCTCTGATGTCAAACACCAATGGATATGGGATCATCCATCGCCCATCTCATGGTCGAGAAGCGTATACGCTAGTCTACTCTGGTATATCGATGCCCCGTCTCGATACACCCATGACTAGGGACCTTGAAGGATGTACTTATGGACTACCATGTCCCCACTAGTATGATCTGCATCATAGTCCAGGTAGTCAAGTACACATCCTAAGGGCTTTACCAACATGTAACCATAAGACAGTTTAAAGAGACTAGCATACATGTTAAGATAAAGAGTAACCAGATAGTATACTATCATATCGAGCAAGAAAGTCATCTCTATATATATGTCCAAGCATCCAATATAATATACATCATCTGTACAATACTGGCCTCTAGGGCATACATACAACTAACAGTTAATTCGCCGGGAGGGGGATGGTTCTCATGCTCTCGGTCTGCCTGTCGCTTTTACCACAGGTATTTCGCCAGGTGGCCCGAGCGAATCAACTCCTCGATGTAGTCGCGGAGTTGTTTACAATTCTCGGTTGGGTGTCCCTGCGACCTATGGAAGGTGCAGTACGGTCCCCAAGTCCGTTTAGCCGCTCTATTGGTGACCGAAGGGAGCTTGAAGAATCGCTCGCTGTCACGCCCCGCTTCCCAGAGTACGCAAGATTGGGCACGTGACATAGCCAACCATGCTACCTGTGGGTAGGAAGTATCCATCCACAGTCACATTACGGTTGTAAGGATATCAAGAACAAGATAATAAGCTAATCTAATACATGTCCAAATCCATAATAACAAGAATCATTAAACAATAAGTGCGGAAGCTAATGATCCAATACAATGAATAAACAGTACGTCCCATAATGCGGGCTCACATCTGGAAATGAAATGAAATAAATAAACTAAATCCTAAGGAACTCACAGTTCAGCCTGCTGGCTGAAGTACTCCTGCTCGGTCGTCGACAATGGTACGGAATCTGGGCCATGCAAAACCCAGACGTCAGCGCGTCAGGACATCAAGCATATAGTATAAACATGGTAATAAGCAATGCAAGTATGAACATGAAATAAGCAGTACTAAGAAATAACAGAGCATGGTAATGTGCAATGGTGACTAAACTGTCCTATCAGGTTTCTACTCTATAGTCTTTGAAACCAATTGATGAATCGTCGATGTAACTCAATAGTATCCCGTGCGTGCCCGGGACCACGGTCAAGATCCTCGGGGCTGAATCCGAGACGTGCCGCTAAGCAGTAAAAGGTAGTAGGATGGACGAGTGATGTCAGCATCAACACTCCGGAGCTGGCCAAGCCCGTAAGACTGATCAGATCAATGTATCGAACTGTTGAGTTACAAGTCGGTTTCACCTTTGATTTCCCCATACCCCCAAGCTATGTATGTCAGGTCAGGTATTCAGTAGTCAAGGACTAATGCCAACACAAAATCCGGTAAGAGTAGGTCTGTCTGGATAGACAGCAGGGATGGTCGGGTTTGTCGGCATTAGGCATGAAATCATGAAACAAGTAATGTCATGGTACAACAGGATGAGTTGGTATGTATGTATATGTCATGTGTAGCAGGGTCAGGCCAATATGTAGTGCAATCGGGTATGTGCTCACAACAGGTATGAAATCAAATAATGAACAGCAGCAGGAAACAGTAAATAACCATATTATTCCATGTAAACACAATGATGTTTTGTATTCTCTTATTAACAGGTTCAAGCACCTTTAGGGTGCAACAATCATAGGGTGAAGCAATATCCACAATCATAAAGTAATGAAGCTACAGGAATTTACACTAAGTATAATAATTGTCTCGTGAATGATTTAACAATTAAAGCAGATATGATCCAATTGTTTTATTTAGTTGAATTATGGATTGATAGTGGGCTGATTAATTACGAGAAACTATTATAAAGGTTCCATGTTAAAGATAACTGCAACTATCAATTCTAACTTATAATATAATATCAATTACCATCATTAAGTTGTCTTATAGTATGAATTCAATTGCATGGCAAGACTAGATCTCGCACGCTAGCATGTTTAAGCAAGTATTCAGATACTTGCCTCGACGGTTTTGCAAACCGGAACACGGATGCGACGTCGGCAGAAAACGCGATATGATAGCACGGATCTCGGATCGAGTCTCAACAGCGAACAACGGGATCACACGGACCAGGGTACCTCGCTGGAGCATCGGGTTCAAAAGACGGCACGGTCGGATTCCGGCAAAAGTCATCGGCAACGAAGTTAGCAACAATGATATGATACACGCAAAAAAACGACCAGCGAGGGGGATTGTACCAAAAGGAAGGACAAGGAAAACTTACAGGGAAGAAGCAGGGTGCAACCACGATGGTTCGACGGCACTGGAACGCCGGCGAGGCAGCGACGGCGAACAACGACGGCTGGAAATCCTGGGTTCGCTGGAAAAAGGTGCTGCAGTGAGAAAAAGGGTGGTAGTCGACTCTGGTGGTCGAGGGGGAAGGGAGGTGGTCGGAGGTGGCGTCGACGAGGGTCGACGACGCGATTTCCGGCGACCTGGAGGTTTGGCGCTAGGGTTCTGCTCGGGTCTGGTGGTGGTCCGGCGAGGGGACGAGGGAGGTGATGACGAGGTAGTGACGAGGAGGGTGAGAGGGAGTCGCGGGAGTCGTCGGCGACGGGAGGTGGCGTCGACGGCGAGGTCTGCGGGGGTTGGAGGCGTCGTCGGGTCGGGTGCAGGCGTGGAAGAGAGCGGGAGAACGAGGGGAGGAAGGTGCGGCTAGGTCGAGGGGGTGTTGATGGCGGCGACGAGGTCACGGGGAGGTCGGCGGTGAGGTCGCGAGGGCTAGGGTTAGGGTTTGCTTGGGTGTTCTCGTGGTCGATGGGGAAGAGAAGGCAGCTGCATGCGAGAAGAATAAATAGAGGAAGAGAGAGAGAGAGATTGGAGAGAGAGGGAGAGAGGGATTTTGGATGAGAGAGAGAGAGAAGGAGAATGAGGAGAGAGGCGGAGAGAGAGAGAGGTAGGGTGGGGCCCACGAGAGGGTAACTCACGCTCGCGATTGGCTGGAGGGATAACAGAGCAAATTTTAAAAGATTTTAGAGGGGATTTAACAGTTAAGGTGAAAATATTCGCATAAATATTAGTTTAAGATATTAGATTAAATGGGCCTTTTTGGCGCGAAATGAAACCTTTCCAAATCGAGCCCGGTTTGCGCCCAAATGTTCCAAATTCAAATTATAGGATTTTAAGCGGGTTCCAAATTTTGAAAAGAGGTGTTTAATGATTAAAAAGCATGCCCCCAAGTCGGACACTTGCACGCGCGCGTAGCCGTCCAAACTTGCCCGTTTAGCCAAACGGAACGGAATCTCGACACGCGGACGCTACCACGCGACTAGTGGCGACGAGTAGGCCAACATGGACACTTTTAATTTCATTTTAGGAGTTAAAATTTGTTATGTGCCAAAATGACTTAACCGGTTAAAATTTAGCAATAAACACCAGAAGATCAGAAAAATTGGAATGAGCAATATAGACCCTCAACTAGTAATATAAATAGTATTATTGGGCTCGGGTGTTACATCATACCCAACTACAAAAAGAATTTCGTCCTCGAAATTCCAAGAATACAAGATAGCTAACTACTGGAAAAGGTGAGGGAATTTCTGTCGGATCTCGTCTTCTCGCTCCCAAGTGGATTCTCCATGCGATCGATTACCCCAAGAAACTAGTACAAGAGGGATAACCTTGTTCTTAAGAACCTTTTCTCTTCGATCCTTGATTTCAACTGGTCGCTCCTCAAAAGTCAGGTCCTCTCGCACAGTCAACTCCGAATGATCCAAGACATGAGTCTCATCACGAACATACCTCCGTAGTTGAGACACATGAAACACGTCGTGAACTCCTGCTAATGACGGTGGTAACGCCAACCGGTACGATACCTCTCCAACACGCTCCAATATCTCGAAGGGTCCAACGAATCGGGGACTAAGCTTTCCCCGACTTCCAAAGCGAATCACCCCTCTAGTCGGTGATATCTTCAGGAATACCAAATCGCCCACGACGAACTCTAGAGGTCTTCTTGACGTGTCGGCCCAACTTTTCTGTCTGTCTTGAGCTGCCTTCATATGCTTCCTGATTGTATTCACCTTCTCGACTGTCTGTACCACCAAATCTGGTCCTAGTAACCTTCGTTCACCAACATCATCCCAACAAACAGGTGAACGGCACTTACGACCATACAGTGCTTCAAACGGAGCCATCTGAATAGTCGCTTGGAAGCTATTGTTGTACGAAAACTCCACCAGGTGTAGATGATCCTCCCAAGAACCTTTGAAGTCCAACATGCAAGCCCTCAACATATCTTCAAGGGTTTGGATCGTTCTCTCCGATTGTCCATCAGTCTGAGGATGATAAGCTGTGCTAAACTTCAATCGGGTCCCCAAACTTTCTTGTAAACTCCTCCAAAAGTGCGACAAGAACCGAGTGTCCCGATCGGACACGATGCTTATCGGCACTCCATGCAATCTGACAATCTCCTGCATGTATCGCTCTGCCAAAGTATCCGTCGATTGACCAACCCGAAAAGGAATAAAGTGAGCTGCCTTGGTCAATCGATCGACAATCACCCATACGGCATTGTTGCCCTTTGGACTCCGCGGTAAAGCTGTCACGAAATCCATGATTATATGTTCCCACTTCCACTGAGGAATCGGAAGTGGTTGCAACAAACCAGCAACCCTTTGGTGTTCAGCCTTGACTTGCTGACGCACCAAGCACTTAGCCACGAAGCGAGCAATTTCCCGTTTCATACCTTCCCACCAGAAGTGCTGTCGAATATCTCGGTACATCTTTGTCCCTCCTGGATGTACAGAGTAAGCTGAACTGTGTGCCTCCCTCATAAGCTCTTCACGCACATCTCCTTTTGGCACACACACACGGCTACCATATCTCAACAAACCGTCTTCGTGGATCAGTAAATCGGTTCGCAGTCCGGCTTCAACCTGCTCCCGAAACCTTTGCAGTCTAGCATCCTGCGATTGCGCCACTTTAATCTTCTCAACTAATGACGACTGTACTTGCAACTGCATCAACTGTCTTGGAGCACGTGGGAGCACAACTTCCAAGTCAAATATCTGAAAATCCGCAATGATCTCCCTTTGTGCGGTCAATACCTGAATTGCTGGTAACCGACTTAGCGCATCTGGCACGACGTTAACTTTTCCCGGATGGTACTTAAGATCAAGGTCGTAGTCGGCCATCAGCTCCAACCATCTGCGTTGCCTCATGTTCAACTTCTTCTGAGTGAACACATATTTCAAACTCTTGTGATCCGTAAAGACTTCAACTCTCTCGCCCAGAAGGTAGTGTCTCCAAATCTTCAGGGCGAAGATCACGGCTGCAAGCTCTAAGTCATGAGTCGGATAGTTCTTCTCATGAGTCTTCAGTTGTCTCGATGCGTAAGCGACGACTTTCCCATTCTGTATCAAAACACATCCCAATCCCTTTCCGGATGCGTCGCTATGAATCACCAGTCCTCCTGAATTATCCGGTACGGTCAGGATAGGGGCGGTTATCAATTTCTGCTTCAACGTCTCAAAGGCCAATGCACATCCATCCGTCCAAACAAACGGTACCTCCTTACGCGTGAGCTTGGTTAACGGCTCAGCTAAACGAGCGAAGTTCTCCACAAATCTCCTGTAGTATCCGGCGAGTCCAAGGAAACTTCTTATCTCCGCAATATTCTTTGGAATAGGCCAATCTCGAACTGCTGCAATCTTTTCGGGATCGACGGCGATTCCATCGCCCGACACGACATGCCCCAGAAACTTCACTTCCTCCAGCCAGAATTCACACTTACTCATCTTCGCAAATAACTTCTCTTGTCTCAGCGTTTGCAGTGCGATCCTTAAGTGCTCAGCATGCTCCTCCGGACTCCTCGAGTACACCAGAATATCGTCAATGAATACCACAATAAACTGGTCCAAGAACGGTGAAAAGATCCTGTTCATCAAATCCATGAATATTGCCGGCGCATTCGTCACTCCGAAGGGCATCACTAAATACTCGAAATGCCCATACCGAGTTCGAAACGCCGTCTTGCAAATGTCTTCTGCTTTCACTCGGACTTGATGATATCCTGATCGCAGGTCCAGTTTCGAGAATACCCTCGCGCCACTAAGCTGCTCAAAAAGTTCTCCAATGCGAGGGATCGGGTACTTGTTCTTAATAGTCACCCGGTTCAATTCTCGATAATCAATGCACATCCTTCTCGTGCCATCCTTCTTCTTTACTAAAAGAACTGGAGCTCCCCAAGGCGAGTTGCTGCTTCGAATCCATCCCTTCTCGAGTAATTCACCCACTTGTTTCTTAATTTCTTCCAATTCCACCGGTGCCATCGGATAATAAGATTTTGATACTGGCGCTGCACCAGGAATAAGGTCAATCGCAAACTCCACATCTCGCTTCGGCGGTAAGCCCGAAATATCTTCAAACACATCCATAAAGTCGCGGACAACTGCCGGCTCTTCATTACTATCCACTACCATAGCCGCAAGAACACTGTTCGTCGGCCTAGCCCTAAACTCGACTGGCCCGACAGAACTGCTTCCTCCAATGAAAGTAAACGCAGGGTGTCCGGGAATCTGGAAAATTACTTTCCTTGCCCTACAATCAATGTGTGCGTGGAAAGTGCCAAGAAAATCCATTCCCAAGACTACTTCATAACTGCCCGTATCAATCACCAAGAAAACTGCAAAAAGCTCTCGTCCGCAAACAACAACCGTACAATCTTTACATTCCTTACTAGCTATGATTTTCCCATTCCCAGTGTGTATGTCCCAAAAACTAGACAGGGTCGTGCAGGTAATCGAGTGTGTAGTTATAAACTTGGATGACATAAAACAGTGGGATGCTCCGGAATCAAATAATGCCAATGCGGGAAAACCACGAACGAGTACAGTACGTGAAACCACTTCTCCCAATGCCTTGGCTTCTTCAGCTGTCAACGTGAACGCTCGAGCCTGCTTCGGTCCTTGAGTAAGCCGTTCCTGCCCTTGGAACGGTCCCTGCGGAGGCCTCGACGGACAAGCATTAACGGCGTGATCTGCCGCTCCACATCTAAAACAGAGTCCCAGCCTCCTTCGACAATCCTTTTTCATGTGGCCCGGTAAATTGCAGTAGTTACAACTTATGCTCTTTCTTCGATCAGCGATCACAGGCTTCTTCATTGGCGCTACGCTGCGCCTGTTCACTGGAATACTTCTACGTACCGACGTTTGGTTCAGTGCAAAAGCCGGTTCCAGCTCGGTCTGTTCTTTTAGACTCTCCAGCAATCCCCTTATCACTCTACGCCTGGCGGCTAAGACCGCACTTCTTTGGTCCATCTTCAAATTCGTACCGGCCATAAATCCTGGAAATCAAAGTACCCAACATTAGCATGATGATAGATTCTGAGTATAGATCAAGGCTAGAACTCCAAGATACTTAAATAGAGTACTGCATTGTAGCTATGCCGCGGTATCATAGCCGCAATTACTTAACTCCACCCAAGTCGCCTAAGTCCTAGAGATAACAAGAAATTGGGTTTTCGAATTGACAATGCAAAGTAAGTTTGCATGTCGACATGATCCGGAAGAATGATTCAAGGACGGTAAAACGGTCAAGGTGGCAGGACATGTTTCCTAATCACGGGTATTATGATTCGTGTATCGGGTGCAATACCCAACTACAGAGAATCGACCCAATTAACCTATGGCTCTGATACCAAAAGAACCATGTCACGCCCCGCTTCCCAGAGTACGCAAGATTGGGCACGTGACATAGCCAACCATGCTACCTGTGGGTAGGAAGTATCCATCCACAGTCACATTACGGTTGTAAGGATATCAAGAACAAGATAATAAGCTAATCTAATACATGTCCAAATCCATAATAACAAGAATCAATAAACAATAAGTGCGGAAGCTAATGATCCAATACAATGAATAAACAGTACGTCCCATAATGCGGGCTCACATCTGGAAATGAAATGAAATAAATAAACTAAATCCTAAGGAACTCACAGTTCAGCCTGCTGGCTGAAGTACTCCTGCTCGGTCGTCGACAATGGTACGGAATCTGGGCCATGCAAAACCCAGACGTCAGCGCGTCAGGACATCAAGCATATAGTATAAACATGGTAATAAGCAATGCAAGTATGAACATGAAATAAGCAGTACTAAGAAATAACATAGCATGGTAATGTGCAATGGTGACTAAACTGTCCTATCAGGTTTCTACTCTATAGTCTTTGAAACCAATTGATGAATCGTCGATGTAACTCAATAGTATCCCGTGCGTGCCCGGGACCACGGTCAAGATCCTCGGGGCTGAATCCGAGACGTGCCGCTAAGCAGTAAAAGGTAGTAGGATGGACGAGTGATGTCAGCATCAACACTCCGGAGCTGGCCAAGCCCGTAAGACTGATCAGATCAATGTATCGAACTGTTGAGTTACAAGTCGGTTTCACCTTTGATTTCCCCATACCCCCAAGCTATGTATGTCAGGTCAGGTATTCAGTAGTCAAGGACTAATGCCAACACAAAATCCGGTAAGAGTAGGTCTGTCTGGATAGACAGCAGGGATGGTCGGGTTTGTCGGCATTAGGCATGAAATCATGAAACAAGTAATGTCATGGTACAACAGGATGAGTTGGTATGTATGTATATGTCATGTGTAGCAGGGTCAGGCCAATATGTAGTGCAATCGGGTATGTGCTCACAACAGGTATGAAATCAAATAATGAACAGCAGCAGGAAACAGTAAATAACCATATTATTCCATGTAAACACAATGATGTTTTGTATTCTCTTATTAACAGGTTCAAGCACCTTTAGGGTGCAACAATCATAGGGTGAAGCAATATCCACAATCATAAAGTAATGAAGCTACAGGAATTTACACTAAGTATAATAATTGTCTCGTGAATGATTTAACAATTAAAGCAGATATGATCCAATTGTTTTATTTAGTTGAATTATGGATTGATAGTGGGCTGATTAATTACGAGAAACTATTATAAAGGTTCCATGTTAAAGATAACTGCAACTATCAATTCTAACTTATAATATAATATCAATTACCATCATTAAGTTGTCTTATAGTATGAATTCAATTGCGTGGCAAGACTAGATCTCGCACGCTAGCATGTTTAAGCAAGTATTCAGATACTTGCCTCGACGGTTTTGCAAACCGGAACACGGATGCGACGTCGGCAGAAAACGCGATATGATAGCACGGATCTCGGATCGAGTCCCAACAGCGAACAACGGGATCACACGGACCAGGGTACCTCGCTGGAGCATCGGGTTCAAAAGACGGCACGGTCGGATTCCGGCAAAAGTCATCGGCAACGAAGTTAGCAACAATGATATGATACACGCAAAAAAACGACCAGCGAGGGGGATTGTACCAAAAGGAAGGACAAGGAAAACTTACAGGGAAGAAGCAGGGTGCAACCACGATGGCTCGACGGCACTGGAACGCCGGCGAGGCAGCGACGGCGAACAACGACGGCTGGAAATCCTGGGTTCGCTGGAAAAAGGTGCTGCAGTGAGAAAAAGGGTGGTAGTCGACTCTGGTGGTCGAGGGGGAAGGGAGGTGGTCGGAGGTGGCGTCGACGAGGGTCGACGACGCGATTTCCGGCGACCTGGAGGTTTGGCGCTAGGGTTCTGCTCGGGTCTGGTGGTGGTCCGGTGAGGGGACGAGGGAGGTGATGACGAGGTAGTGACGAGGAGGGTGAGAGGGAGTCGCGGGAGTCGTCGGCGACGGGAGGTGGCGTCGACGGCGAGGTCTGCGGGGGTTGGAGGCGTCGTCGGGTCGGGTGCAGGCGTGGAAGAGAGCGGGAGAACGAGGGGAGGAAGGTGCGGCTAGGTCGAGGGGGTGTTGATGGCGGCGACGAGGTCACGGGGAGGTCGGCGGTGAGGTCGCGAGGGCTAGGGTTAGGGTTTGCTTGGGTGTTCTCGTGGTCGATGGGGAAGAGAAGGCGGCTGCATGCGAGAAGAATAAATAGAGGAAGGGAGAGAGAGAGATTGGAGAGAGAGGGAGAGAGGGATTTTGGATGAGAGAGAGAGAGAGAAGGAGAATGAGGAGAGAGGCGGAGAGAGGCGGAGAGAGAGAGGTAGGGTGGGGCCCATGAGAGGGTAACTCACGCTCGCGATTGGCTGGAGGGATAACAGAGCAAATTTTAAAAGATTTTAGAGGGGATTTAATAGTTAAGGTGAAAATATTCGCATAAATATTAGTTTAAGATATTAGATTACATGAGCCTTTTTGGCGCGAAATGAAACCTTTCCAAATCGAGCCCGGTTTGCGCCCAAATGTTCCAAATTCAAATTATAGGATTTTAAGCGGGTTCCAAATTTTGAAAAGAGGTGTTTAATGATTAAAAAGCATGCCCCCAAGTCGGACACTTGCACGCGCGCGTAGCCGTCCAAACTTGCCCGTTTAGCCAAACGGAACGGAATCTCGACACGCGGACGCTACCACGCGACTAGTGGCGACGAGTAGGCCAACATGGACACTTTTAATTTCATTTTAGGAGTTAAAATTTGTTATGTACCAAAATGACTTAACCGGTTAAAATTTAGCAATAAACACCAGAAGATCAGAAAAATTGGAATGAGCAATATAGACCCTCAACTAGTAATATAAATAGTATTATTGGGCTCGGGTGTTACACTCGCCCTTCGCCTCCTCTAACAGATCGGTCTGAGAGATGTTGAGCAGAGTATGCTCCTGGAACTTCGGGGAGTATGGCTTTGGCCGGTCGACCTTCTTCTTCTCTTCTCTTCCCCTCTTCTTTTAGTTGGCCTGGTCAGCCCGAGGTAGGTTTGCGTTTACCTCGGACTCGAGTTGGATTTCCTCCTCGGTCCAAGCTTTTACCTCGGCCATAGTCTTAGGTTGTGCTAATGTAAAGGAGCGGAGCCACTCCTTGTGCCTAAGACCCGACCTTAGAGCGGTGATAACAGTTTCATCCCGGTGCTCGGGAATCTCAAGAAGAGGGTTGTAGAAGCGAATGACATCCTTTAAAGGATTCCTTGTCCCCGCTCTTTATGGTGAAGAGGTAATCGACAGTCCGCTTCAGTCGTCTGTTCCTGACGAAATGCCCGAGGAATTGGGCGGCCAGCTCATCGAAGGTAGAGATGGAGCATGGCGTGAGTCCTCGGAACCAGTCTCGTCCAGCCCGGATGAGAGTGGCCGGGAATGCTCGGCATTGGGCAGCGTCGGAGTTGTCCTGGAACTCATGCCCGCCGTAAACGCGTCCAGATGGTCTTTCGGGTCGGACTTCCCGTCAAAGAGGGCCACCTTGGGAGGTTTGTTTCTGGACGAGACACGTGCAACGAGCAGCTCCTCGGTGAAGGTCTTCGTAAGTGAGTCGGCGGCATAGCTGGCTCCCTCGCTTGATGGATGACCCTCCTGATGTATACCCTCAATTTTCTTTTCGAGGGCGTTGAGACAGTTGTAGTACCCCGAGGATTCGGCGTAGTCGGAGTTGTGGCCCTTTCTCCTTGTGGCATGCGTCTGGCTGGGACTCCGATTCCGTTCTATCAAATTCCTCATGTCTCTAGGCGAGGTCATTCTTGAGTCTTCGCGGCGAGTGTCACTCGCGCGACCCCGTCGAGGGAGAGGGCGCCGGCCATGCCTGGGAGCAGGCGAGCTGACCGACACCTCCTCGGGAGGGACGAGAACGCGATGGGCTTCGGGCGATGGGCTCTTTCACGAAACCTCGGCGTAGATCCGTGTGGCGCCCACCGGGTCATTGAATTGGTAGCCGCGGGTGACCTACGGTCGCCGAAGAGAGCAAGACGCTGTTCAGTGGTGCCAGCGTGAGCAGTGTCATCTCCCCCTCTGCGGAGGCCGTGATCCCGGGGAGGGGGAACGGCGACCTGGAGGGCTTGGCCCGCCATTTGGACGCGGACAAGGGCATCCACTATGGATTCGAGCCTGTTGATTCGTGCAGAGGGGGCATGGATGACGTTAGGGGGAGAAGTGGATCCGTCCGCACCTCCGTTGTGGGGAAGGCGGCGACTTGTGCTTAGATCGTCACGGTGTTCGCTCGCCATGAGGTCGAGATCGGAAGATCAACTTTCGATGAGTGGAAAGAACAAGGTCAGACTTCCCGCAGACGGCGCCAACTAATGGAGGTTTAGATCTCCTTCAGATGTTGTCCTCCGTTGATTTGTCGTGAACGTTGATGAACGGCTGAGATTGGTGTTGAGGGTTGTTTCCCTGAGCGTGTGGATCTCAGTGGGTTTGTTTTGAGGTGAAGTTGAGCTATCTGCAAAAGAAATCCCGGGATGGTTGTACCACCGTGGACCTTCCGACGATCAAGTTAACCGAGAAATTTGGGTAGAGCAGCGGTTTATTGGAATAAAATTGCGTTATCTAAGTCGTCTGGAAGAGGGGTTTTTATAGTGGTCGCATGGAGCGAGTTGGCGCGAGATCTTTGTCATCCGTTACGCCCCTGGCGTTACGCCTGCATGAATGACGGGATCCTCCCGTTAACGACGAGATACGCTCGTTAATGGGGGGATACGACGGCGTGGAACGCTGGATCGTGAGGCGATGGGTATCTCGCGTCTGGCGAGATCCGCGGAGCCGTGACGGAAGCGCTTGTGATCTGCGTTCTAGGTTGCTCGGTAAAACCGGGGAGGCTTAACTCGGCGGGAGGCTCAAACAGAGCGGGAGGCCGAGGAAGCTCGGTTCAGTGATAGCTCGGAGACGAGCTGGGAGGGCTGAGGAAGCTCAGCATGTAGGGGGCTCGGAGACGGGCCCATGGTCATTTGTAAGGCGTGCACAGGAAAGCTCACGGATGCACCGATGATCAGGTCGTACCTCGGCACGAAATCTCCGGGAAAGCTTCCAATGTATAGTGCTTGTCCTGTTTGCCTGAGCCCTGGGACACGTCATCTGCCACGTGTCATGATCTGAGAAGTTCCCACTTGTGAGCATTATCACCTATTAATTCAAGAGATATTTGAAATTTCATCGGAACCCGTTGGAGAATCGCCCAAATTTCAAGGAAAAGAGACCATGAGGAAACATCAAAGCTCAGGATAAAGAAGAAAAATTTGGGCAAAAGGAGGAGGAAGAAAAAAATAAGGGTGGGAAATTTATTTACTATGGATTATGGTACAAGTGTCCTAAAACGATCACCCTATGTTTCACAAGAGTAGTTCAAGGATTTTCAAACAAGATAACAGAGGATAGTAAAGTAACGGAGTGTATTTTAGGATATCAGCACGCAAGGACAAAATCACTACAAGACGAACAAGCAACGTGGGTGATACTTTGGCGGGATTACATAGCAATTTACCCTGCAAAAAGTGGGCAGCAGTCCCCATAAAGTTTGCTAATGGACAGACGCCTGCAAGCAAGCATTTAGTTCTCTAAAATTTCTTCTGCTCTTTACAATTTCAAATTCTTACAATCATAAATGCATTCCAAAATACTGCATGTCAGGAAGGGATACAGCAAATTATGCCCACATGTACTACTACAATTCGTCGAGCCCTTCAACGATCGACAAAAAAGAGGCTGAGTGAACAATCTAATTCACTGCCTTGTGCACAAAAATAACATATGAAAATTTTACAACCAAGAATCCTGAAGGCCCGGCCCTTTTAGTATTTCCGATGAATAGATAAGAGTCGTCCCATCCCCATATTGCCCTAATACACACAAGAAATTACATATTTTAGTAAGAGATGATTGAATAGGAACGAGACATTGATAACAAACAGCTTAATGATCGATGGCTTATCTTATTAGCTGTTGTTTGAGAATTTATATAGACCTGCGTTGTTAAATCAAAAGGATAAACTAGACATTAAAGTTTAAGGTTATAAATGTTTTGATTCAGTTAAGTATGTAATAACTGTGACAACAGATCAGAAAAACTTTTTTAAAAAATTAGGTTAATTGCACAAAACACACCTATAATTAGCACCACAGACCACTTTTACGTCAAATGATTTATTAGTGCAAACACCGCCTCTTCCACCAAAACTCTAAATAAACACTCAAATTCAACTCTAAACAACTCCAGTGATCATCTAATTTAACTATACTACTGTGTGTTGTTTACAGTAGAATTTAGGTTGCAGGTCGATGGAGAAAGAGGTCGTTTGCGCTAATAAATTACCCTTCTTCTTTTTTTGGGTTTCTAGGGGTGGGTGGGTGAGTGGGTGGGGGTGTTGGTGCAATTAACCAAAAAAAATTATATCCTATAAAATAAACAATTTTACATTCATTTTAAAATGAGTCTATGAGAACTTCTAGTATCTAATTACACGAGAAAGCATACCTGAAAGGCAACCCTCTACTAATCCAATTGTTATGTGATACCATTGATAAATCGTCAAAGTTGGCACCACTTGCAATGCCGACATTATCGCCGAAACTGCAACAAATAATTATAAATGTCACCAATTTATTCCTGCTAAAAACTGTGAATCTTTTTTCATGTGACAAAGAATAAAGAACTGCTATGGCTCATAGAATAAAGAACAAATGTTATCATCAACATCAACAGGATGAAGAAATAAGATTTCAGTATTTCTTTGCAGTATAAAATAACTAGACAATCTGTCAAAAGAAATATAACTTCATGGCAGAAAACAAATGTTGCAGCAGCAGCAGCAGCAGCAGCAGCAGTTAAAACCTTCCATTAAGTGTTTGATCAAATTTTAGTTCTCGGCCTGTGGTCCACCATATACATTGATACATAAGGTATAATCTCAGCGTTTCCTATATGCTCACAACTTAAAATATACTATGTGGTGACACGACTCAAAATCTCCAATAAGCTAGACCCGATCGACATGGACCAAGTCTAGCTTATTAATCACAATACTTTTTGACGCCTGTCACATACATTCTCAAAGACCCAAAATTACGTCAGGTTTTAAACCTCCCTCTTGAACTTCTGCAATCAAAAAAATAGGCTGGTAAGTTCTCTCTTATACATATTTATGCACATAATGGAATGCAATATTATGATTAGCCTTTTCCTTGTCCTTGTATCACTCTACTAAATGTTAGACCTAACACACTAAAACTAACTCCAATAATTCTCCAGAACACAATATGATATTATTTCTTGTGTACTAAGAAAGAAACTGCCATAAATTTTACTTTGAGAAAAAAAGAGTATATACATTAGTACTGATTCAAATTTACAACAGCAAAGAGATAGGTTTGAAAATAACAAGATCAGATTATACCTTGATACTTCTCAAAACCTACAGGATCAAAAGATTATATACCTTAATACTACTTAAAATTTATGAGATCACACATCAACTTTATTGTCAACCATCAACATGAGTTGACCTTTATTCTCAAGGATTTAGCACAAACAAAAACCAAAGGCATATGTACAACAACAACAACAACAACAACATAAAAAGCATATGTAGCACAAACAAAAATAAACAAAAGGCAAGTTCTTTATTTAACGCATCAATATCTGTGTTGGCTACTTGGCCTAGAGCCCATGTTAATTGCATGATTTGAATTCATGTAAACATGTTTCAACCTGCAGCATGTTGATATCAGTGAAACAATATCTTACATATTACATGTTTTAAAGGAAACTAACTGTGGAATTGGACAAAGGAATTGTGTTTGATATTTTATGGAAACAGAGGAATTGTATTTGATAGCTAAACATATTCATCAAGCCATGATGAGTATAAATGTATCAAAGAAAATATTTTCACTTTGCGGCAATACAATGTATGTCTTGGATATAACGAAGTTATCTAGATTCCAAAGAACGCTTGCTAGCCAAAACAATGGAATATATTTAGACCAAGCCTTTTACTTTAAACGTCATCCAAGCTGGTATGTCGTATATGGCGCAAGAACAACCACCATGAGCACTGAGCAAGAAGCATCAGTTGGACTCTTTATACATGTAGTCATGTATCGATCTACAACCAGAAGAACTTTTGCTCGTCCCAAAATTTTAGACTCAAGATACAACAATTTGTGTATAGCGATACGCACAAGAATTGCAAGGTGAAAAATAAGAATAACATTTTCTCCTTCTAATCTTGTAGTTGCAAGATATTTCCCACTGGGTGAAAAATACGAAGACTGAACAGCCTTCTGATGACCGATCAACCTAATGCTTCCGGGTCTATCTTTCTTCATATTCCACAAATCCCAAATACACGCCGATCCATCAGTCGAACCAGTAGCCATCAAATTCAAGTTTCCAGGGTTAAAATCAATGGTGTTTATCCTCGCCTCATGCAACTTTCAAAAGCTCGAAGCTTTTCCCGCTCTCTCATCCCAAACCTTCAACATGCCTTCCCCTTCACCAACATGAATCGAGTTGATATCTGGAGGCCACTGAGAAATTGAGTAAAATTCAGAATCACTAGAACTTAGCACATTGAAACTCTCCTTCTCAACGTCCATCAATCGAACGAATCCATCAAAGCTACCAGTATATATCCGTAGAAAAATATAAATTTGATAAAACCAAGTGAATGTCTCATTTCTGATCATGCAACTTATTAAGGTTGTAAATGGATACAAATATCCAAGCTGACTAGTATCCGTATCTAATTTTTATCAAATATGAATAGTAGATTTCATATGAGATGGCTATTCATATCTGTATCTACATCCCGCCAACAACCACCAGTTACAGATATGGAAACACCAGTTTCAGTTTGGTAGGAACTGAATAAAAAATAATAATGTTTGACTTCATTGGGTACATTTTGTTCCATTAGGAGTTTTTTGATATACCATCCCGAAAGAAATGGTATTTTCAAAAATCACCCCAAAAGGTTCGATATTCTAAACATCACTCATAAAAATCATAAGTTATCCAAAAGATCACCCGACTAGTTTTATCCGGCATCTGTTGGGAATATTCTTTTAACCAAGTTTGGAGCTATTTGAAGGGTTTGTAAAAGATCAAATTCCCCTCAAACGGTTTTCTTCTTCTTCCTTTTAAGGATTAGGATTATGGGTTTTGTCATAAATTAAAAATCAGGGTTTCCCTTTACACGAAAAAATTAGAGTTTTTCCTTCTAATATGATTCACATTTTTTGATGCGGGAATATTGTATGACTTTTTGTAGCAATTATGACAACTTTAAGACATAAAATGAACTCCAAGCAAAAAATTTATGGCTTCTTTGGTGGCGACGTGTCTTCTTTCGCATGATTAATAGCTTTCTTGGAGTTCAAACTAAAGAAACCTTTTCTTGGAAATCGACAAGGATTAGAGAGGGTTAAGAAACATGAGAATAAAATGATATGAACTTTGGGGAAAAAAGAAAGAGATGGAGAAAGACTTGAGAGATGGAGGGAATAAAGGAATTTTTGACTAATATTAATCTCTACTTTTATAATGGCAAGAGGGATGCAAGAAGCACGTGAAAAACAACCCTTTAATTTGCTGTAATGATGAAGTGTCAATTTATCATGGCACGTGTGTAACATCCGTACTTTCTAAATACCTAATAAAAGTGTTTTACTCTGTGTCAAAATAATTATTTTAACGCTTCCATTTGTAGAAAACACTTTAAAAACATTTTTCTATAATTAAAATGAATTAATATAATTTTTAATAATTTAAATTGAAATTTTAGAAAAAAAATAAGATTCATAGATAATTTTAAAACCGTTAAGGAAAACTATTTTTGAAACAAATTTGGTTACAAATGAAAAAAATTCGGTTATAAATGAAAGAAAACAACAAAATAAATTTTCTAGAATTTTTCCTAATTTTTCCAATATTTTTAGCTATTTTAATTTTTATAACTCAAAAATCAATTTTTAAAATTAAAAAAAATTAAAATAAATAAAAATAGGGCAGCCAAGAATTTTCACATGGGTTTCCTTGGGCATCCCATGTGTCTTGAAAAATTAAGGAAGTGGGCCTCAGTGTTTAATATTAATTAATTCATATTAAAACTTTTCAAAACCCTATAAAGACCCGTCACTTTTTCTCATTTTTATCACAATCTATACATCACAAAATTCTGGAAAAAAATACCTACTTCTTTGTTTTTCCGACGCCGACGCGCTGGTGCAAGCCGTTTGTCAAGGAAAAAAATATGTGCTAGAAGATATTCTCATTTCCGTGCAACCCGACATTTTCCGAAATCCATTTTTCCTCATCCCTTTAAGGTAAGTTCCCTCCCATTCTTCTTTTCTTTTTGAACCTTTTCTATTGCCATATCGTCGAATTGTTCTCATGTTTGTAAGTCCCTCCTTTTTCCCCTCCTCTCTATGGTTTCATCTCAAACGACCCTTAAAACGAATATCGATAAAAGTAGAGTTAGCCTTTTTAACAATTTCTTTAAAACAATTTTGTCACGCTTGTCATGCTAAATAAATTACACTAATTTTGTTAACCACCACCTTAATATAATATTCATCTCTTTAACTTTGAAAGTGTTAGAATAGCATGTTAAATAAAATATACATAGAACTTTACGCGAAAATATCATAAACTTTACATGCACCCTTTATCGTTATCATGACATAAATCTATACAAAACTCACGGGGTAACGATCTATCCCACTCACATTCACAATGATTTCATAGTACGATACCTTAGTTACATGTTTTTTTTTCTATAAAAAATTCCAAGAAAATACCCTCGCTTTCTAAAATTATTTTTTTGAATCGCTATTCTAACACCTTTGCAATTACGCTTCTACAACTCTCGTTAGAAGACTCATTTGTGGATAGTACGGGTTATCGCACGTCCTTGGGATGGTGGAGAGGTGCAAAACTCCTCACGGAGAATTCGGTCTCGAAAATAATAAAATACGATTTTAGACAAATACGACTTTTAAAACAAATTAAATCCTTGGATAATTATATAAATCATAAATCCGTATTTTCAATGAGAACAAATTGTGAAAAACTATATCTGTTAAATGAAAGATTAAAATTACACAAAAACACCATTAAGTTTCCAAAAGTGGTATTTTTCATAAAAATATCATAAACTTTTAAAACTAAATCTTATCATAAGAATACCACCAAATATAAATTACATTTTTATATAAAAATCTTGACATTTTAATCAACTTATTTTTATTAAAAACATATTCGAGGCTTTAGGACGATTTAAAAACCCTCGAGCATTTTTAAATGACATTTTTATATAAATATCTTAGAAATCAAAAGACTAGTTTAGCTTACGTATTTAGGTTATAGATTGATTTGAATGGCATTTTCTCTTATCAGTTGTTTCGGGGTTGCCGGCGACAATGATGCATCATTTGTCTCTCCCTAAATATAAATCGTAACTTTAGGGTGGAATTTATCAAAGACAATCGTTTTTTAAAGAGACACAAATCTTACCGTTCATACGTAGCGGTTGTCGATATTTTCCAAACTCAAGAAATGCACCAGATTAAATTTATTAATAAGATATGACTATAACTTGAATACAAACTTGAACTTGATTTGAACTCGAACTCGAATCAAAACCCGAACATAATTATGAACTAAAACACTTGAACTTGAACACTTGATTTGACCGAACCATGAATATAACTTGATATGAATGCCTGAATACAACTTGAACCTGAACTTTCATTCTTATATTCATGGATTCGACCAAGACCTACAAACTTGAACTATGCAATAAAATACACGAGGATAAAGGGTAGGATGGTAAGAAACGTTTTTCGTGGAATGAGAAATCACTTTAAGAGATACCTCTTGAATATCTTGTGTCGTTATTCCGTGGGTTATGACGGAGACTTATACTCTCTTGCACCTTTGGTCTTCGGGGTAAGCTGGACTACTCTCGTACACACGCTTACTTTCTTTATCAAACTACAAACAACCACGTTAGAATACAATAACCACGTTCATATACTTTATCATACTTAAGATATTTTAACATACTCATGTCCAATTAACACAGTTTACTTGTTCACTAATACATTAGATTCATGTTCTTCCATGCTTTTTATCACACTATACCTCCATCTCTTTTGGGGATTTACCGAGCGCTAGTACGCTGATGACATTTCTTTCCATTTCTTTTTCTTAGAATGTTCGTCAGGAATAACGGATTCTGAGGAGATCGAGCCCAGCTAGGAGGACTTCAATCAGCTCACCACTCAGCCAGATTACTAGTTTCATTTCTGCAGTTATTCTCTGTATGCCATTGTTTAGACATCTTTTTCAGTATTTGTACTTTTTATTTTCAGACATCTGTATTTGAATTTGAATATAAATAAAGTTGTCTATTTTTATTGCTCTTGTTAATTGTTGCACATTGTTATATTGCTTGCATACGCTTAACGTATTTATTAAGGAAAATGATCTTCTCATAGTAAATACGTTACCAGTCTCGTCACGTGCTGTTACCATCTTCTGGGAAGCGGGGCGTGACAACGTGCGATGCACAAAATTACATTAATAACATATATTTTAAAAAGAGATTTGTTAGTTTTTAAAATTTAAATCACTTTAATTTTTGGTTTAAAAATTATCTTAAATACTTTTAATTAAGATAATAAAGATTTTTTAAAATATTTAAAATAGCTAACTTTATTAAATCTTTTTAAAAAATAAAAAGTCCTTTGAAAAATCTTTAATGCCTATATTATTTTAACAGATTCTTTAAAATATCTTCTCAAACATTTGTCGATGAAGTCAAAATATACAAACATGAATGGCACGTGCTAAATATTGGTCATAATTAAGCACAGAGCCAGGAACATTAAGCATGTGGGGGCGTTCGTGCCCCTAGGCTCCGAGAATTCCTACGACCCTGTAAGTTTTGTGCGAAAATGTTGATTAAGTGCTTCCTATAAATTATCCTAAGAGAAAATTAAGCTTGCATAGATCACATATTCCCCTATCTCCTAAAGTTTAGGTATTTAAAATGGAATTAAATATAATTCTGTTTAAAATTTTAGGATTATTGATATCTTATGGATCCCTCAAATTATTGAGATTACTATATATATATACTCTTTTTCCTAATTGGTTGAAAGTTTCTTTAAATTGCAATCTTTTTCTCAATGATCATGCACATGCAACAAATTACAAGTTCAAATTTACTTTTTGTTTCTCCCTTGCTCCGTCAATCAACATGAAAATATCAAGTACATGTTCTTAGAACCAAAGAAGTATAAATGAATGGACTGGATTTTTTTTTTATATTTTGAGGTTCAAAATGTACTCTCAATAAAAAAGCTAAAAGCTTCATAATAAATTATATTTTTGATTAGTTCATGTATTTATGAATATTTCAATTTTATTTTATATTTAGATCAATTTTAATGTACATAATAAAATGGTTGGATCTGGATTTGCTTTTGCTGGATATACACGTCGGGGCTCAATGGTTTATATATCGATACAATCTTGTATTATATTTTACATTAATCGGTAGATGATCATTAGTATTTTAAATATTTATTTTTAGAGAATGTATCTTGTAAAATTTTGTGCTTGATAGGCGTTCTCACCGACTTCTTCGGTATCCAAGTCTGCATCTAATTTCACTATTAGAACATAGAAGAAAAGATATACGAGTAGACTCCAAACTGTTAGTTATATGTATGCTCTAGAGGCCATTATTATACATAGAATGTATATTGTAGTGGATGCTGGGGCATATATAGGGAGGACTTTCTTACTCGACATGATAGTATGCTATCTGGTTGCTCTTTATCTTAACGTGTATACTGATTGTCTCTCTGTTACATGTTGGTAAAGCCCTTAAGATGTGTACTTGACTACCTGGACTATGATGCGGATCATACTACTGGGGACATGGTAGTCCATAAGTACATCCTTCAAGGTCCCTAGTCGTGGGTGTATCGAGACGGGGCATCGATATACCAGAGTAGACTAGCGTATACCTTCTCGACCCATACAGATGGGCGATGGATGATCCCATATCCATTGGTGTTTGACATCAGAGATGATATACGGGTGCTCAGTGGAGACTGGGTACACTGGACGGACTCGCCGAGAACTCCCAGATGGTATTATACCTTACGTCAGATGGCAGTTCTCTGGTGATACTGGTACAGGTTAGTCTGTAGACCCGAGATCGTCATAGAGTCTTGTGTGATTCCTACTGTGCTTTGATTTCCACCTTACCACGTCCAAGAGGGCGTGCAAAACGCTGGCTTTTGGGTACAGTTCCGAATCACATGGAGGCAATGAGCGATAGGAGGGGATTCGTCTCTCCCGGTATAGGGAGTTGATGTTGCGCTGTGTTCGATTGGCTATAACCAGAAATCCCTGGCCAGGGTTGCTGAGATTTACTGGTAAGTGTTACCAGTAGTTTCTCAAACTGTTATAGACCTCATATCGACACGACTTATCGAGCTATTGGGGTCTGACGTTTACCACCCCTAAGCGAGATATGCGGCATATCAGACGACGAGACCGGACTGTACGGTAAGTGTTACTGGTTGGATTCACAGGAGTGTGAGCGGGCTTGCTCGTTGATCTTCTGATCGCTCAATACCCGGATGGCCGTTACGTTTAGCAGACCGCTTGCGGCTTGTGGGTGTTTGATATGATCATCACCTGCTGCCGGCGTATTGACGAGTCTTTAGAGTCCTACACAGAGGTTTCCTGGCTCAAGTGAAACGAAATAGGAGCGCATATGAGATATGTGCGGGACCGAGAATAATACCAGTATGTGATACTGAATTCTATTCTCGCGATTTGTATCTGGGTTACCGAATCAAGTGTTGATTCGATACACTGATACACTTGATATTAGTCGGTTATATGCAGTATGACCGGATCATTAAATCAAGTGTTGATTTAATGATTTAATGTATAATTATATATTTGATATATTACTTTACATTAACTAGTATTTGTTCATTTAAGAATGATTATCTCACTTGAATGTGCACATTGTATATATGATATATGTTTGTGCACTAGTTTGTATCATGTTTGATGATACATGCAAACTTGGGTATGTGTTTACTTTAAACCATGTTTAGTTAATGGTTAGGGTTTCCATTACCTTATTTATTTATTTACTTATTTATTTTGGTAAGAATAAAATGGTGGCTAACTTTGTTTCATTCTTGAAACTTCATGAAGCTTTGAAAGCTTTGACCATTTTGTTTCTTTTCTTAACCTAACCATTCAACTAAACCCTAATTTATTCTCTACATGAGTTACACTTACCCATGGTTGCAAAATGATAAGAATCACTTAGATTTTCTTTTTGAAAACAATTCTTTTTCATTCTTCTTCTTCATCTTCTTCATGAAGAAAAGAAAAGCTTGCTAGAAAATTCTAAGTGATGAAATCAAGTGAGAAATCCAAATCCAAAGTGAACCCACTTCCTACTTCTTCATCCTCTATCACTTGCCATGTAGTATAGGGTGTTTTCTTCACAAGTTTCATGACTTGGTGAAGTTGGAGCTTGAGTTAGAGTTGCCTCGACGTAGATCATCTTCGGCATCGAAGTCAACGACCTAACCCGATCTTTTCTCCGATGAAACCACCGCGAGAGTCCAGGATTCCGATGGTTGCAGTGGAGGGACATCATCACAGAGCCAAGGAGGTGGAGGACCGGATCTACAAAGGTTGTATTTCCATTCACATAGTAGTTAAGTTGTTAACTTACTTGATGTTTCGTCTATCCTCTAGTAATCGATCTTACATTAGGGTTTCTCGGCACAAGAAAAATTTGATTTTGGCATGGTTGATGCCTTGTGGAACCTCATGGGTGTGCCTAGGAACCCTACAGTGGTATCAGAGCCTAGCTAGAGTTTTAGGCGAAGTGTAGACGATGTTAGAAGTCCGATCGAACACGAAATCCCCGTTTTTCACCCCTCTCTGTACAATTTTCAAAACTGTGGATTTTTCCCAATTAAAAATGCTCAGAAAATAGTGCAAGGAAATATTAGATTAACTGTACAAAACGAGACAGTAACTCATTTAAACGGCCGCGGAACCGCGGCAATTACATGCCATTGGCGGCGGTTCTGCGGCGCAATTGATGAATTAGGGTTTCAATTTTGTACAATTTCCCCCGTATGTGATTCCTGATGTTTCTGGGCACTTTTAATTATACTCAACAGTTGAGTTTTCTGGGGTGTATTGGGGACTCATTGATTCGATCGGATATTTTTAACCTCGTTTAAGGTTTCCGGGTATTTTAGAACATGTTAAAAAGTTCGGCCGGATATAAATACCCACTTTTTCCCCTGCCGGGAAATTTCCAATTGTTGGATTTTTCTGTAGTTTAATGACGTTCTAAGTAGTGCAAGTAGTGTGATGGTCCCTCTAGAAGACAACAAACCTTAACTCGATTATGTGACCGTCTTGAACTGCCCTTTGAACCTTAGGGTTTGGGGCAGTACGGCGTGCCACATGTGAGGCGTTAGCTTGACCCTTCTACGGCTGGACCGTTGGTACTGAGGCATGAAGTGAATGTTTTTAAACTTATTTCATGTGTTGAGCTGTTTTCGGGAAAACTTGGGTGTTTGAATATTCGATCGGAAAGTTTAGCATTTTCTATTTATCTGGAATGTGATACAATATTTGGAATCCACAAGTAGTTATGAGATAACTGATTTGAATGTTATAAACATAGCACTTTAGTCTCACTTGATCGGTTGCCACGGAATTTTGATGTGATCAAAAATCCGTCGCAATCACGTAGGGTACGCGGATACTCGCCGGGTAAACTTAATAGACAGCTACACCCCATAGCCCCGACCAAGTGACTGTAGGAGAACCCCGTCGCCGAAAGCATCCGTTCGGGTGCTCGCGGCAGCGGTGTTCTGCCTTAGTGCACTTCGTCGACGGTATCGGGGGTGCGGCCGTCTACTAAAGTTTGCGACGAGCATTCAATCAGAATGTCGGGAATCCTGTTGAATTGCCCGACTTGATATTGAAAAGTGTTTTCGATATAGAGACTAAAATGCGGGGTTTATAATTGTTAGGCATGCGATGTCTAAGTAATTCATTTGATTAGGCATGCGATGTCTAAAGAGGTTGCGGATTCCAACTATTGTAGTTTTACACTTTCTTTTTCTGTGACCGTAAGTGTAATATGTGATATCGCCGGTTTCATTGCTATATGTCAACGACAATTGGGATGCGCATATTTACTTACGTTGATGACATGTGATGTTATGTGTTGCTGGATATGTTATATTGGATCGTCGTGTTTGAATAGCAGGGTTTTTTTTATGTGAGATGGGTGTTTTTCATTTTCATTCATGTAAAAACTTGTATGTAATATTCTTTTATTGGGGCACTTCCAGGTTGCGGAAGATGTCACCATTTGTATATTATTTACTTTTCCGCACTAGGATAGACCCAAGGAGGAGAGCACAAGTAACCGGGTTCTGGAGTCCAGTGGGAGACTAACTCGAGGAGTCGAGTCCGGGTCTCCTAACTCCAGAATTGGTAGGGTTGCTTGCCGCTCTCGTAGGGGTCTAGGGGTGTGGGTTTGGCTATTCATCGCGACCGTGGAATCCGTGTTTTATACTGGCTCGTATTGAAAACACGAACGTCCTAATATATCCAATGTTTCATATGATTCTTCTGCTGCGATATCTGTGATGTGATCATTTGATGTTCTGTGATAAATACTGTATATAGTATATATGATATATTATATAGACGTTACTTATGTTTTACACCCGCGCTAGCCCTGCCCCGCTCTGCCGTTAGTTACCTAACCTAACGGTGCACGAGGGGACATCGAGGCGAATGCGGATGGCATAAGTATACGTCGTATTTATCTGTGATGTTTAGCTAACTTAAATGATGGGACTTCATTAATATGATTAATGAAAGAAAAAGAAACCTAAAGATGTTGTGGAATCGAATTTTCAAAAACAGGTAGCTACAGTTCTTGCTTTGCATCACGATGTTCCTTGTAGAATATCCTGCACCTTATTCGATAAGGAAAGGACCGAGATCCCTTCACCGGGAGTGACTCCTTTAGCAATAACTGGCAGATGCTACAACCCTCGGTTTGTCTTTTGATTGCTTCTATAGTTTTTGCTTTGCACAGCGGTATATGTGATATATCATGCACCTTATTCGATGAGGAAAGGGCCGACGATCCCTTCACCGGGAGTGACCCCTTTAGCAAAACTAGAAAAGCCTCAAAAGCACTCCATTTTAAAATCATTTGATTCTACAACGATATCAAGTTCATTACGCAATAGGTTTTCAGAAAAACCTGTCGTAGCCCTCCGTCATTTCAGATAAGTCCTACTTAGTATTCGTGCTACGTTTGTTGGCCTGCGTCAAGGCATAGTGTGCGGTAGCTAACTAGTATTTATCTGTTTATGCATATGATGCAGATTGGATTAGGGTAGTCGTGCGACTTTGTTGGCCTGCGTCAAGGGTCGTGCGGGTGGGTTTAATTCAATCAAGAAATGACGGGTTGAACTTGACTGGCGGACTATGGTTTGTTGGCCTGCGTCAAGGTCATAGGACGCTAGGGGCAAAATATTATCGGGAATTTCAAGTGTTGAAATTTGCAATGAGATTGCATACCTTCTATGAGATAGTTGGATTCCGATACCCGCTGCGAGTAAGAGTTACTCCTGGAAGAGTTTTACACATTACAATTAGCCGATCAAGTAGGTGTCTAAAAAGGTGTTAACGAGGTTACGCCTCTGGGAAAACGAGGTTTACATTAATTAGGTTCGTGCGAAAGCACGGGGGACCTCCCTCAAATTACCGACACTGGCCTGGCTGAAAGATTGGCGAACTTGTAGTGTGTAATTAATCCCGGCTAGTCTTTCCTTTTAGGGTTTGAAGGAAGATTTGATAAAAACAGTGGGAGCCATCCTGATTAGATAAAATAATAACCAATCTATTCTTGCAAGAGCGCACGCTGAGTGTTTTCTTCTCTCTCTCTCCAGGCAGCGACCATATCACGTCTTAATCAAGATAATAATACGGATGTATTGACCGAACCCGCTTGTTATACTGAGCTGGGGAACGTTGGTCCCGCTCCAACCTATAACTGTTATAAGACAGAGCAGGAAATTGGGGAATACCAGATTTCCCGTGCCGCCCAAACGAAGAAAGTGCATGCTGATGCATCTTCTTCGGGTATGTTCATTACAGAGAACTGTTTCTCAGTATCCTTTACGTCCTGGGTATGAGATACCGGATCAGGATCCCGCATATGTAATCTGTTACATAGGCTACAGATAGGTAGAGAACTGAGGACGGGTGATAGGTTTCATGAGACAGAAAAAGGTGCAAGTGTTGCAGCCAAGTCTGTTGGTCACTGTCACCCTGTATTACCAAAATACATTGATTCTGAACAAATGTTATTAGATACCGAACCTGATGTACAAAATCATATCAGTCTCTTTATTAGTAAAGAAAGGATATAATTTTGTATTGTTGGATAATGTTTTGAACATTTCCTATATCAAAAGTTGATCGGTTCAGGCACGATATCTAAAAGCATTGATGTTTTAAATCGAACTACAGTTCTTAGTATACAGAACACACACAAGAGGAAGAGTTCAGAAATGAACAAATCCTTCTTGAGGTATTGTAGACTGGGTCATATCAATGCGACACGACTAGCTGAAGTTACATATAGATGCATATTTAAATTAGTTTGAATTTACATCTTGTGAAACTTGCCAGTCATGTTACAGAGATAAGATGGCCACAACTCTGTTTATTGGAAACAGAAAAAGAGTTAGTGAACTCTTGGGATGATACATGTTGATGTATGAAGGTCCCCTGTCTACGCATGCCAAGACCGGTTCTTTGTACTTCATTACATTCTCTGATGATCTCTCAAGATTCAGTCATATGTTCCTGTTGAAACACAAGTCCGAACCTTTTGAAATATTCACAGAATATAAGTTAGAAGTAGAAAACCAATACGGGTATAAGTATTATGTCCTATGATGAGATCAGGGAGGAGAATACTTGAGCACGGAATTTCTGGACTATTCTAAAGGAGAATGAGATTCTCTCTCAGCATTACTCCTCCGTATACACCATAGCACGATGGTATATCGGGGCGGTGCAATAGCACCCTATGTGATATGGTGTGCTCTATGATGAGTACTACTGAGTTTCCTATTTCCTTTTGGGAGTTATGCGCTTGAGAAGCTGCATACCTATTGAATAGGGTTCCAATCAAATCAGTTGCCTACCACTTCATATGTGATATGGAAAGGGAAGAACCCATATCTTAAGTTTGTTAAGATTTGGGGTTGTCCAGCCTATGTCTAAAAGCAAAATCCGGACAAGCTAGAGGCAAGGTCAGTTATGTAGAACTGGAAAGGTTCCAGTTATACAAACTGCAGCAGATGATTTGGTAGAACTGAAGGATTCAATAGAAACCAACGAACCTCAGCCTCTCCGCCGATCTAGCAGGGTTCCTCACCCACCTGAGAGATACTTTGGTTTCTCTATGACAGTGGGAGCAAGGATTGCATCATGAGATGATGACCCAACTAGTTTCGGGCTGGCCATCAGGAGTGGGACTCTGTAAGAATGGCTGGATGCTTAGCAATCTGAGATGGAATCCTTATACATCAACAAAGTATGGACTTTGGTTGCTTTATCTGAAGGGTTAAATCCCTATCAGGAGCAAGTATATCTTGAGAAGATTACTTGGTGTAGATGGAAAAGTTGAGACTTTCAAAGCTAGACATGTTAAAGGTTTTCATCATCGACCAGGCGTGGATAATGATGAAACTTTTTTCAGTGTCTATGCTTAAGTCCATCCAGATCCTATTTGCCACGGCTACATACCATGAATACGATATCTGGTGGTTGGGTGTCATGACTACTTTTCTAAATGATGATTTGGAAGAGAGCGTCTATAAGTACACAGCCAGAGGGCTTCGTAGACAGTGGGAGCAGCGGAAACGTGTGCAAGATGCTTTATGATATAAAGCAGGCATCGCGGAGTTGGAACATCTGTTTTGATATGGTAGTCAAAGAGTTTGACTTCATCAAAATGGTATATGAACCTTATATAAACAAAAAGGTAGTAGGGAGTTTGGTAGTGATCCTCGTAGAGTGCGTGGATGACATACTCTTGATAGGGAAGGTGTTTCCTATACTACGCTCGGTCAATCTCCGCTTATCACAAAGATTCTCCACATAGAATCAAAGCGATACCTCCTGATTCCTGGATTTTGGATCTATGAGATAGATCTAAATGGATGTTAGGATTCTCACTAGATGTAGTGAGATGGTATCAATCGATCCTGGGGAGAATCACTGGAAAGGTTCCAGGGTGATAAGGACGACTGAATGTCAGTCACAGGTATTGTCCTTACCCTCAGTAAAGGGACGGTATGTTGGAAGAGTTCCAAGCTAGATACCGTGGCATACTAGACGATAAAGGCTGGATACATCGCTACTCAAGATGCTACCAAAGATGAAGTCTGGGTGTATATTAGTTCATGAGATGAACTTCACTCCTACCATTGTGTGACAATGGAGTTGTGGCTATATGCCAAGGAACGTCTGTCCCATCAGTGATCCAGACATATTCTAAGACAGTATCACCTGATCATGGAGATGGTTGATCTCCAAGGAGATCGAGGTTAGGAGAGTAGACTCAGAGGACAACACGGCGGATCCACTCACAAAGGCCTTTTCCCAGAGAGAGACTTTTATGGGATGGTTGAGTATGAGATACTGCAACCACTGCTACAGATGGCCCTAGTGCAAGTGGGAGATTGTTAGTTACATGTATGCCCTAGAGGCCATTACTATACATAGGATGTATATTGTAGTGGATGCTGGGACATATATAGGGAGGACTTTCTTTCTCGACATGATAGTATGCTATCTGGTTGCTTTTTATCTTAACGTGTACACTGATTGTCTCTCTGTTACATATTGGTAAAGCCCTTAGGATGTGTACTTAACTACCTGGACTATGATGCGGATCATACTAGTGGGGACATGGTAGTCCATAAGTACATCCTTCAAGGTCCCTAGTCGTGGGTGTATCGAGACGGGGCATCGATATACCAGAGTAGACTAGCGTATACCTTCTCGACCCATACAGATGGGCGATGGATGATCTCATATCCATTGGTGTTTGACATCAGAGATGATATACGAGTGCTCAGTGGAGACTGGGTACACTGGACGGACTCGCCGAGAACTCCCAGATGGTATTACACCTTACGTCAGATGGCAGTTCTCTGGTGACACTGGTACAGATTAGTCTGTAGACCCGAGATCGTCATAGAGTCTTGTGTGATTCCCACTGTGCTTTAATTTCCACCTTACCACGTCCAAGAGGGCGTGCAAAACGGTGGCTTTTGGGTACAGTCCCAAATCATATGGAGGCAATGAGCGATAGGAGGGGATTCGTCTCTCCCGGTATAGGGAGTTGATGTTGCGCTGTGTTCGATTGGCTATAACCGGAAATCCCTGGCCAGAGTTGCTGAGATTTACTGGTAAGTGTTACCAGTAGTTTCTCGAACTGTTATAGACCTCATATCGACACGACTTATCGAGATATTGGGGTCTGACGTTTACCACCCCTAGGCGAGATATGCGACATATCAGACGACGAGACCGGACTGTACGGTAAGTGTAACTGGTTGGATTCACAGGAGTGTGAGCGGGCTTGCTCGTTGATCTTCTGATCGCTTAATATCCGGGTGGTCGTTACGTTTAGCAGACCGCTTGCGTCTTGTGGGTGTTTGATATGATCATCACCTGCTGCCGGCGTATTGACGAGTCTTTAGAGTCCTACACAGAGGTTTCCTGGCTCAAGCGAAACGAAATAGGAGCGCATATGAGATATGTGCGGAACCGAGAATAATACCAGTATGTGATACTGAATTCTTTTCTCGCGATTTGTATCCGAGTTACCGAATCAAGTGTTGATTTGATACATTGATACACTTGATATTAGTCGGTTATATGCAGTATGACCGGATCATTAAATCAAGTGTTGATTTAATGATTTAATGTATAATTATATATTTGATATATTACTTTACATTAACTAGTATTTGTTCACTTAAGATTGATTATCTCACTTGAATGTGCACATTGTATATATGATATATGTTTGTGCACTAGTTTATATCATGTTTCATGATACATGCAAACTTGGGTGTGTGTTTACTTTAAACCATGTTTAATTAATTGTTAGGGTTTCCATTACCTTATTTATTTATTTACTTATTTATTTTGGCAAGAATAAAATGGTGGCTAATTTTGTTTCATTCTTGAAACTTCATGAAGCTTTGAAAGTTTTGACCATTTTGTTTCTTTTCTTAACCTAACCATTCAACTAAATCCTAGTTTATTCTCTACATGAGTTACACTCACCCATGGTTGCAAAATGATAAGAATCACTTGGACTTTCTTTTTGAAAATAATTCTTTTTCATTTTTCTTCTTCATCTTCTTCATGAAGAAAAGGAAAGCTTGCTAGAAAATTCTAAGTGATGAAATCAAGTGAGAAATCCAAATCCAAAATGAACCCACTTCCTATTTCTTCATCCTCTACCACTTGCCATGTAGTATAGGGTGTTTTCTTCACAAGTTTCATGACTTGATGAAGTTGAAGCTTGAGTTAGAGTTGCCTCGACGTAGATCATCTTCGGTATCGAAGTCAACGATCTAGCCCGATCTTTTCTCCGATGAAACCACCGCGAGAGTCCAGGATTCCGATAGTTGCAGCGAAGGGACGTCATCACGGAGCCAAGGAAGTGGAGGACCGGATCTACAAAGATTGTATTTCCATTCACATAGTAGTTAAGTTGTTAACTTGCTTGATGTTTCGCCTATCCTCTAGTAATCGATCTTACATTAGGGTTTCTCGGCACAAGAAAATTTTTATTTTAGCATGGTTGATACCTTATGGAACCTCTTGAGGATGCCTAGGAACCCTACACAAACTACTATAACAAATTTTTGTTCATCAAGGGCGCTCGTCATTTTCATTTCTATGAACTAACAATTAAAATAAATCAGTCACTCACATCCAAATTACTGTACAAGCATGAGTAAAAATATAGAATTTGTCTGGCTATTAAGGGATTACATGGGGGTGAGGCTTTTGGGGGGGTGGGGGTGGGGGGTGGGGGGGTTACAAAGCAATTTCCAGCAAAAAATGGGCAGCAGTCCCATGGAGTTTGCTTATGGAGAGACAACAGCTAGCAACATTGTTTTCTCTAAAAATTCTGCTGCTCTTTACATTTTCTAAATTCAATAACGAATGCATTCCAGAATACCGCATTTCAGGAAGGATACAGAAAATCCTGCCGACACATACTACTACAATTCGTCGAGCCCTTAAGGAAAGTGATCGACAAAAAAGAGACAGAGCGAAGAATCTCATTCACTGCCATGTGCACAAAAATAACATCTGAAAATTTCACAATCAAGAATCCTGAAGACCCGCCACCAAGGCCCAGCATGTACAGCAAATTACCAACTCCAGGTACAAAACTTAACAAAGCAAGCCATCCCCCAAAAAGAAAGGAACATTAAGCAATGAAAGCAGCAGCAACTCACTGCCTTGTCCATAAGAACACCTTGCCTCCACTTGTTGTACCAGCTAGATGACCCAGCTTAATCGGATGTGCAGCAAATCGACATGGAATCGAAGTCATATCTTCGCATTCTAAGGCTGTAGTTGTTCCATCGGTGGTGGAAATTACGTCAATTGCCCTTTTCAAATTTCCGATGAATATATAAGAGTCGTCCCATCCCCGCATTGCCCTAATACACAAAAGAAATTACATCTTTTAGTTAGAGATGATTGAATAGGAAGCAGACATTGATAAGAAACAGCATAATGATCGATGAGTTATCCCATTAGCTGTTGATTGGGAATTTAAATAGACCTGAGTTGTGAAATCAAAAGGTTAAATTAGATGTTAAAGTTTAAACTTAAATTTGTTTTGATTCAGTTAAGAATGCAATAACTGTGACAAGGAGGATTGCCAACAGATAAAAATTATAATTAAAAAAGGATTAATTGCACAAAACATCCCTATAGTTAACACAACAGAGCACTTATACCTCAAATGTTTATTGGTGCAAACACCGTCTCTGCTCATCCACCAAAACTCTAATCAACCCCGATGAATATCTAATTTAACTCTAATACTTTTATGCTGTTTACAGGAATTTAGGTTACTGGTCGACGAAGAAAGAGATTGCTAGCACTAATAAATTACCCTTTTTTCTTTATTTTGTGTGTCTATGTTGATTTCTTTTTTTTGTTTGTTTTCTTTTGGGGTCGGTGGGGTAGGGTGGGTGTTTGGTGCAATTAATCGTAAAGCATTTATATGCTTGAAAATAAGCAAATTCCATGATGGTAAATCATAAACAAATTCTTTTTAAAATGAGTCTATGAGAACTAATAGTATCCAATTACACTAGAAAGCATACCTGAAAGATGATAACCATCTACCAATCCAATTGTTATGCGATACCATTGATAAATCGTCAAAGTTGGCACCTCTTGCAATGCCAAGATTATTGTCGAGGCAGCAACAAATAATTAAAAATTAATATGTTAACAAATGTATTCCTGCTAAAAATTGTGAATCATTTTTACCCAAGACAGAATAAAAAAAACTGCTATGGTTCACACAGGCTCTTCTGCATCAACAGAAATTTCAATATTAATTTGCAGTATAAAATAACTGGAGAATCTGTCAAAAGAAATATAACTTTATGGCAGAAACCAAATGCTGCAGCAGCAACTAAAACCTTCCATGAAGGATTTGATCAAAGTTTAATTCTCGGCATGGGGTTAATCATATACAATGATACATAAGGCATAATCCCAGAGTTTCCTATACCCTAACAACTTCAAAAATACCATTTGTAGTGACAGCAACTCAAAATCTCCAATAAGCTCGACCAGACATGGACCAAGCCTAGCCAATTAATCGCAATACTTATGATACCTGTCACATACATTCTCAGAGAAATTATGTCAATATTTCTAAACCTCCCTCTTGAACTTATGGAATCTAAAAAATAGGCCGATAAATTCTCTCATAAATCTACATGCACATAATGGAATGTGATATTAAAATTAGCCTTTTCCTCGTCCTTGTACTATCACTCAACCAAATGTTAGACCTAACACACTAGAACATAATCTGACTTCACAAAAGATAGGAAAAGCAGCGAGCATTGTGTATCCTTTACAATATAAAGAGGAGCTAGAAGGTGCCAGTTAGTTCAAACCTCGAATGATTCTCCAGAACTCAATATGATATTATTTCTTGCATATTAAGAAAGAAAGTGCCCCTAAATTTAATGTAAACAAGGAGTATATACATTAGTACCACTTCAATTCAGCCAAGAAATACCACAGTTTGAAATTTACAAGATTTGATTATGTCTTGATACCTCTCAAAATCTACAAGATCAAAGATTATATAACTTAATACTGATTAAAATTTATGAGATCAAACATCAACTTTATCGTCCACCATCAACATGAGTTGATCTTTATTCTGAAGGATTTTAGCACAAACAAATATCAAAGGCATATTAAGCACAAACAAAAATAAACCGAACGCAAATTATTTATTTAACACATCAATTTCTGTGTTGGCTACTTGGCTTAGAGCCCATATAAACAGCAAGCTTTTAAATTCATGTAAAACATGTTTCAGACTGCTGCATGTTGATATCTTACATATTGCATGTTTAAAAGGAACTAACCCTGGAATTTGGACGAAGGAATTGTGTTTGATATTTTTTGAAACAAAGGAATTGTGTTTGATAACAAAACACATTCATCAAGCCATGATGACTGCCATGTCAGCATTCCATTATAAATGTATCATAGAAAATCTGTACACTTCACGGCAATACAATCATTACAATGTATGTCTTGGATGTAACGAAGTTATCTAGATTCCAAAGAAAGCTTGCTAGCCAAAACAAAAGTAAATATATTATGCCAAGCCTTTTACTTTGTGATGGAGGTCAGAATCTAAGATGTTTTCCTCCGTCGATTGCGGCCGGCGGAGCTGAATGGTTGAGATTTGAGGTGAGAATTGAGGTTGTGGATCTTAATGGGCTGTTGGTTGTTGTTGACGCCGAGCTACCTGCAAAGGAAGTTCTGGGGTGGAAAACCACTGTAGGACCCTCAGACGATCAAGTACCGAGGAATATTAGGACAGAGTAGCGGTATATTGAAATGAGTTCGAGATACCTGAATTGTCTGGAGGAAGGGTTTATATAGGGGTCGCATTGGAGCGAGCCGATGTGAGATTTTTGTCGTCCGTTTCGCCCCCGCGTCACGTTCGCGTAGATGGCGGGATACGCCCATTAATGGCGGGATACACAAGCGTGAGATGCGGGACATGGAGTGGCAGAGATCTCGTCATGGTGAGATGCACGGAGCCGTTACGGGGGTGCCCATGCTCTATGCTCCCGGCCAGACAGGAAAGCTAAGGAAGCTCAACCCGGTGACAGCTCGGAAACGAGTGGGGGCTGAGAAAGCTCAGCTCTGTGATAGCTAAGAAACGAGGGAAGAGGCCAGGGAAGCTCAGCTTAGCTCGGAGACGAGTGGGGAGGCTGAGGAAGCTCAGCTGTAGATTAGCTCGGAAATGAGCTGTTGGCTGGTTGCTAGACAAATAGGGAATGTACTCAGGGGAGGCGCCGAGAAATGTCCCCTTCGCATGGTACTTCAAAGAGCTGGTTGGTGTATGTGAGAGACTTGCCATCCGCCACGTGCCTTAATCAGGAGAATCCGCACTTGTGAGCACCATCATTAGCCTTCACACGCTCGATCCGACCTATTTATAGGCCAGGTCGAAGGTGGATTGTTCGGTATTCTTTCTTTTAGCTTTTTGCCGAGGGATCGATATGGAGCTTGGCAATTGCGTCTTCCTAATCTCCGTGCCCACATAGCGATAATTAAGTGTCCTAATCTTCGGACGCGTCTTCGGATGATGTCAGCGGATCACTGATGGGACGGCGTCTAATAGTCGGCCGCCGGACGGCGTTATATGAATCATTAGGCACGACGCTTCATTCTGATTGGAGAAGATCTAGGCCGTAGGATGGTCTTCGTTAAAGGTATAAATATGGATGCACACCCCTAAGGAACATCTTTCTTCACTTGCGCTCCTGTCGTCATTTTATTTGGACTTGTTTTATTCTTGAGTTTCCAAGTATTAAAAGACCGAACATTAGCTCGGGTAGGAGTCCACCCACTGTGGATGGATGTGATGTGCAGGAAGCAACCCGCCGATCTCGTATTGAGGGCTTTGAATCCACGGCTTTATTGGGCAGAAAGCTACCTGCTGCGGACGGACTGAGCAGGAAGCCGCCTCCCTCATGGTGAGGGCTTTGGATCCACGGCGCCGTTGGGCAGTAAGCTACCGCGATGGATGGGCCGAGCAGGAAGCCACCCGGCAGTTCCGTGATGAGAGCTTTGGATCCACGTCTTCGTTGGGCAGGAAACTACCCACTATGGAATGGCCGAGCAAGAAGGTACCCGGCCGACTCGTGATGAGGACTTTGGATCTGTTAGGAATATGTATGCCCTAGATGCCATTATTGTACATGTGATGTATATTATAGTGGATGCTTGGACATATATATGGAGGACTTTCTTGCTCGACATGATAGTATACTATCCGGTTACTCTTTATCTTAACATGTTGACTGGTATTATTTATTGTCTTTCTCTCACATGTTGATAAAGCCCTTAGGATATGTACTTGACTACCAGGATTATGATAAGATCATACTAGTGGGGCCATGGTGGTCCAAAAGTACATCCTTTAATCAGTTCCTAGTCGAGGGAATATCGAGACTAGGACATCGATATTCCAGAGTAGACTAGTGTGTACGTTTCTTGTCCCTTAGAAGGCGATGGTTGATCCCACAACCATTGGTATATGACATCAAAGATTGTACACAGGTGCACATTGGAGAATGGGTACACCGAACATGACTCGTCGAGAACTCCTAGTTGGTAGTATACCTATCGTCAGATAGCAGTCCTTTGGTGACACTGGTACAGGTTAGCCTGTAAACCCGAGATCGTCATAGAGTCTTGTGTGGTTCCCACTGTGCTTTGATTTCCTTCCTACCACGCTCAAAGGAAACGTGCAAACAGGTGGATTTTTGGTACAATCCCGAGTCACATGGAAGCAATGAGCAATATGAGGGGTTTCGTCTCTCCCGGTATTGGGGGTTGATATTGCGCTATACTCGATTGGCTATAACTGGAAGTCGCTAGGCAGGGCTGCTGCTGAGATTTACTGATAAGAGTTATCAGTAGTTTCTCGAACCGTTATAGGTCATACATCGGCATGACTTATCACGTTACTGGGGTCTGACGTTTACCACCCCTAAACATGATATGCGACATATCAAACGAAGAGACCGGACTGTACGATAGTGTTACTGATAGGCTTCATGGAGAGTATGGACGAGCTTGCTTGTTGATCTTCATATCGCTCAATACCCGGGTAGCCGTTACGTCTAGTTAGTACCGCTGACGGCTTGTAGGTGACTGATGTGATCATCACCTACTGCTGGCGTATTGACGAGTCTTTAGAGTCCCACACAGAAGTTTCCTGGTTCAAGCAAAACGAAGTAGGACACATATGTTGATATGTGCGTGGGCCTGACTAAATACGAGTATGTGATACTGTATTGTAATTTGGTAGTTATCTGTTATCGGTTAGGTTATATGTAATATAACCAGATTATCGAATCAAGTCTTGATTTGATAATGTGATGAACAGATAAATGATAGTAGTCGGTCATATGTGATATAACCGGATTATTAAATCAAGTGTTGATTTAATAATTTGATGTATATTTATATTTGATATAATTATATGTTAACTAATATCATTAGCTCACTAATTGCTTTATTTATATATATATATATATATATATATGTTAATATATATTTTTGATATATATATATGAAGCATAGCATGTTTTTCTATTTTATGAAAATAGAAAAATAAGATGTAAAATGTGGAGATATTTTGGGTATGGTTCAAGGCATGGGTTTTTATGATTTAATATTGGTCTTGACTCACTATTCAAGCATGGTTGCAATTTAGAATTGCAATTTTATTTCATGCTTGAATAAGTGAGGATTGATATTCATCATTCATTTTTCTTCACTCGGTGATTTTCATGCCTTAGCCATTTTCCTTCATGAGCTCTTGCTCTCTTTTACTCTCCAAAAATTCTCACATCATCTCCAAGCTCAAAACCCTCATATGTGATGTGAATCATTGAGGATCTTTAGTAAGCTTTCAAAATCCTTACTTCATCATCCTGCACTTGACTAGCGATCAAGTGTAGCGTGTTTCCTACACTAAAAGAGTTTAGTGTAGAGATAGTTTGAGCTAGAGAGATTTCGGATGGATCATCTTCGGCGCGAATATCACGAAGGAGGCCCGTTTAACTCGAAAAGGAGCCTAGTAGAGTCGCGTGAACTACAACCCGAAGCTAAAGAAAAGGACTCGATCTATAAAGGTATAACATCTTTTCCTTCTCTCTAGTATTTCATATCATCATAAGTAGAAATCCTAATATTCTAATAAAGATCTTGTTAGTCTAACTTAGCACCTAATAAAAATTAAAATTTGGCATGATTGATGCTACTAAAACCTCATGGTGGTGCTAGGGTCGACTTTCATGGTATCAGAGCCATGCTAGAACATTTGGGTAGATCGTTACGATGTTAAAGTGATCGATCGGTTCGAAACCCGTAAAATTTTATAGTTTCTAACAATTTTTTCAAATGTTGGAATTTTCGTGATTAAAAATATTCCGAAAATCGTGCAGGCTTTTTTATGGAGCCTCATGAAATATGAGCACCCAATTCCATCAAACGGCTGCGGAAGCGCGGCCAAACCCCATGTTTGGCCGCGGTTCCACGGCAGGTTGTGGTTCGTGTTTTCATGTGCTGCTCCATGGTTATGTTTAGCGCACTCTGGATATTTTTAATGGTTCTCAAGTTGTTGAGGTCTCTGGATTTTGTGGGTGTTTGCTAAACCGATCGAAAAGTTTAACGTTGTATAGATCTTGATGATATGTGATACAATATTTAGAATCCAAATAATTCGGTTTGTGAAAACTAGTTAGTATATTGTAAATCAAGTGTTTTAGTCTCGATTAATCAGTTGCCACGAAGTTTTGATTCGGATCAAAATTCCGTCGCAATCGCGTATTATACGCGAACACTCGCCGGGTAACTCTAGTAGACAGCCACGCCCCATACCCGCGACCAAGTGACTGTAGGAGAACCCCGTTGCCAAAAGCACCCACTCGGGTACTTGCGGCCACGGTGTTCCGCCTTAGTGCACTTCGTCGCCGGTATCGGGGGTGCGGCCATCTGCTAAAGTTTCCGACGAGTATTCGATAATGTAGTCGAGGATCTTGTTGAATTACCCAACTAAAGTAATTATAAAGTGTTCAATTTGAGACTAAAATACAACGTTTATAGGTTAGGCATGAAATCCGGAATATGAGATGTTCCGGGTTTATGATGTCTAAGGATATACGGACTCTAATTATTGTAGTTTTCCATTTTTTTCTGTGACCGTAAGTGTAATATGTGGGGTATCCCGATCTCGTTGCTATATGTCAACGAGTTTTCGGGATACGCATATTTACTTATGTTGATGACATGTGATATTATGTGTTGATGTTGATATGATTTATTGGATCGTCGTGTAAGAATAGTCGGGGGTTTTATGTGAGATGGGAGTTTTTATTTTCATTCATGTAAAATCTGTATGTAATATTCTTTTATTAGGACACTTCCGGATTGAGGATGATGTCTCCATTGATGTATATTATTTATTTTTCCGTATTAGGATAAATCCAAGACGGGGAGCACAAGTAACCGAGTTCTAGAGTCCAGTGGGAGACCATCTCAAGGAGTTGAGACCGGGTCTCCTAACTCTAGAATTGGTAGTGTTACTTGCCGCTCTCGTAGGGGTCTAAGGGTGTGGGTTAGGCTATTCTTCACGACTGTGGAATCCGTGTTTTACATTAATGGCTAAATTTAAAACACGGAAATCCTAGTATATCCAATATTTCATATGTTGCTTCTGCTTCTTGGTTCTGTGATATGATCATATAACTGCGTGAGACGAATGTTATATTATATATATGATATTTAATAAACGTTGCTTATGTTTTGCACCCGCGCTAGTCCAGCCCCCACTCTGCCGGTAGTTAAGTAACCTAACGGTGCATGACGGACCCCGTGGCGAATACGGATGGCATAAGCGTACGTTCTATTTTCGTTTTATTTTTCTGTAATGTTTAGAAAACATTAAATGATGTGACTTCATTAATGAGATTAATGAAAAAGAAACCTAAAGATATTGTAGAATCAAATTTTTAAAAAGGGTAGCTCTAGTTTTTGCTTTGCATAGTGGTATTCCTTGATGAATATCCAGCACCTCATTCGATGAGGAAAGAACCGAGATCCCTTCACCGGGAGTGACCTCTTTAGCGAAACTAGCAAATGCTACAACTCACTCAGTTTTGTCTTTTGATTGCTTCTCTAGTTCTTACTTTGCATAGTGGTATTCCTGAATTTCCTGCATCTCATTCGATGAGGAAAGAGCCTAAATCCCATCACCGGGAGTGACCTCTTTAGCGAAACTAGCAAAAGCATCAAAAACACTCCTTTTCAAAATTATTAGATTCTATAATGATATCAGGTTCATTTGGTTTTCTTTAAAACCTGCATAGACCTCTGTCATTTCAAATAAGCACTATTTAGTATTCGTGCTACGTTTGTTGACCATAGACAAGACGTAGTGTGCGGTAGCTAATTAGTGCTTGTCTGCAGCATGTGATGCGATTGGATTATGGTAGTCGTGCGGCTTTGTTGACCTTAACCAAGGGTCGCACGGGTGGGTTTAATTCAATCAAGAAATGACGGGTTGAACTTGACCAGCACTTATAATTTGTTGACCATAGCCAAGATCATAAGTTGCTAGGGGTAAAAACCATTATCGGGAATTTCAAGTGTTGAAATTTGCAATGAGATTGCATACCTTCTATATGATAGTTAGATCCCGATACCCACTGCGAGTAAGAGTTACTCCTGGGAGAGTTTTGCACTTTACAATTAGCTAATCCAGTAGGTGTCTAGAAAGGTGTCAACGGGGTTATGCCTCTAGGGAAACGAGATTTATTTTAATTAGGTCCGTACGAAAGTACGGGGAACCTCCCTCGAAGTACCGATACCTGTCTGGCCGAACGATTGGCGAACCTGTAGGGTATAATTAATCCCAGCTAATCTTACCTTTTATGGTTTGAAGGAAGATTTGATAAAAACAGTGCAAGCCATCCTGATTAGATAAGATAATAACCAATCTAATCTTACAAAGAGCGCACGTTAATGCGTTTCCTTCTCTCTCTTTCCAAGCAGCAACCAATGTCACATCTTAATCAGGATAATAATATGGATGTATTGACCAAACCCGCTTATTATACTAAGCTGGGAAACATTGGTTCCGTAGGAATAGGGGAATATCAGGATTCCCGCGCCACCCGTACGAAGAAACAGCATGTCGATGCATTTTCTTCGGGTGTGTTCGTTACCGAGAACTGTTTCTCAGTTTGTTCTACGTCCTGGGTATTGGATACCGGATCAGGATCCCACATATGTAATATGTTACATGGGCTAAAGAAAGGTAGAGAACTGGGAAAGAGTGATAAATCCCTAACAGGGAATGGCGCAATTGTTGCAGCCAAGGAAGTTGACGAATATCACCTTGTATTACCAACAGGTAGCACATTGATTCTGAACGGCTGTTATTACGTACCAAAGATGATGTGCAACATTATATCGGTTTCTTTGCTAACTAAAGAAGGATATAGTCTCGCATTAGAGGATAATGTTATGAACATTTTCCACAATCAAGTGTTGATTGGATTTGGTACGTTATGTAACGGCATATATGTTCTTAATCAAAGTACAATTCTTAACGTACATAACACAAATAAGAGGAAAAGTTCATAAATGAACGAGTGGCACTGTAGACTAGGTCATATCAATGCGACAAGACTGGCTAAGTTGCATAAAGATGGGTATTTGAATCCATTCGAATTTTCATCTTATGAAACTTGTCAGTCATGTCTCAAAGGCAAGATGACCAAAACTCCGTTTACAGGACACGGAGAAAGAGCTACTAAACTCTTGGGGCTGATACATAGTGATGTATGCGGTCATATGTCTACACATGCCAGAAATGGTTTCTCGTACTTTATTACATTCACCGATGATCTCTCAAGATTCGGACATGTGTTCCTGTTGAAATACAAGTCTGAAACTTTTGAGAGATTCAAGAAATATAAGTGCGAAGTTGAAAACCAGACAGGTAAGAGTATTAAAATCCTTCGATCAGATCGGAAAGGAAAACACTTGAGCACGGAATTCCGTGATTATCTAAAAGAGAATGGGATTCTCTCTCAGTTTACTCCTCCGTATACGCCACAGCATAATGGTGTATCGGAGCGGAGGAATCACACCCTACTAGATATGGTGCGCTCTATGATGAGTACTGCTGGGTTAACTATTTCTTTCTGGGATTATGCCCTTGAGACAGACATATACCTATTGAATAGAGTTCCGACCAAATCCGTGCCTACCACTCCATATGAGATATGGAATGGGAAGAGACCATCTCTTAAACGAGTTAAGATATGGGGTTGCCCGGCCTATGTTAAAAAGCAAAATCCGGACAAACTCGAGGCAAGGTCTGTGATGTGCAAGTTTATGAGATATCCAAAAGATTCATATGGATATATCTTCCACCACATTGAGGAACAAAAGGCGTTTGTCTCTCAATATGCCACCTTTTTAGAAAAGGAATTTCTTATAAAAGAAATCAGTGGCAATGAGGTAGAACTGGAAGAAATTCCAGGAGCACAAACTACGACTGACAATTTGGTGGAACCGGAGGATCCAATAGTATCCGACGAACCCTAGCCACTCCACAAATCTAATAGGATTTCTCATCCACCAGAGAGATACTACGATTTTCTCATAGACGGTGGGAGCGAGAATTACATCATGGAAGATAATGACCCTACTAGTTTCGAGCAGGCCATCATAAGTGCTCTGTGAAATAGCTGGATGTTATGCGATCCGAGATGGAATCCATGTACACCAACAAAGTATGGAGTTTGAAGGTTGCTTCTGAAGGGGTAAAACCCATCGAGAGCAAGTGGATCTTCAAAAAGAAGATTGGTGTAGATGGAAAAGTTGAGAGTTTCAAAGAAAGACTTGTAGCCAAAGGTTTTCATCAATGACCTGGCGTCGAATATGATGAAACATTTTCTCCTGTCGCTATGCTTAAGTCTATCAGGATCCTACTTGCCATTGCTGCATACCTTGGCTACGAAATCTGGCAGATGGATGTCAAGACCGCTTTTCTAAATGGTGATTTAGAAGAGAGCGTTTACATGACACAGCCAGAGGGCTTCGTAAACAATGGGAGCAGCGGAAAAGTGTGCAAGCTGCTTAAATCCATCTACGGATTAAAACAGGCGTCGTGGAGTTGGAATATCTGTTTTGATGAAGCTGTCAAAAAGTTTGACTTCATAAAAAATATAGATGAACCTTGTATATATAAGAAGGCTGTAGAGAGTAAAATGATCTTTCTCGTATTGTATGTGGATGACATACTCTTGATAGAAAATGATATTCCTATACTAAACTCGGTCAAGCTCTTCTTATCACATAAATTCTCCATGAAAGATCTAGGTGATGCCTCCTATATCCTGGGGATAAAGATCTATAGAGATAGATCTAAACGGATGTTTGGATTGTCCCAATCCAGATACATAGACACCATACTAAAGAGGTTTAGTATAAAAGATTCTAAGCGAGGTAATTCACCCGCTTGCTAAGAAATCACTCTCTTCAAAGAGATATCTTCCGAGACTGATTTGGAGAGGGCTCGCATGCAAGGGTTACCCCATGCTTCGGCGGTAGGCTTTATCATGTATGCGATGTTATGTACCAGACCGGATGTAACTTACTCACTAGGTGTAGTGAGCAGCTATCAGTCAGATCGTGGCGAGAAACACTGGACAGCTGTGGAGAACATTCTTAAGTACTTGAGAAGGACTAAAGAAATGTTCTTGGTGTATGATAACGGTGAACTTCAGGTGGAGTTCTTTACCGATTCGAGCTTTCAGAGTGATAAGGACGACAGTAAGTCGGTCTCGGATTTGTTTTTACCCTCAACGGAGGAGCGGTGTGTTGGAAGAGTTCCAAACAAGACACCGTAGCAGACTCGACGATGGAGGCTGAATACATCGCTGCCAACGATACTGCCAAAAAGACTGTCTGAATGAAGTTCATTGCTGAGCTTGGTGTGGTTCCATCCATTGAGCATCCAATACCTGTGTATTGTGATAACAATGGAGCTGTGGCTTTGGCCAAGGAACCCAGGCCCCGTCAGAGATCCAGATATATTCTTAGGCGGTATCACCTGATCAGAGAGATAGTAGATCGCCGGGAGATCGAGGTCAGGAGAGTTGACACGAAGGACAACATAGCGGATCCACTCACGAAGGCCCTCCCCCAGAGGTAGTTTGAGAGACTTTTTAGGATGTTGGGTATGAGATACTACAACACATGGTCTTAATGCAAGTGGGAGATTGTTAGGAATAGATATGTCCTAGAGGCCATTATTGTACATGTGATGTATATTATAGTGAATGCTTGGACATATATAGAGAGGACTTTCTTGCTCGACATGATAGTATGCTATCCGCTTACTCTTTATCTTAATATGTTGACTGGTATTATTTAGTGTCTTTCTCTCACATGTTGATAAAGCCCTTAGGATATGTACTTGACAACCAGGATTATGATGAGATCATACTAATGGGGCCAGGGTGGTCCAAAAGTACATCCTTTAATCAGTTTATAGTCGAGAGAATATCGAGACTAGGACATCTATATTTCAGAGTAGACTAGTGTATACGTTTCTTGTCCCTTAAAGGACGATGGTTAATCCTACAGCCATTGGTGTGTGACATCAAAGATTGTACACAGGTGCTCATTGGAGAATGGGTACACCGAAGAGGACTTGCCGAGAACTCCTAGTTGGTAGTATACCTATCGTCTGATAGCAGTTCTCTGGTGACACTGGTATAGATTAGTCTGTAGACCCGAGATCGTCATAGAGTCTTGTGTGGCTCCCACTGTGCTTTGATTTCCTCCCTACCACGCTCAAATGAGACGTGCAAACAAATGGATTTTGGGTACAGTCCCGAGTCACATGGAGGCAATGAGCGATAGGAGGGGTTTCGTCTCTCCCGGTATTGGGGATTGATGTTGCGCTATGCTCGATTGGCTATAACTGAAAGTCGCTGGTCAAGATTGCTGCTGAGATATACTGATAAGAGTTATCAGTAATTTCTCGAACCGTTATAGGCCATACATCGGCATGACTTATCACGTTACTGGGGGTCTGATATTTACCACCCGTAGACATGATATGCGACATATCAGACGAAGAGACCGGACTGTACGGTGGTGTTACTGATAGGCTTCATGGAGAGTATGGACGAGCTTGCTTGTTGATCTTCATATCGCTCAATACCCGGGTAGCCATTACGTCCAGCTAGTACCGCTGACGGCTTATAGATGACTGATGTGATCATCACCTACTGCTGGCATATTAACGAGTCTTTAGAGTCCCACACAGAAGTTTCCTGATTCAAGCGAAACGAAATAGGGCACATATGGTGATATGTGCGTGGGCTGACTAAATACGAGTATGTGATACTGTATTGTAATCTGGCAGTTGTCTGTTATCGGTTAGGTTATATGTGATATAACCAGATTATCGAATCAAGTGTTGATTTGATAATGTGATGAACGGATAAATGATATTAGTCGGTCATATGTGATATAACCGGATTATTAAATCAAGCGTTGATTTAATAATTTGATGTATATTTATATTTGATATAATTATATGTTAACTAATATCATTAGCTCACTAATTGCTTTATTTATATATATATTATATATATATATATATATATGTTAATATATATATTTGATATATATATATATATATTTATATTATATGAAGCATGGCATGTTTTTCTATTTTATGAAAATAGAAAAATGAGGTGTAAAATGTGGAGATATTTTGGGTATGGTTCAAGGCATAGGTTTTTATAATTTAATATTGGTCTTGACTCACTATTCAAGCATGGTTGCAATTTAGAATTGCAATTTTATTCCATGATTGAATAAGTGAGGAGTGATATTCATCATTCATTTTTCTTCACTTGGTGATTTTCATGCCTTAGCCATTTTCCTTCATAAGCTCTTGCTCTCTCTTGCTCTCCAAAAATTCCCACCTCATCTCCAAGCTCAGAACCTTCACATGTGATGTGAATCATTGAGCTTGTAAGATCTTTAGTGAGCTTTCAAAACCCCTAGTTCATCATCCTACACTTGACTAGTGATCAAGTGTAGGATGTTTCCTACACTAAAAGAGTTTAGTGTAAAGATAGCTTGAGCTAGAGCGACTTCGGGTGAATCGTCTTCGGCGCAAAGATCACGAAGGAGGCCCGTTCAACTCGAAGAGCCTAGTGGAGTCGCGTGGACTACAACCTGGAGCTAAAGAAAAGAAAGACTCGATCTATAAAGGTACAACATCTTTTCCTTCTCTCTAGTATTTCATATCATCATAAGTAGAAACCCTAATCTTCTGGTAAAGATCTTGTTAGTCTAACTTAGCACCTAATAAAAATTAAAATTTAGCATGATTGATGCTACTAAAACCTCATGATGGTGCTAGGGTAGATTTTAAGGATCCACGTTTTTGTTGGACAGGAAGCTACCTACTATGGATGGGCTAGGCAGGAAGCTATCCGTCTGCCTCATGATGAGGGCTTTGGATCCAAGCTTTATTGGACAGGAAGTTATCCGCTGCAGACGGGCCAAGCAGGAAGCTGCCCAACGGCCTCGTGATGAGGGCTTTGGATCCACGTCTTCGTTGGGCAGGAAGCTACCCATCGTGGATGGGCCGAGCAGGAAGCTACCCGGGTGTCTCGTGATGAAGGGTTTAGATCCACAGCGTTGTTAAGCAGGAAGCTACCCGTTGCGGATGGGCCGAGCAGAAAGCTGCCCAGTGGCCTCATCATGAAGGCTTTGGATCTACGTCTTTGTTGGACAGGAAGCTACCTACTATGGATGGGCTGAGAAGGAAATTACCCGGCCGTCTCGTGATGAGAGTTTTGGATCCACAGCGTTGTTAGGCAGGAATCTATCCGTTGCGGATGGGCCGAGTATGAAGCTGCTCGGCGGCCTCGTAATGAGGGCTTTAGATCCACGACGTTGTTGGAAAGAAAGCTACCCACGGTGGATGGACCGGGTAGGAAGCTACCCGGCCGTCTCGTAATGAGGGCTTTGGATCCACAGCGTTGTTGGGCATGAAGCTACCCACTGTGGATGGGCCGAGCAGGAAGCTACCTGGCCATCTTGTGATTAGGGATTTGGATCCACGGCGTTGTTGGACAGGAAGCTATCCGCTACGGATGTGCCGAGCAAGAAGCTGCCCAGCGGCCTCGTGATGAGGGCTTTAGATCCACGGCGCTGTTAGGCAGGAAGCTACCCGCGGTGAATGGGCCGGACAGGAAGCTACCTGGCCGCCTTGTGATAAGGTCTTTGGATCCACAGCGTTGTCGGGTAGGAAGCTACCCGCCGCGGATGGGCCGAGCAGGAAGCTACTCGGCGGCCTCGTGATGAGGGCTTTGGTCAGCTACCTATAGGCACATCCGAGCTTCATTTACTTGAGTGAAAGGCTGGCCTTTGGCTGACGGGCAAGAAGCTACCCGCCAGCGCTGTAGGGTGTTTTAGTATGGAAACAAAAAGAAGCAGTTCAGATTGCAGGGAAGTAAGAATCTTTATTATTAAAGAAAATACAGATTCGATGATACAGTTTAAACTCTCCTGCATTGAATGACCGAATTCGGTGGGTGTCCTTGTTGCTCGGACTCGGATCAGTTGGTGACGACCATGATCTGCCTGATCGTCAGCTCTCCGGCTTCAAGCTGGTCGACTTGCCCCCTATTTGCTTGACGATTGTCTCGCAGGTATTTTGAGGAGTGACCGGAGTGGATCGGCTCCTCGATGTAATCGCGTAGCTGTTTACAATTCTCGGTCGGATGCCCTTGCGTCCGATGATAGGCACAATACATGCCGTGGAGTCTCTTGCCCGGCTTTCGTGTCATCGATGGCAGCTTGAAGAATCTTTCGCTCCTTGTCTCTTCTAGCAGCTGAACCCACGAGACATTGAGAGGCGTATACTCGCGAAACCTTGGCGTATAAGGTTTTGACCGATCAACCTTCTTCTTGTCTTCTTCCAGGTCTCTTTTCTTTTGGTCTGTTCGGTATCCTCGGAAAAGTTGAGCGTTAATCACGGATTTAAGTTGGATTTCCCGCTCAGTCCAGACATTTACCTTGCCCAGGGTCTTAGGTTGCGCCAATGCAAAAGAGCGAAGCCACTCTTTGTGCTTAAGACCAGACCTCATGGCGGTTATGACCGTCTCATCTCGGTGCTCGGGTACCTCCAGAAAAGCATTGTAGAAACGGACAACAAAGTCTTTGAAAGACTCCCTGTTCTTGCACTTGATGGTGAACAGGTAGTCAACCGATCTTTTGTGTCACCGGTTGCCGACAAAGTGGCTGAGAAACTGCGTAGCCAATTCTTCAAAGGTCAAGATCGAGTGTGGAGTCAGGCCGCGGAACCAGTCCCGTCCTACTCGGATGAGGTGGTAAGGAATGCTCGGCACTGAGCAGCATCCGAGTTATCCTAATAGCTCAGGCCTGCGGTGAACACGTCCAAGTGATCTTTTGGGTCAGACTTTCTGTCAAAAAAAGAAACTCTGGACGACTTGTTCCGGGAAGAGACTTGCTCTCTCGGTAGCTGCTCGGTGAAGAGCTTCGTGAGAGAGTCCGCGGAGTATCTTGTCGATCTACCAGGCGAACGGGTGGCGAGCCGCATCTCCTTGATCTTCTTCTCGAGGACCTCGATTCGCTGCCAGTATTCCGAGGATTCTCCGTAGTCGGAGTGCCTGTTGTCTCTGTTTCGGGCCTACACGATTGAGTGGATTCGGCTCTGCTCTATCACATTCTTCATATCCTCGGGAGGGAACTCTTCGTGGCTCGCCCCGTCATGCGCCATATGCGCGGCCTCGATGAGTGTGGTGACGTCGGTCTTTTCTAAAATCAGACGACCTGACTGACGTCGCCTCGGAAGGCGAGGGAGCGCGGCGGGCGTTGAAGCGATAATTTGGTTGGTCCTGAATCTTCGGCGTCGAACTGTTCGGCGCCTGACGAGTCATGGAATCATTCCTCATGTGGGGGCCGCGACTGCGGGAGTCGGCATGCTGGCGTTCCGTGGTGTCGTGGTTGGCGCGAGCGAGGCCAAGGACCTGCACACATCCTTCTGCCACCTCATGCATGCCGTCGTTCTGGGGGCAGTGACGATAGTTTTCTGGGTGTGGTCGGCAGTTTGGACATGAGCCAGCGCGTCCACCATCGTTGTCAGCCGGTCGATTCATGCCGACAAAACTTCGACGATATTGGAAAGAGTGGAACTGTCCCCGCTTCCATTGCGGAAGGCGGGATGGCTCCTGCTAGGATCTTCGTCGCAATGATTACTGGTCATCGAATCGAAGACGGAAGATCAATTTTTTGGGTGGAAAAATGGAGTTCCTACAGACGGAGCCAACTGATGGAGATCGGAATCTTCCTCAGATGTCCTTCATCGATCTTGCAATCAACGGGCTGAACGGTTGAGATTTGAGATAAGAGTTGAGCGTGTGGATCTCAATGGGTTATTGGTTGTTGTTGACGCCAAGTTATCTGCAAAGGATGTCCCGGGATAGGAAACCACCATAGGACACTCTGACGATTAATAAGTACCGAGGAATATTAAGACAGAGTAGCTGTGTATTGGAATGAGTTCGAGATACCTGAATCGTTTGGAGGAGCGGTTTAGATATGGGTCGCATTGGAGCGAGCCGATGCGAGATTCCAGTCATCCGTTTCACCCCTGAGTCACGTTCGCGTAGATGGCAGGATACGTCCATTAATAGCAAGATACGCTTATTAATAGCGAGATACGCTAGCATGGGATGCGGGACGTGGAGCGGCGGAGATCTTGTCGTGGCGAGATCCATGAAGCCGTTACGGAGGCGCCCGTACTCCATGCTTCCGGCCAGACGGGGAAGCTGAGGAAGCTCAGCTCGATGACAACTCAGAGACGAGCGAGAAGGCTGAGGAAGCTCGGCTCTATAATAGCTCAGAAACGAGTGAGGAGGCTGGGGAAGCTTAATGATAACTCGGAGACGAGTGAGAAGACTGAGGAAGCTCAGCTGTAGGATAGCTCGGAGGTGAGTTGTTGATTGGTTGCTAGACGAATATGGAATGTACTCAGGGAAGGCCCCCAAAGGTCGGATGATACCTCAAAGATAAGGCGCCGAGGAATGTCCCCTTCGCACGGTACTTCAAAGAGCCGGTTGGTGCATGTGAGAGACTTGTCATCCGCCACATGTCTTGATCAGGGGAATCCGCACTTGTGAGCACCATCACTTTGCCTGTTACTTTAAACGTTATCGAAGCTAATATTTCATAAATGGCGCAAGAACAACAACCATGAGCACTGAGCAAGAAGCACCCATTGGACTCCTTATACAGATTTTGTCTTATATTGATAACAGAAACGCTACAACTAGAAGACCTTTTGGGCATCCCAACATTTTAGACTCAAGACAGAACAATTTGTGTATAGCGATATGTACTAGAAAAACATGCACATTGCAAGGATGCAAGGAAAAAAATAAGAATAGCTTTTCTTTCCTGCTAACTTTGTAGTTGCAAGATATTTCCCACTAGGTGAAAAATACGAAGACTCAACATCCCAAAGATGACTGATCAATCTTATGCTTTCAAAGAAGAGTCTGAGGGGTGATGGGTTTTTACACATGGGCTTTTAATGATAAGTGGGTTTCCAATAATAAGACTCAAGTCCTTTTGAGGTGTGGCCCATTTTATATTTTATACCCATGTTTTTCTTTTGTTGTTTCTAATATGAGACTATCTTTAAAGTCATTAGTGTGGTTGTCAGATGGAAAGTACAGTAGTATTGTCTAGTCGAGTTTGGATCAAGTCATTGGCTTTGTTGTCATGTTAAAATTTAAGATTTATTTAAAATTGAGTGAGTGGTGGGCTTTTTATAGATACACATGAGATTTTAATGATAAATGGGTTCCAACAATAAGACTCGAGACTTGTTAAGATGTAACCCATTTTATATTTTATACCCATGTTTTTTTGTTGTTTTCAATATTAGACTATCTTTAAAGTCCTATCATTTGGTTTTTTTTACTTTCAACAGCCATCAAATTCAAATTTTCAAGGTTAAAATCAATGGTATTTATCCTCACCTTGTGCAACTCCCAAAAGTTTGAAGCTTTTCCCTCTTTCTCATCTCAAACCTTCAAACGCCTCCCCCTTCCCCAACACAAAGCGAGTTTATGTCTTGAGGCCACTGACAAATCGAGTAAACTTCATAATCACTTGAAATTAGCACATCGAAACTCTCCTTCTCAACGTCCATCAATCGAAACTAATCCATCATAGCTACTAGTGTATACCTGCAGAAAAATATAAATTTGATAAAATCAAATGAATATCTCATTTCTGCTCATGCAACCTATTAAGGTTGTAAACAGATACAAACATGCAAGCCAACTACGTATCCGTATCTAATTTTTATCAAAATACGAGTAAATTTCATTTCTAATGACTATTCGTAATCGTATCTGCATTCTTCTACAACTACCGGTTACGGATATGGTAACATCTATATATGTTCCGTAGATATGGTATAAAAAATAATAATGTTTGGCTTCATTGGGTACATTTTTTCAATTAGGCATCTCATATCCACATCTATATCCGATTTTTACCAAATACAGATAGTAATTTTATTTTCGATAACTATCCGTAGTCCTATTCAAATCAGTCTACAACTTGCAGATACGGATACCTATATCTATCAGATCCGTTTACATTCCTGCAACTTAGGCCATGTTTAGGTATAGAGTTAGGATAACTGGAGTTTATTTTAAGAAGATAGAGATGATGCAACCTTTAGTTTGCAAGGTCCTACTTCCACTTTAAATTTTAAGTTTTAATAAGATGGTTGGCAATGGAGTTATCTAACCTTCAAAGTTTTGCTTTGGAGTTTCTAAACTCCAAAATGAGGCCTTGTTTGGATATGGAGTTGTTATAACATAGTTTATTTTTAAGTGGAGGTAGAAAAATACAAACTGTGGCTTGCAAGCCCCAAACTCCAAAATTGGAGTTTACAAAACTTTGATCGGATTGGAGTTGAGATAATTGCAGTTATCTCATTATTTGGGCCAAAATGGTTGCCGAACAAGGCAAAGTTAGAATTTTGGAGTTGGGGTTTGTTAACTTTATGAAACCACGGTTTAGAAAACTTAACTCCGTTCCCAAATAGGGCCTGAGTGTTTTCTTTTCATATTTTTGGAGTTTAGAAAACTTGGTTGGATTGGAGTTTAGTAAAGTCCGGTTATCTCAACTTTGGAGTTTAGAAAACCAGAGTTTTCTAAACTCCAAAATGAGAGCCAAATATGGCATAGTTAGGATTTTGGAGTTAGTTTAGATAGCTTTATGAAACTTCGATTTTCTAAACTCTACTCCATTGCCAACAAAAATGAAGATAAAAATCGAATCCTTTTGAAGTAGAAATCAGATACCTTTTTTGGAGAGAAGGGATGAACAGAAATCCCGACACTGGAGCCTAATGCGGTTGATAACCATAAATCTCATCACCATTACCACCATCGACATCCCCTCCTGAAAAACCCACATCCCAAAAACCTAGATTCCCAATCTTATTCCTGACGGCGACCACAGTCCGATCCCCAAATGACAGGAATCGAACGCTCCGTATCCTCTCACTCGCCACCTTCGCCACGTCTCAGGAAAAAATCGGATTTCACATCAAAACCTTCGCTTTTCACCATACCCGAACCCGATTCAACCCAAGACGAGTTCTTGATCGATTCAACGAGGCCGGTGCTGGAGTCGTCGCGGGGCCAGAGACGAAGGCGTCGGGGACGAGGAGTGGGCCCCGCTTGCGAGGTGGGGGTTCGAGGGGCGAGGGCTTGGGAGGCGACGATGGATTGGCGTCGGAGGAGGAGGGAGGGATGCCACGTGTCTTGAGGGAGCGGCGGATGACGATGGGGGGTTTTGTTGTTATCGTATGCGGGTTTGGGTTTTTGGGGGTTGAGTTTCTTCGGGGTTGGGGGGCTCGAGGTGGCGCTTGAGGTCGGCGGCCTGTTGCAGCGGATGTTGTCGAGCCGCTTGTGCTCGTACTCCGTTAGGGCTTTGGATTTCGGCGCCATTTTTAGTGAGGGCATGTTTGTTTGGAAGTAATTTTGAAGTTACTTACATTAAAAAAAAAATCATGCAAGTAGTAATTTCTTACATTTTCTTTTTGTTTGTTTTGATTATGAAAGAGGTCCTAATGAAATGATGAATGCAATTATTTTATGCACATCTTTATCTAAAAATAGATAAAAGAAAAGGCAAAAACTTAGAAGTAATTAATGTTTGGAATAAATTATTATTTTTCTTCCTCTTTTGTTGTGCTCCATGCCACTTCCAAGTCCAAGAGGCCATGAAGAAAAATCTCGAAATAGAGACGCCACATAGGATCCATGTCGGCATATGGAAGTAACTTCAAATACTACTTGACGCGGTGTGAATCGCGTCAAGATGTTACATTCCGTTGATCCGCTGTTGGCGATGATGGACGGCCGAGATTTGAGTTGGAGGATAGCTGTTAGAGTGTGTGGATCTCAATAGGTTTGAGGTTGTTGGGGCCGAGCTACCTGCAAGGAAGCCCCGGGATGGTTGTACCACCGAGGACCCTCCGACGATCAAGTTAGATAGGAAATCCGAGCAGAGCAACGGCCTGGTGAGTGGAAAATGACTTACTTGAACCGTCTGAAAAAGGGGTTTATATAGCGGTGGCAACAGGCAGGCGGGTGCGAGAATCGCGCCGGCCGTCACGCCCGCGTGATGGACGGGATCTCCCATTAATGGCGAGACAGGCTCGTTAATAGGGATCGTGAAGGCGTGGAACGCGGGATCGTGGGCAGCGGGAATCTCGCGCATGGCGAGATTCGCGGAGGCGAGGCGAAAGCACCTGCGGATGATGTCGTTGGTCGGTCGAAGGGACCGAGCAAGATGAGCTCGGCGCGGGCTCGGGACCGAGTGGGAGGCCGAGCTATCTTGGTTCTGTGGTAGCCCGGAGGCGAGCTGAGAAGGCCGAGGAGGCCAAATGTGCAGGAGGCTCGGAAGTGAGACAGTGTTTGTATGTGTTGGCTATAATGCCCTCAAGTCAATTATCGAATCGCAGGTACGTGATTGTAATGATTGAGGGAGGACCTATACCGATAAAACAGTCTTACTCGAGATGATAGTATGATATCTGGTTTGTCTTTATCATTATGTAACTGTTGATAAAGCCCATAGGATTCTTGCTTGACTGCCAGCAGTATGATGGCGATCATATATGTGGGAGCTGGGGTCTATAAGCACATCCTTAAAGTGTCCCTAGTCGTGGGAGTTTCGAGACAGGGCATCGATACTCCAGAGTAGACTAGTGTATACATTCGAGACCCCGACGAGGGGCGGTGGCCGGTCTCACAAACCATTGGTGTTAGTAGATTCATCTAAGATGTATACAGGTGCTCATTGGGTTATGAGTACACCGGACAGGACTCGCCGGGAACTTGCTAGTTGGTATTATACCTAGCGTCAGATAGCAGTTCCCTGATGACATATGTACAGGTTAGTTCATCGACCTGAGGTCGTCATTTGTCTCGTGTGAGTTCCCGCTGTGCTTTGATTTTTACCCTACCACGGGTCAAAGGAGTCGTGCAAACAGGTATTTTTTGGGTACAGTCCCGAACCACATGGAGGCAGTGAGCAGATCGTCGGGGATTCGTCTCTCCCGGTACTGGGGGTGAGATCGCGCTGTGTTTAGGAGAGCCATTACACGAAATCCCTGGCCAGGGTAATCGAGATTTACTGGTAGGTATTCCAGTAGTATCTCAGGGTGTTCTGGGCTGCTCTCTGACACGACTTATACAGCTATTGGGGGTCTGACGTTTACCGGCCCCTAGGCCCTGTATGCGATACTCATGGACGAATGGACCGGACTGTACGGATATTGTCACTGTCAGGCTCAGTAGGGTTTCTGGATGAGTTCGCTCGTCAGCTCCCCTTCCGATCAATACATAGGCAACCGTTACGTACAGCTTGTACCTCTGACGTGCTAGAGGTTATACCCAGTGCCAGTGTGTTGATGAGCCATTAGAGTCCCCCACAGACAGTTTCCCAAGATCGGGCGAAACGTTGTAGAGGCCGTATGGTTTTATGGCAGGGTTCAGAAAATGCACGTGCGTTTACGCACGTATCATATTTCGGGCAGATAATACTGGTGGGCTTTATTTTAAGCCGGATCCGAGTATTATACTGTGTAGATATAATATCTTTGTCAAAATTGCATTTGTATTCGGTCGTAATACAAATGCGAATATGTTTATACTATCACGGGGTTATCCTGAAATTCGTTTCGGGATCGCTTTTGGAAGTTGCCGGTTTCCAGTTTTCTATCAGCCGTATTAAACATTCGGTTTAATACGGATTTATCTTTGGGTGAGTCATTGTTCTAGAAAATTCTAGAAATGGTGACTAGGATTAGTGACTCATCATGGCATTAATTATTTGGTGACTAGGTTTTTATGACTCATTAAGCATTAATTGTTTCATTTAATATTTTGTGCAAGGTGTTATATGACTCATGCTTTGTTTTAATGTCATGATAAGCTTTGGTTTATAGTCACCTTCCTTTGCTCTCCTACACTCACCCTCCTCTTCATATATTGTGGCCGGCCCCCTCTTGAGAGAGATTATTTTTGATTAAAACATTATGGTTTTGGCTTCATGAAAATTAGATTGCTCATTTCTCATTTCGATCGATCCAAAAGGCAACTTCATTAACCGTTTGTCCATAACTTTGGACGTAACGAGACAAACTGTTATACTCATTCTCTACATCAATCTTGGTCATCTCTTTTACCAAACTTGATGATCGAGTTGCCTCGGTTCAGAGGCGGGAGCCCGTTTAAAGATCCGTCGACGTGGTGCCACCTGGACGACGAGACCGGAGATCAAGCGAGTTCGGATCAGCTGCAACAAAGCGTGGGACGATGGTTGAAGACCGAAGGACTCGGATCGTTCGGTATAACATTTCTACTCACTTTACAGTATATTAGTTGTTTACCCCAATCAGAGCAAAGCTCTGTTCAAATTCTAAGGCGGGAAACGAAGCAACGCTTCTGTTTCCCCCAATCAGAGCAAAGCTCTGCTTTGAAAATTAAGGTAAAAATTAAAAGTTAAAATAAATGAAGCAATGCTTCAGATTCCTTGCGCTGCGCATGACGCGCCACGTGTCAAAATCAGACACGCCAGTGTAAGGAACGCAGCGCCCAAGGCAGCGCGCCCAATCAGAGCAAGGCTCTATTTAGAACGAAAATTAAAGGAAGCAATGCTTCAGATGACTTGCGCTTTGCGCTGCGCGACACATGGCAGCGCAGTTGCGCTGCGCGCCACGTGGCAGCGCAGTTGTGCTAGCACAGTTGCGCTGCGCTGTGCGCTGCACGACACGTGTCAGCGCAGTTGCGCTGCGCTGTGCGCTGCTTGACACGTGTCAAGCGCTGGTGCATTTGCGCCAAACAGAATTAAAATTCTAATAAGATCTTTCTGTTCTTGTTAAAACAAAAAGATTGTCTTCTGTAAAACAGAAGCCCTTGGATCAAAGATCCAACGGTGGGGAAAAATCCCCAAATCACCCAGAGAAAGATCTCTTTAACAAACTTAACAAATCTATAGGCACTATAAAAAGGACCCTAGACCTCAATTCAAAGGCATTAACATTGGTGAGAAATCAAGAACATCATCATTGAGAATTCTGAAGAATTGGAGAGAATTTCTCAAGAACAAAAAAGGTAAAAACCTTTAGAAAAAGAGAAAATTCTCTTAAAAACAGATCATTGATCTAAGAACAAGATGAATGATCTTCAAAAAAAAAATTAATAATAGTACTTTGCACTTGCTTATGAACCACTGGTTCTCTGAAAACAGGAAAAAAAACTTGTTTTCTTTGATTTAAAATCAATCAAAAGATAAAACAGTGCTCTGCACTTGCAAAAACTGCGCTGTTGCACTCCTGTGTTGGTGCAAGCCACCAGGGATCGCCACGTGTCAGCAGCGCAACAGCGCAACGCACTGCACTGTTGCGCTTGCGCTCACCAGAGTGTGACACGTGTCACCTCCACATGGACTTGCGCCTTGCGCTCCTCAATCAGCGCAAAGCGCCTGACGAGCCATGTGGTACTCTGTCAGACTAATTAATGCGATGCATTAACAAGGGCAAAGCCCAATAAAGAAAGGTCTATCGGACCAAACAAAGTGCTGTGCACTATTAAAGGGAATAAAGCCCAAACAAAGATCTGTCAAGCTCAAAACAGATGCTGTGCATCATTTAAATTAAAAATGCACTGCAAAAGGCAGAGCCCAAACCAAGGCCTAACAGGCCAACCACAAATAAAAACGTTGAACATATTCAACTGGACTTAGCCCAATCATGACCATAAGTCCTCAAATTAAATTGACTGAGCACGGCTGCTCAATCTACATCCGGTTCAAGGGTACATCTCCGAACTCCTCTGACACCTATCGTTGTAATCCTTCAACGACGTCAGAGAGGTGACGGGTCCCGACGACCACAAATTAAACATGGACCGCAATGTCCTTAAACTACCAATGGACCACCACGTCCCTAAACTGGAACATGGACCACTACGTCCTTAAACTAGAGCATTAGAGCCTTCAGACGCTCTTTTGTCGGATCTAAACGATCCCGTTTAAGTTGATCTTAGCCTCAAAAATGGCTAACGTATCCTTAAACCTTCAGACAGATTTTAGTCCCAAATCGGACTATAAAGCCCCCAATCAACTTTGGTTCAAGGGTACATCTCCGAACTCCTCTGACACCTGTCGTTGTAATCCTTCAACGTCGTCAGAGAGGTGACGGGTCCCGACGGCCATACATTAAATGGACCACTACGTCCTTAAACTGGAACAATAGAGCCCCTAAATACTCTTTCCATTAGGTTGATCTTAGTCTCAAACAGGACTAACGTATCCTTAACGAACGTTTAAGTTGATCTTAGCCTCAATACGGTTAACATATCCTTAAACTAAAACACCAAACCCAAATCTAAGTAAATACAGATTTGGACTAATCCACGTCCTACGGGTGACGACATAAATTAGTCTCCGTATACAATCCACGGGCAGCCACAAACAAAACAAACACACACGACACGAAGTGAAATTCTGGAGAAGGAGAAAGTTGCTACCGCGGTGCGGTAGCGTAATTAACTGCAGGGGCTTGCGCCTGCAGGGAAGAGCGTCCCCACAATCAAAAACCCCTCACCATGAGGGGGAATCTGACGAAGTCTGCTAAATCGGCCGCATCCGTCTAAACCTCCGATACACGGTGCCATAAATCAACTTGGCATCTTCGGAGAGCTAGACGGATAAAACCATATAGCATCCGCCCCGGATCTCATGCAAGACGTCTTCACGTCGTCGTCGTCATTCGGAGGGGAACATTAGTTTAGCGTTAATGGCAGATCCTGGGATATAGTATACGATAGCGCCAGTTGTATAAAAGTTTTTGTTCCACATTTTGGCGTCTGAAAGACGGCCGGGGCGCTACCATGGACTTACATTGGTATCAGAGCCTCACCATTAAGCTTTACTAACTTGTGCTAACGCGTTTAAAATATCGATCGAACGGAATTTCAAAAACTATATTTTTCTGTACAAAAGTTTCTGTCGATTTTAAATCAGGTCTAAAAATTATTTTGAGCACTTCAGAAAACAGAGCAGGCTTTTTGAGGCAAACTGTACAAATTTGGTCACGTGATCCCACATAACAGCCGCGGATCCGCGGTCAAACCTAGGGTTTGACCGCGCATCCGCGGCTGTTTAGTGGGAACAGTGCTTCAAATTTGTACAGGGGCTTCTACACAGTGAATTGTGGCTTCTGGAAAATTTATTTTGGGCCCAGATTTTATTACTGTACACCAGATGTACGTGGGGCCCACTTCGGGAAGTTTTGTCGATCGAAATTTTAAACTTGTTAGTTTACAGTACTTGTATTATATCTCCGACCGGGAATGTCATTTGATCGGTAAACCGCGTCTGATTGCTATAGTTCTTTTAGACGGGTTTGCGAACATGACATTCGCGTTGATGTTCTGTGTTGTATTGTGATATTGCGGATTTGTCGTGGTGGATAGCTGGGTGAAATGATAGTGCTGTTTGGATTTATTTGTACATTTGATATTGCGGGGCGAGCGTCCAACATGTGGACTGCCGTCACTGCCTGTTTGTATATTATTCTTTTGGGGCACGACCGGGCTGAGGTCGATGTACCCGTTGTATATATTTTCTTTTCTGTACTAGGATTACCCCGCGGTGGGGTGCACGGATAGCCAGGTTCTGGAGGGCAACGTGTCCGTATCTCATGGCTTTGAGAGGCAGAGGGGCCTCACTTTAGAATTGGCGGGTTATTCGCCGCACTCGTAGGGGTACAGGTTGACCCAAGGAGGGGTGCTCAAGTTACCGGATTCCGTGAAGTGCTGGGTGGTCCATTCACTTTGCTGTAGGGGCTGCCTCGCTTCAGGTTTTGGCGGGTAACTTGCCACACCCGTAGGGGTCTAGGTTTCATTGCACAGGCTATCCACACGACCAGGGGAACGTCGGGTTTCAGTAGCGGCTGTATGAAACCCGGGGATCCCAGATTATCTGTATTGTTTTGTTACTTTTCTGTAATATTGCATATTATCATGCCTGGAGCGATTATTATATATTTATATATACTAGTAGATGTTGTATATGTTTTGCACCCGCGCTAGCCCAGTTCCCGCTCTGTCGTTAGTTAAGTAACATAACGGGTAATGACGGGACCCAGTAACGAATGCGGATGGCATATACGTACATTTTATTTTCGTTTTTTTCTGGTGTGATTAATTGATGGGACTGCATTAATTCTTATCAATGCAAGGATAAAACAAACCTATATTTGATGTTGTTGGAACAAATTTTAAAAAGAGTTATTACAAAGACGTTTCTTTTTGCTTTGCATCGCGGTATTCGGTTATGAATATCCAGCACCTCATTCGACGAGGCAAGGGCCGAGATCCCTTCACCGGGAGTGACCCTTCGGGTAGAAGTTTGCGTCAGGGTAATAACTTCAGTATAGTCGATCACAAGTTGTTTTGCATCGCGGTATTCAGTTAGAATATCCTGCACCTCATTCCACGAGGAAAGAGCCGAGATCCCTTCACCGGGAGTGACCTTGTACCCCTCCGAACGGCGGCCTGCGACGTTAGGACGTCACGTGCCTGAGGTTCGGGGCAGATGCTATTTGGTTTTTATCCGTCCACCTCTTCGAAGATGCCAAGTTGATTTATGGCACCGTGTATCGAAGGTTTAGACGGATGCGGCCGATGTAGCAGACTTTGTCAGATTCCCCCTCGCTTGAGGGGTTTTTGATTGTGGGGACGCTCTTCCCTGCAGGCGTAAGCCCCTGCAGTTAATTACGCTACCGCATCGCGGTAACAACTTTCTCCTTCTCCAGAATTTCACTTCGTGTCGTGGGTGTTTGTTTTGTTTGTGGTTGCCCGTGGATTGTATACGGAGACTGAGTAATACCGTCGCCCGTAGGACGTGGATTAGTCCAAATCCGTATTTACTTAGATTTGGGTTTGGTGTTTTTAGTTTAAGGATACATTAGTCGCGTTGCGACTAAGATCAACTTAAACATTCGTCAAAGATACGTTAGTCCTGTTTTGGACTAAGATCGACCTGACGTGGTGATTCATTTAATTTATGGCCGTCGGGACTCATCACCTCTCTAACATCGTTGAAGGATTACAACGATAGGTGTCAGAGGAGCTCAGAGATGTACCCTTGAACCAAAGCTGATTGAGGGTTTTATAGTCCATTTAAGTGTTTAAGGATACGTTAGCCGTGTTTGGGGCTAAGATCAACTTAAACGGGATCGTTTAGATCCGGCAAAAGAGCAATTGGCTCTATTGTTCCAGTTTAGGGACGTAGTGGTCCATTATTAGTTTAGGGACGTCTCGGTCCGATACCAGTTTAAGGACGTAGTGGTCCATTATTAGTTTAGGGACGTTTCGGTCCGATGCCAGTTTAGGGACGTAGTGGTCCATTATTAGTTTAAGGACATTTCGGTCCATCGCCAGTTTAGGGACGTGGTGGTCCATCATTAGTTTAGGGACATGTCGGTCCGATGCCAGTTTAGGGACGTGGTGGTCCAATATTAGTTTAGGGACGTTTCGGTCCGATATTAATTTAAGGACGTTACGGTCCAACATTAGTTTAGGGACGTCCCGGTCCGATATTAGTTTAAGGACGTTTCGGTCCGATATTAGTTTAAGGACGTCTCGGTCCGATATTAGTTTAAGGACGTCTCGGTCCGATATTAGTTTAAGGACGTTTCGGTCCGATATTAGTTTAAGGACGTCTCGGTCCGATATTAGTTTAAGGACGTCTCGGTCCAATATTAGTTTAGGGACATCTCGGTCCACGAGTTTAAGGACCCCGCAGTCCATATCGATGTGTGGTCGTTGGGACCCGTCACCTCTTTGACGTCGTTGAGGAATTACAACGACGGATGTCAAAGGAGTTCGGAGATGTACCCTCGAACCGGATGTAGATTGATTTAGGAGAGCCATTTTGCTCAGTCAATTTAATTTAAGGACTTATGGCCAAAATTGGGCTAAGTCCAGTTAAAATGTTCAACATTTTATTTGCTTTTGCATTGCATTTCTTTTTTTCTTTTTTTTTTATTTGGGCCTTGCCCAGAAAGGATGCAGAGTATCAATTTGTTTTGGGCTCTACCCTTTTAGGAATGATGCAAGGTATCAATTTTATTTGGGCTCTGCCCTCATATAAAGGATGCAAAGCATCAATTTATTTGGGCTCTGCCCATTTATTGCCTTGCAATTTATTTTGGCCTGTCAGGTCATTTTGATTTGGGCCTGGCCCTTCAAATAGTGCAAAGCACCAAGAATCTTTTGGATTCAAGAAAATGAGTGCAGAGCACTTTTTAATGATCTAAATTTAGATCAAAGAAGAGAAAAGAAAATCTTTTCTTTCTTTCTGTCTTAGAGAACCAGAGGTTCATAGCAAGTGCAAGGCACTATTTTTATTTATTTATTTATCTGAGAACCAGAGGTTCATAGCAAGTGCAAGGCACTATTTTTATTTATTTATTTATCTGAGAACCAGAGGTTCATAGCAGGTGCAAGGGACTATTTTTATTTATTTATTTATCTGAGAACCAGAGGTTCATAGCAAGTGCAAGGCACTATCTGTTGTGCGCACGTGCGTTGCACGTGGTGCCGCATGGCGGGCATACGTGCGTTGCACGTGGCGCACATGCGCATTATGAGGAGAAGCAAAGCTTCTATATATGGAGAACAAGCTCCTTTTAATATTATTAAATATTCTCATGTGGTGCGCACGTGCGTTGCACGTAGTGCCGCATGGCAGGCACACGTGCGTTGCACGTAGCGCACATGGCGCTTGCGCATATGCGCATTATGGAGGAGCATGCTCCTATCTTGGAGAACTAAGCTCCTTTGAGTATTGAATCCTTTGAGGATTTTTACTCTACCCTTTCTAAGAGGTATCCCCTCTTATTTATATGGGAGTGGTAGAGAAGCCAGCTCTCCTTTTCCCGATGTGGGACTAAAAAAAGCATTCCCCATGTAGTAGAGCATTACTTTAGATTACACGTGTATAACACATTTGCTCATAACTTTTGATCTCGGATGAATTATGAGGCCCATAATATATCAAATCGAAGGTCTTTTCGAGATGCTTTCAATATCATCAGAATTTAGCTGTTTTTCGTTCCGGAGTTTGTCAAAATACAGCTCGGAAAATACTGGTTCGCATCTTCTTCCTTAAATCACATGTGCATAGACATTTGCTCATAACTTTTGATCCCGGATGAATTATGAGGCCCATAATATATCAAATCGAAGGTTTTATCGAGACGCTTTCGATACAAATAGAATTTATCCATTTATGCCACGGGAGTTTGTCAAAAAACAGCCCGGAAGATACTGGTTCGTATTTCCTTAAGCGTATCGCTGCCATTTGATACCTTGGACTCTTTTGCGCAGAAATTTTTGGTGGGAACAAATGCCCCCCACTACTTTGCCCATGTAAGTATGTACGTGGGTGAAGTAGTGCAGAGTTATGCAGAGTTATGCATGGCGTATGGCCAGTTTTGGGTTGATGTATCACTTTCAGAATCTTGATCTGAGAAGATAACGAGCGGACACAAGCGTCGTCATTTATCTTTGACTCAAATCTCAACTCTTAAGGGATATAGTTCCAACCCTTAACTCCATGAGCCGCATCCTTTTATTTCTTTTTTTGTCTCACTCTGGCGTGGAGTAGTTCATACGCTTATGAGTAAGTTCTCCATTTTCAGTGGCATGTAGCTTTGGCAAGTGTGGCCCATAGATGGTCGGCCCATCTTGACTTCTTTGCAGGGCAGTGATGGCTTAGAAGACAGGGGTAGGATCTGCCACCTAAGGCTTTTCAACTTTACGAGCCGTGAGGGTCTCATAAAGACTTTTCTCCCTACGAGTCGTGAGGATCTCGTAGGTGTATTTTCTCCTTGGGAATCATGAGGATTCCTAAGTGTGTTTTCTCTTATAAGTCGTAAGGATCCTATAAGAGAGTTTTCCCTCTTACGAGTCGAGAGGACCCGTAAGCGGTTGTTTCCCTCCTTATCGAGATTCGACTTTGGAGAGTGTGACCCGTGGATAGTGTCACGCCCCACCCCCAATACAGAGAGTATTGTCCGCTTTGGCCGAAACCGCACGGTTTTTCCCTTTAGAGCGAACCGGACCCGACCAGGGGCCACTTCCCAGGAGGTCACCCATCCCAAGACTTCCCTGGCCCGAGCACGCTTAACTACGGAGTTCTCAAGCTCCTGTAGTTCCGGTTCACTTAAAAGGCGCCTCTGTATTGAAGAGTGGTATCATTTCATTTATAGTACAGATCTGCCCCCTTTCGGAATGTATTCCGAAGAGTCCCCATTGTTCTACAGCGGGTCCCATGGACTCAAGAGGTGGCCCCCACGGATTCAAGAGGTGGCCCCCGCCCACTTAACACGACACTTGGCGTGGCACTTTGTTCCGTGTGGCACTTTGCTCCGTGAGCAAGAACCGGGTCCCGACATTCTCCCCACCTTTGAACAATGGTTCGTCCTCGAACCACAAACCTACTATTGAGGGACCAGCTCTGATACCATTTTGTCACGCCCCACCCCCAATACAGAGAGTATTGTCCGCTTTGGCCGAAACCGCACGGTTTTTCCCTTTAGAGCGAACCGGACCCGACCAGGGGCCACTTCCCAGGAGGTCACCCATCCCAAGACTTCCCTGGCCCGAGCACGCTTAACTACGGAGTTCTCAAGCTCCTGTAGTTCCGGTTCACTTAAAAGGCGCCTCTGTATTGAAGAGTGGTATCATTTCATTTATAGTACAGATCTGCCCCCTTTCGGAATGTATTCCGAAGAGTCCCCATTGTTCTACAGCGGGTCCCATGGACTCAAGAGGTGGCCCCCACGGATTCAAGAGGTGGCCCCCGCCCACTTAACACGACACTTGGCGTGGCACTTTGTTCCGTGTGGCACTTTGCTCCGTGAGCAAGAACCGGGTCCCGACAGATAGTATGCAAGAGACCGTTTTGGGCCGACTTGCAGGGTCCTAGTGCTTAGGAAACAAGTTTTTTAATCCCTACTGCCTAAGGCTTTATCTCACGAGTCGAGACGCATCGAGAAAATCTCGCAAAGACATCAATTTCCTCACGAGTCGAAACGGATCGAGCAGATCTCGCAAGAACATCTTAACGTCGCATTTAACCTCTGCTCTTTACGACAGAAGCCCGTTAAGGTTGGTGGTACTTAGGGTTTTGGCCATTGTACCGTCGCATAAGCTGATATAGTCCTCGATAGGAAATCGTGCTGTTCGAGTAGCCCCGCGACTGCCGTGTCTCTGATCCCTTCGGGGGCTAGACAAGACGTCTTCAAGCAATCTTCCTTGGCAGTTTGACCGTCAGAAGAGCAAGCGCTAGGAATTTGCCATGCCGCTTTTTACTTGAGGTTAGGCTCATTTTGGAGAGCCCCGATGAGTCATAACCACTCCGCGCTGGTGTGGGGATGATCTCCGATAGTCTTTCGGGCTTTATATGAGTTGCCGTTAAGACCCTGAAGCTAGGAATTTGGCCTTTGCTTCGTTTGCTGGCATTGTGTCTGCTGTATCGAGACAAATGTTGCGGTGGGAACTAGGGATTTTGCCGTGGCTCCGTTTGTTTGATGACGTTACGTCTGCTGTGTTGAGACGAACGTTGGGGTGACATCTCGTCTGCTGTATCGAGACGGACGTCGAAGTGGTGACCACTCCACACTGGTGCGAGATGATCTCCGATTGTCTTTCCGGCTTTATATGACTTGCCGTTAAGACCCTGAAGCTAGGAATTTAGCCTTCGCTTCGTTTGCTGGCATTGCGTCCTCTGTATCGAGACGAATGTCGTGGTTGTCTATAGGTTACTGGTGAACCGCCGAGGTTTGGAACTAGGGATTTTGCCGTTGCTCCTTTTGGTGATGTTGTGTCTGCTGTATCGAGACGAATGTCGAGGTGGTGATTACTCCGCATTGGTTCGAGATGATCTCTGATTGTCTCTCAGGCTTTATATGACTTGCCGTTAAGACGTTGAAGCTAGGAATTTAGCCTTCGCTTCGTTTTCTTTGTCGCGTCCGAATCCTGCTGGGGGAAGAACGCCGGGGTGACATTTCATCTGCTGTATCGAGATGATCGTCGAGGTGGTGACCACTCCGCGCTGGTGCGAGATGATCTCCAATTGTCTTTCAGGCTTTATATGACTTGCCGTCAAGACCTTGAAGCTAGGAATTTGGCCTTTTGCTTCATTTACTTGCACTGCGTCTGCTGTATCGAGACGAATGTCGCGGTGGTGATCACTCCATGTTGGTTTGAGGACCAGGATCCGCTCTGGACGTTTCCCACGGGGTTGAAGAGTGACGTTATCGGCGTTCCACGCGACCAGGAATTTTGCTCTAGATGCTTCACACAGGTTCACTGCCGTGTTAGGCGAGGACTAGGCTCCGCTCTGGACGTTTTCCACGGGGTCAAAAGGTGGCGTTATCCGTGTTCCACGTGACTAGGAATTTTGCTCTAGATGCTTCACACGGGTTCACTGCCGCGTTAGGCGAGGACTAGGCTCCGCTCTGGATGCTTCACACGGGTTCACTGCCGTGTTCTGCGAGGACCAGGATCCGCTCTGGACGTTTTCCACGGGGTCAAAGAGTGACGTTTTCCGCGTTCCACGTGACCAGGAATTTTTTTGATTTTATCCGCATTTCACGGAGTTGGGATTTAACTCTCTGTGGGAGTACATCGTCGAGTCATGGAACTGGGAGTTGCCGCTGTTCCGCTTTGCTTGATGATGTGTCCGCTGTGACGAGACGAGTGTTGAGGTGGAGCTAGGATTTTGCCGTCACTCCGTTTTGCTGACCATGAGGTCTTTTATTAACTTTGCATGTATATCCTGCTGGACTGCGAAGGAACGCCGTTATTAACATTGCGTCTGCTGTAACGAGACGAATGCTAAGGCGGAGTTGGGATTTTGCCATTGCTCCGCTTGATGGTGTAACACCTTTGCGCTGCTGGAATGAGGAGGCACACCATTGTTGGTCTCCAGGCTACAGATGTGGCCGTTGAGATTTAGGACTAGGGCCTTTGCCATGGTTCCGTTTCGTTGCGACTTTGAGGTCGATTGTTGACGTCATGTCTGTATCTGGTTGGAGTGAGGAGAAACGCCGTTGATGATCTCTAGGTTGTCGATGTTGACGTCGAGACCCTGAAGCTAGGGATCTTCCTTTTGCTTCGTCTGTTGACATTATGTCTGTGATATTGAGACAAATGTCGAGATTGTCTCTAGGTTGTCTATGAACCGTCGAGATTTGGCTTCGTTTTCTGATGGAGCCTGTTGGGAAGGTATGGTTCCCTCTTTATCTGTGCCCCTGGATTGTATACAGGGATCGATATGATTTCACCTGTAGGGCAAAAAGTTTCATTCTTCCATTTTTTTATTCTTTCCGCGATGCTCTATCATTTCAGCTTTTTATATCGCGAAAATCGCGATTGCCCAATCATTTCGACTATTTTTCGCGGTGCCCAATCATTTCGGCTATTTTTCTTTTTACTCGCTGCTTTTTATTGCGAGTTGCCCAATCATTTCGGCTATTTTGCGTGCATACATTTTTACTTGCTGATTTTGTTTGCAAGTTGCCCCATCATTTCGGCTATTTCGTATGCATTTTTTTTGGGCTCGCTGATTTTTTTTTTGCGAGTAGGGGATTTGGGATCTGATTCCAATCTTGGCATCAGCATCGCTGCGACTGGAATATTGCCAGGAGCGAATCATCATTTGCCGTGAAAGGACTTGGAATTTGATACCGGTTTAGGCATCAGCATCGCTGCAACTGGGATATTGCCAGGAGCGAATCATCATTTGCCTTGAAAGGGCTTGGAATTTGATACCGGTTTAGACATCAGTATCGCTACAATTGGGATATTGCCAGGAGCGAATCATCATTTGCCTCTGTCGATGTTGAACAAAGGTGGCTTAGCAAACAGGGTTAGGATCCTGTCGACTAAGGCTTTTGACTTCATGAGCCGTAAGGGTCTCACAAAGGTATTTCTCCCCGCGAGTCGTGAGGATCTCGTAGGTGTGTTTTCTCCTTGGGAATCGTGAGGATTCCTAAGTGTATATTCCCCTGTAAGTCGTAAGGATCTTACAAAAGGGTTTTCTCCTTATAAGTCGAGAGGACTTATAAGGGTTGTTCACCATATGGACATATCCCTAATCACGGGTGGGACTTTGCTGGGGAAATATTTATTCGCGCCCGTGGATTGTATACAAGGGTCAGTATTGAGCCACTTGTAGGGCAGTATCGAAGGTTGTGGGGGTTGCTTAAGAACAGGTTAAGGTTTCTGTAACTTAAGACTTTCAAATCTTATGAGCCGTGAGGGTCCCATAAGAGAGTTCTCCTTACGAGTCGTGAGGATCTCGTAAATATAATTTCTCCTTAGGAATCGTGAGGATCCTTAAGTGTGTTGCTTCCTTGTGAGTCGTAAAGATCTCACGCAGGTGGTTTCTCCTTACAAGGTCGAGAGGATCCTGTAAGTGTCTATTAACGAGGTTGCGCCCTATCGGGTTTTCACAAACACTCGCCGGTAGCCCTGCTGTTTTTACTCACGGAGCCTTTTCGGGTTTTCATCCGTGCCCATTTTGCTTGTAGACATACCATTTTTTTTTGTTTTTTTTATTCCTTTTTTTTCTTTCTTTTTTTTTTAAAACGAGGTCGCGCCCTTTCGGGTTTTCACGAACACTCGGCGGTAGCCCTGCTGTTTTTACTCACGGAGCCTTTTTGGGTTTTCATCCGTGCCCATTTTGCTTGTGGACGTACCGTTTTTTTTACCACGTCAGCCTGAAGATGCTGCGGGTTGGGAGTAGTTTAACGACGTTTCGGTCATTTGCAAGGTCCGCCGTTAGTTTAAGGACGTTTCGGTCCGCCGTCGCCGTATTTGAGACGCATCTCTAGTTTACTGACTTTTCGGTCTATGGGGCTTTCTCTATGAAAGAGCACGATGCCCCCGGCATGTCCATCTTTTTCGGAGCATGTGGTTGTGGCGGGCTTACCTTTCAGTTGTCAGACAACGCGAATTTGCCCTGTTGGTATTCATCCTCAATCCAGCCTTTGAAGACATAGCAATTTTCGAGTGGGTGACCCATTACTCTGTGGTAGGGACAATAGTTAGGATTGTTAACGTCACCTGGCTGCAACGGACGTTTTGGATCCTGCAGAGTGATGAGCCCGCTGCGCACCGCTAGCTCGAACAGTCTCTTCGTTTTATCTCTGGGAAACGAGTAAGGACGTTTCAACTTCTCATTGAGGTATCACGGCTTGTTATTTTGACGAAAAAACGGTTTCGGGTCACTCGGCTGTTGTTGAACATTGGCGACGGAGGTCGCTTTTCCATTCCCCTTATCCCTTTTGTTCGATCCCTTGTTTGCGGGTCCGAGATTCTTTTCGGGTAGCGTGCGATTGCGCAGCTGAACGTTCTTGCAGCTCTTCTTTTCTTCCTCTTTTCCTGAGGTGGATTCTTTGAAGAGAGGGCTAAGAGTCATTTCTTCTTCAGAATTGCTCTCGAATGTGAGAGCTTGCGATCTTATGCCGTCAACCATGTGACCGTTGCCAGCAGTTTTCATATGCTCATTTGTCGTGCTTCTCTGTTTTCGACGAGCTTTGCGCTTCAATCGCTGAACGTGCTGCCGGTGAGCAACGTATCCCTGCCACCAGTTTTTAAAGGCATTGCACTCTTCGGTTGGGTGCGCAATCTTTCGATGATATAAGCAGTAGCTAGGATGTACATTCGCTTCATCAGGAGTGTTTCCTTCAGAGGGTGGCAGCTTCATTCCTATCGATATGGCTTTGGCGAATCTTTTCCTCATCTTAAACCTGCTTTTATTTATGGCGCATGTACTTTGATATGGTGGGAGTGTTTCGACCTTTTTGTCCAGTCGCCGGCGTTTGGCTTTCTCGAATATGGCCATCTCGCGCTCTCGATCAGCTTTGCTTTTAAGACGGGCTTCGTTCAGGAAAGCATCAATCATTTCGTCTGATGGTCCTAGAAGTTCTGGCTCAGGATCTGCCCCCAGATTCTCTGTGTAAGGAACTCCTTCGTTGTTTATCGACGAGTGAGAGATCACATGGCATCTTGCCACATAATCTTCAGATTCATCCGACGAGCCCTCTCCATTGTCATCATCTCCGTCCTTAATGACGTGGCTGAGAAATTCTTGGCTTGTGATTAGATTCCGCGCTTTTTGATTGTATTCTTCCAACGCGTCAATCTGCTTTTGCATGTCCGTGCACTTGTCATTAGGCTTCACGGGCTTTTTGGTCTTCTTCTTCGACGACTTTGATGGCTGGGTGTGCGAGCTTTGGCTATCACCACTGATCCTTAGAGTTGGGCGTCGCTTTAGCATCCCTTCTACGACCTCGGGTTCTAGTGGATCTTTCCATCTGATCGTCAGGCATGTCTGGAGATCATTCAGCATCCTTTCGGTTTTGGCGGAAAGCACGACCCTCCATGGAGCTTCTTCAACAAAAGAACAAGTTGCCCCCGGCGTGTCCGTTTTCTTTGGAGTGTGCGGCTGTGGTGGGTTTACTTTCCACTTTTTAGACAGCGCAAACTTGCCTTGTAAGTACTGATCCTCGATCCATCCTTTAAAGACGAAGCAATTCTCGACCGGGTGACTTACCGTTTGGTGGTAAGGACAATAATTGGGATCGTTGACATCGCCTGGCTACAACGGACGCTTTGGACTCGACAGATTGATGAGTCTGTTACGCACTGCCAGCTCGAACAGTCTTCTCGTTTTATCCTGAGAAAACGAGTAAGGACGTCCCAGTCTCTCCTCGAGGGATGGGCATGGACGTACGTTGCTTTGGCGGACAACCGGTTTTAAGTTGCTCGGCTGTTGTTGAGTATTGGCGATGAAAGTTGCTTTTCCTTTCCCCTTTTCATTCCGAGGATCCATCTTTGAAGGAGATGATCTATGATCCATCTGATCCATTTGGGCCAACTTGTCAATCAAGGCCTGGAAAGTAGTTGGCTTGAAGAACATCATGATTTGCGAGATGGTTGCTTGCGGATCAAGAGTGCCCACGAACATACCTACCGCAGGTGCTTCTTCGATCCGCTGTTCGCATTTTGACCACAGATTCCGCCATCGTGTTGCATATTGAACCCACGTTTCTCCTGGCTTCACCCTGGCGTTAATCAGTGCTGTTATCGGGGTGCGATCGCTGGCGCTGGCAAATCTTTGTGTAAACAATAGCTCCATCTCCGCAAATGTTTTGACAGAGTCATTAGGTAGCTCCGAATACCATTCAAAGGCCGTTTCTGCTAAGCTGCCGACGAATTGGCGAAGCAACAGTTTGTCGTCGCCTCCTGTGTTGCCGCATAAGGCCCTGAATTGAGCGACATGCTGATGGGATTCCCTGTCCCTTTATATACGTGGAATTTAGGGATCGTATATCCTGGCGGGTAACTGATTTGGTCATACCAGCCCGGATACGGTCGTCCGGTTCTAACAATTTGCCCAGCCGCTTCATTCGCCTGATGAACCCGGATCTGCTGAGCTATATATTCGTCTAGGTCAACTTTGGAGATTGCCTCCTCCTTGGCTGTTGACAGAGCCGGCGGAGGATTTGACGTTTCTCCCCTGTCGCCTTCAAGGACGATCGGAGGATCTTCAGCAGGAGGGTCCGGCTGTAACATCATCCCTACCATATCTTTGAAGAGGAGCGCCATCTGTTTTATGTTAGCCGCTTGCTCTGCAGCTTCTTTGTCCCTCCTTTCGAGGACTCTGCGTAAAAATTCAGCGTCGGTTTCTTGTTCTTGACGCTCATCCGAAGACGTTTCAGAGCTTTCTTTTGGCTCAGTGAGTGCAGCCATTGTAGTCATCATTTCCTGAAGCTTTTGTTGTTGCTCCTGGGCTTTCGTCACGGATCGGGTGAGCGGTCGGTAGCCCGTAGAAGTGCGGCTTTCCTCCTTTCCAGAAGCCATATAAACAGTGTGCACCACCATGCCCCCAGACTTGGGACGTTGGTATTCGGCGCTTTTATACTTCGCCATGTTCACAGGGGCTTTTTGTGGCCTCCTTTTTTGAGTGATTGGAGTTAAGGGAGCCGTTGTAGTGGGCACCCAAATAGCTTTTGCTTTTTGTGGTTTAACAGAGTAATCCTTCCCCTGCCGAGCCTTCATCTTTTTCTGTCGTCGGAGGCAGTCTTGATCGATCACCGACTCTTGGACCTGTCGCCAGACTTTGTAAATTTTAGAGGACAGCCGTTGAGGGGGCTGCTCTAACTTCTTCTCTGGAGTATTCTCCACAGGTGAAGGAGTTCGTTTCAACATCGCAGTAGGAGAATTTCTGCGCACCCTGTTGAGCAGTTCAAAGCTGTTCTTGGTTGGAACAGCAGTATCGATTCTCACCATCGGAGCTGACGGAGTTATCCCAGAGGGGGAGTTGCCCCCAGCCTTCCTTACCCGACGCCAGTGGCGACGTCGAGCGTGTCGTGCTGATGGAGTTGTTTCAGCTATAGGGGTAACCTCCTCATGCCCCCTGTGTTGGTCAGAATATACCGGTACCAGCTTTTTAAAGATCGACGTCCGTTGAACGGGGACGGCCAACTTGTCAGAAGCGGACTTCTGAACATGGGAAACAACCTTGGTGATTTTTCCAGGAACGTGAGTTGGAATGGCTATCCGCTTCGGGATAACGCTTTCTGGTATGGCAGGCTTCTTCATGGGCCCGATGGAGCACTGGCCTAATCCATTAAAACCTGAAGCAGTGGAGTTGGACGGCCTATTGAAAGGGGTCGCCGCAGTGGTAAGTCGATCGAAGACCGACTTCTTTGGAGCTTCTTGCAATGTCATTGGGGCGTTGAAGCTCATTGGTGGGAGCATGGTCCCAAAAAATAGTCCAGTGGTGGTTTGAGCCACCTGCTCCACCGGCATTTTGAAAAGGGAGGCCGCTTGGGGCCCATAACTCACTCCTCCAGTAATGACGGAGCGAGAGCTGTTGCTGCAGGCGATGCAGTTCGAAGCCATTGATCTTCTGTTTTCTGCACGGAGCAAGACACCAAAATCTTAGTACCTTGAATCCACAGGCAATCACAGCAAACCGCGATTTGTTCGCGAACACGACACACGAAGTGTGGAGTGGAAAGAGGAAGAGGTCCCACCGGGCGTGCCAGAATCTGTTCCCCTCCGAACAGCGGCCTGCGACGTTAGGACGTCACGTGCCTGAGGTTCGGGGCAGATGCTATTTGGTTTTTATCCGTCCACCTCTTCGAAGATGCCAAGTTGATTTATGGCACCGTGTATCGAAGGTTTAGACGGATGCGGCCGATGTAGCAGACTTTGTCAGATTCCCCCTCGCTTGAGGGGTTTTTGATTGTGGGGACGCTCTTCCCTGCAGGCGCAAGCCCCTGCAGTTAATTACGCTACCGCATCGCGGTAACAACTTTCTCCTTCTCCAGAATTTCACTTCGTGTCGTGGGTGTTTGTTTTGTTTGTGGTTGCCCGTGGATTGTATACGGAGACTGAGTAATACCGTCGCCCGTAGGACGTGGATTAGTCCAAATCCGTATTTACTTAGATTTGGGTTTGGTGTTTTTAGTTTAAGGATACATTAGTCGCGTTGCGACTAAGATCAACTTAAACATTCGTCAAAGATACGTTAGTCCTGTTTTGGACTAAGATCGACCTGACGTGGTGATTCATTTAATTTATGGCCGTCGGGACTCATCACCTCTCTAACATCGTTGAAGGATTACAACGATAGGTGTCAGAGGAGCTCAGAGATGTACCCTTGAACCAAAGCTGATTGAGGGTTTTATAGTCCATTTAAGTGTTTAAGGATACGTTAGCCGTGTTTGGGGCTAAGATCAACTTAAACGGGATCGTTTAGATCCGGCAAAAGAGCAATTGGCTCTATTGTTCCAGTTTAGGGACGTAGTGGTCCATTATTAGTTTAGGGACGTCTCGGTCCGATACCAGTTTAAGGACGTAGTGGTCCATTATTAGTTTAGGGACGTTTCAGTCCGATGCCAGTTTAGGGACGTAGTGGTCCATTATTAGTTTAAGGACATTTCGGTCCATCGCCAGTTTAGGGACGTGGTGGTCCATCATTAGTTTAGGGACATGTCGGTCCGATGCCAGTTTAGGGACGTGGTGGTCCAATATTAGTTTAGGGACGTTTCGGTCCGATATTAGTTTAAGGACGTTTCGGTCCAACATTAGTTTAGGGACGTCCCGGTCCGATATTAGTTTAAGGACGTTTCGGTCCGATATTAGTTTAAGGACGTCTCGGTCCGATATTAGTTTAAGGACGTCTCGGTCCGATATTAGTTTAGGGACGTCTCGGTCCGATATTAGTTTAAGGACGTCTCGGTCCGATATTAGTTTAAGGACGTCTCGGTCCAATATTAGTTTAGGGACATCTCGGTCCACGAGTTTAAGGACCCCGCAGTCCATATCGATGTGTGGTCGTTGGGACCCGTCACCTCTTTGACGTCGTTGAGGAATTACAACGACGGATGTCAAAGGAGTTCGGAGATGTACCCTCGAACCGGATGTAGATTGATTTAGGAGAGCCATTTTGCTCAGTCAATTTAATTTAAGGACTTATGGCCAAAATTGGGCTAAGTCCAGTTAAAATGTTCAACATTTTATTTGCTTTTGCATTGCATTTCTTTTTTTCTTTTTTTTTTATTTGGGCCTTGCCCAGAAAGGATGCAGAGTATCAATTTGTTTTGGGCTCTACCCTTTTAGGAATGATGCAAGGTATCAATTTTATTTGGGCTCTGCCCTCATATAAAGGATGCAAAGCATCAATTTATTTGGGCTCTGCCCATTTATTGCCTTGCAATTTATTTTGGCCTGTCAGGTCATTTTGATTTGGGCCTGGCCCTTCAAATAGTGCAAAGCACCAAGAATCTTTTGGATTCAAGAAAATGAGTGCAGAGCACTTTTTAATGATCTAAATTTAGATCAAAGAAGAGAAAAGAAAATCTTTTCTTTCTTTCTGTCTTAGAGAACCAGAGGTTCATAGCAAGTGCAAGGCACTATTTTTATTTATTTATTTATCTGAGAACCAGAGGTTCATAGCAAGTGCAAGGCACTATTTTTATTTATTTATTTATCTGAGAACCAGAGGTTCATAGCAGGTGCAAGGGACTATTTTTATTTATTTATTTATCTGAGAACCAGAGGTTCATAGCAAGTGCAAGGCACTATCTGTTGTGCGCACGTGCGTTGCACGTGGTGCCGCATGGCGGGCATACGTGCGTTGCACGTGGCGCACATGCGCATTATGAGGAGAAGCAAAGCTTCTATATATGGAGAACAAGCTCCTTTTAATATTATTAAATATTCTCATGTGGTGCGCACGTGCGTTGCACGTAGTGCCGCATGGCAGGCACACGTGCGTTGCACGTAGCGCACATGGCGCTTGCGCATATGCGCATTATGGAGGAGCATGCTCCTATCTTGGAGAACTAAGCTCCTTTGAGTATTGAATCCTTTGAGGATTTTTACTCTACCCTTTCTAAGAGGTATCCCCTCTTATTTATATGGGAGTGGTAGAGAAGCCAGCTCTCCTTTTCCCGATGTGGGACTAAAAAAAGCATTCCCCATGTAGTAGAGCATTACTTTAGATTACACGTGTATAACACATTTGCTCATAACTTTTGATCTCGGATGAATTATGAGGCCCATAATATATCAAATCGAAGGTCTTTTCGAGATGCTTTCAATATCATCAGAATTTAGCTGTTTTTCGTTCCGGAGTTTGTCAAAATACAGCTCGGAAAATACTGGTTCGCATCTTCTTCCTTAAATCACATGTGCATAGACATTTGCTCATAACTTTTGATCCCGGATGAATTATGAGGCCCATAATATATCAAATCGAAGGTTTTATTGAGACGCTTTCGATACAAATAGAATTTATCCATTTATGCCACGGGAGTTTGTCAAAAAACAGCCCGGAAGATACTGGTTCGTATTTCCTTAAGCGTATCGCTGCCATTTGATACCTTGGACTCTTTTGCGCAGAAATTTTTGGTGGGAACAAATGCCCCCCACTACTTTGCCCACGTAAGTATGTACGTGGGTGAAGTAGTGCAGAGTTATGCAGAGTTATGCATGGCGTATGGCCAGTTTTGGGTTGATGTATCACTTTCAGAATCTTGATCTGAGAAGATAACGAGCGGACACAAGCGTCGTCATTTATCTTTGACTCAAATCTCAACTCTTAAGGGATATAGTTCCAACCCTTAACTCCATGAGCCGCATCCTTTTATTTCTTTTTTTGTCTCACTCTGGCGTGGAGTAGTTCATACGCTTATGAGTAAGTTCTCCATTTCAGTGGCATGTAGCTTTGGCAAGTGTGGCCCATAGATGGTCGGCCCATCTTGACTTGTTTGCAGGGCAGTGATGGCTTAGAAGACAGGGGTAGGATCTGCCACCTAAGGCTTTTCAACTTTACGAGCCGTGAGGGTCTCATAAAGACTTTTCTCCCTACGAGTCGTGAGGATCTCGTAGGTGTATTTTCTCCTTGGGAATCATGAGGATTCCTAAGTGTGTTTTCTCTTATAAGTCGTAAGGATCCTATAAGAGAGTTTTCCCTCTTACGAGTCGAGAGGACCCGTAAGCGGTTGTTTCCCTCCTTATCGAGATTCGACTTTGGAGAGTGTGACCCGTGGATAGTATGCAAGAGACCGTTTTGGGCCGACTTGCAGGGTCCTAGTGCTTAGGAAACAAGTTTTTTAATCCCTACTGCCTAAGGCTTTATCTCACGAGTCGAGACGCATCGAGAAAATCTCGCAAAGACATCAATTTCCTCACGAGTCGAAACGGATCGAGCAGATCTCGCAAGAACATCTTAACGTCGCATTTAACCTCTGCTCTTTACGACAGAAGCCCGTTAAGGTTGGTGGTACTTAGGGTTTTGGCCATTGTACCGTCGCATAAGCTGATATAGTCCTCGATAGGAAATCGTGCTGTTCGAGTAGCCCCGCGACTGCCGTGTCTCTGATCCCTTCGGGGGCTAGACAAGACGTCTTCAAGCAATCTTCCTTGGCAGTTTGACCGTCAGAAGAGCAAGCGCTAGGAATTTGCCATGCCGCTTTTTACTTGAGGTTAGGCTCATTTTGGAGAGCCCCGATGAGTCATAACCACTCCGCGCTGGTGTGGGGATGATCTCCGATAGTCTTTCGGGCTTTATATGAGTTGCCGTTAAGACCCTGAAGCTAGGAATTTGGCCTTTGCTTCGTTTGCTGGCATTGCGTCTGCTGTATCGAGACAAATGTTGCGGTGGGAACTAGGGATTTTGCCGTGGCTCCGTTTGTTTGATGACGTTACGTCTGCTGTGTTGAGACGAACGTTGGGGTGACATCTCGTCTGCTGTATCGAGACGGACGTCGAAGTGGTGACCACTCCACACTGGTGCGAGATGATCTCCGATTGTCTTTCCGGCTTTATATGACTTGCCGTTAAGACCCTGAAGCTAGGAATTTAGCCTTCGCTTCGTTTGCTGGCATTGCGTCCTCTGTATCGAGACGAATGTCGTGGTTGTCTATAGGTTACTGGTGAACCGCCGAGGTTTGGAACTAGGGATTTTGCCGTTGCTCCTTTTGGTGATGTTGTGTCTGCTGTATCGAGACGAATGTCGAGGTGGTGATTACTCCGCATTGGTTCGAGATGATCTCTGATTGTCTCTCAGGCTTTATATGACTTGCCGTTAAGACGTTGAAGCTAGGAATTTAGCCTTCGCTTCGTTTTCTTTGTCGCGTCCGAATCCTGCTGGGGGAAGAACGCCGGGGTGACATTTCATCTGCTGTATCGAGATGATCGTCGAGGTGGTGACCACTCCGCGCTGGTGCGAGATGATCTCCAATTGTCTTTCAGGCTTTATATGACTTGCCGTCAAGACCTTGAAGCTAGGAATTTGGCCTTTTGCTTCATTTACTTGCACTGCGTCTGCTGTATCGAGACGAATGTCGCGGTGGTGATCACTCCATGTTGGTTTGAGGACCAGGATCCGCTCTGGACGTTTCCCACGGGGTTGAAGAGTGACGTTATCGGCGTTCCACGCGACCAGGAATTTTGCTCTAGATGCTTCACACAGGTTCACTGCCGTGTTAGGCGAGGACTAGGCTCCGCTCTGGACGTTTTCCACGGGGTCAAAAGGTGGCGTTATCCGTGTTCCACGTGACTAGGAATTTTGCTCTAGATGCTTCACACGGGTTCACTGCCGCGTTAGGCGAGGACTAGGCTCCGCTCTGGATGCTTCACACGGGTTCACTGCCGTGTTCTGCGAGGACCAGGATCCGCTCTGGACGTTTTCCACGGGGTCAAAGAGTGACGTTTTCCGCGTTCCACGTGACCAGGAATTTTTTTGATTTTATCCGCATTTCACGGAGTTGGGATTTAACTCTCTGTGGGAGTACATCGTCGAGTCATGGAACTGGGAGTTGCCGCTGTTCCGCTTTGCTTGATGATGTGTCCGCTGTGACGAGACGAGTGTTGAGGTGGAGCTAGGATTTTGCCGTCACTCCGCTTTGCTGACCATGAGGTCTTTTATTAACTTTGCATGTATATCCTGCTGGACTGCGAAGGAACGCCGTTATTAACATTGCGTCTGCTGTAACGAGACGAATGCTAAGGCGGAGTTGGGATTTTGCCATTGCTCCGCTTGATGGTGTAACACCTTTGCGCTGCTGGAATGAGGAGGCACACCATTGTTGGTCTCCAGGCTACAGATGTGGCCGTTGAGATTTAGGACTAGGGCCTTTGCCATGGTTCCGTTTCGTTGCGACTTTGAGGTCGATTGTTGACGTCATGTCTGTATCTGGTTGGAGTGAGGAGAAACGCCGTTGATGATCTCTAGGTTGTCGATGTTGACGTCGAGACCCTGAAGCTAGGGATCTTCCTTTTGCTTCGTCTGTTGACATTATGTCTGTGATATTGAGACAAATGTCGAGATTGTCTCTAGGTTGTCTATGAACCGTCGAGATTTGGCTTCGTTTTCTGATGGAGCCTGTTGGGAAGGTATGGTTCCCTCTTTATCTGTGCCCCTGGATTGTATACAGGGATCGATATGATTTCACCTGTAGGGCAAAAAGTTTCATTCTTCCATTTTTTTATTCTTTCCGCGATGCTCTATCATTTCAGCTTTTTATATCGCGAAAATCGCGATTGCCCAATCATTTCGACTATTTTTCGCGGTGCCCAATCATTTCGGCTATTTTTCTTTTTACTCGCTGCTTTTTATTGCGAGTTGCCCAATCATTTCGGCTATTTTGCGTGCATACATTTTTACTTGCTGATTTTGTTTGCAAGTTGCCCCATCATTTCGGCTATTTCGTATGCATTTTTTTTGGGCTCGCTGATTTTTTTTTTGCGAGTAGGGGATTTGGGATCTGATTCCAATCTTGGCATCAGCATCGCTGCGACTGGAATATTGCCAGGAGCGAATCATCATTTGCCGTGAAAGGACTTGGAATTTGATACCGGTTTAGGCATCAGCATCGCTGCAACTGGGATATTGCCAGGAGCGAATCATCATTTGCCTTGAAAGGGCTTGGAATTTGATACCGGTTTAGACATCAGTATCGCTACAATTGGGATATTGCCAGGAGCGAATCATCATTTGCCTCTGTCGATGTTGAACAAAGGTGGCTTAGCAAACAGGGTTAGGATCCTGTCGACTAAGGCTTTTGACTTCATGAGCCGTAAGGGTCTCACAAAGGTATTTCTCCCCGCGAGTCGTGAGGATCTCGTAGGTGTGTTTTCTCCTTGGGAATCATGAGGATTCCTAAGTGTATATTCCCCTGTAAGTCGTAAGGATCTTACAAAAGGGTTTTCTCCTTATAAGTCGAGAGGACTTATAAGGGTTGTTCACCATATGGACATATCCCTAATCACGGGTGGGACTTTGCTGGGGAAATATTTATTCGCGCCCGTGGATTGTATACAAGGGTCAGTATTGAGCCACTTGTAGGGCAGTATCGAAGGTTGTGGGGGTTGCTTAAGAACAGGTTAAGGTTTCTGTAACTTAAGACTTTCAAATCTTATGAGCCGTGAGGGTCCCATAAGAGAGTTCTCCTTACGAGTCGTGAGGATCTCGTAAATGTAATTTCTCCTTAGGAATCGTGAGGATCCTTAAGTGTGTTGCTTCCTTGTGAGTCGTAAAGATCTCACGCAGGTGGTTTCTCCTTACAAGGTCGAGAGGATCCTGTAAGTGTCTATTAACGAGGTTGCGCCCTATCGGGTTTTCACAAACACTCGCCGGTAGCCCTGCTGTTTTTACTCACGGAGCCTTTTCGGGTTTTCATCCGTGCCCATTTTGCTTGTAGACATACCGTTTTTTTTTGTTTTTTTTATTCCTTTTTTTTCTTTCTTTTTTTTTAAAACGAGGTCGCGCCCTTTCGGGTTTTCACGAACACTCGGCGGTAGCCCTGCTGTTTTTACTCACGGAGCCTTTTTGGGTTTTCATCCGTGCCCATTTTGCTTGTGGACGTACCGTTTTTTTTTACCACGTCAGCCTGAAGATGCTGCGGGTTGGGAGTAGTTTAACGACGTTTCGGTCATTTGCAAGGTCCGCCGTTAGTTTAAGGACGTTTCGGTCCGCCGTCGCCGTATTTGAGACGCATCTCTAGTTTACTGACTTTTCGGTCTATGGGGCTTTCTCTATGAAAGAGCACGATGCCCCCGGCATGTCCATCTTTTTCGGAGCATGTGGTTGTGGCGGGCTTACCTTCCAGTTGTCAGACAACGCGAATTTGCCCTGTTGGTATTCATCCTCAATCCAGCCTTTGAAGACATAGCAATTTTCGAGTGGGTGACCCATTACTCTGTGGTAGGGACAATAGTTAGGATTGTTAACGTCACCTGGCTGCAACGGACGTTTTGGATCCTGCAGAGTGATGAGCCCGCTGCGCACCGCTAGCTCGAACAGTCTCTTCGTTTTATCTCTGGGAAACGAGTAAGGACGTTTCAACTTCTCATTGAGGTATCACGGCTTGTTATTTTGACGAAAAAACGGTTTCGGGTCACTCGGCTGTTGTTGAACATTGGCGACGGAGGTCGCTTTTCCATTCCCCTTATCCCTTTTGTTCGATCCCTTGTTTGCGGGTCCGAGATTCTTTTCGGGTAGCGTGCGATTGCGCAGCTGAACGTTCTTGCAGCTCTTCTTTTCTTCCTCTTTTCCTGAGGTGGATTCTTTGAAGAGAGGGCTAAGAGTCATTTCTTCTTCAGAATTGCTCTCGAATGTGAGAGCTTGCGATCTTATGCCGTCAACCATGTGACCGTTGCCAGCAGTTTTCATATGCTCATTTGTCGTGCTTCTCTGTTTTCGACGAGCTTTGCGCTTCAATCGCTGAACGTGCTGCCGGTGAGCAACGTATCCCTGCCACCAGTTTTTAAAGGCATTGCACTCTTCGGTTGGGTGCGCAATCTTTCGATGATATAAGCAGTAGCTAGGATGTACATTCGCTTCATCAGGAGTGTTTCCTTCAGAGGGTGGCAGCTTCATTCCTATCGATATGGCTTTGGCGAATCTTTTCCTCATCTTAAACCTGCTTTTATTTATGGCGCATGTACTTTGATATGGTGGGAGTGTTTCGACCTTTTTGTCCAGTCGCCGGCGTTTGGCTTTCTCGAATATGGCCATCTCGCGCTCTCGATCAGCTTTGCTTTTAAGACGGGCTTCGTTCAGGAAAGCATCAATCATTTCGTCTGATGGTCCTAGAAGTTCTGGCTCAGGATCTGCCCCCAGATTCTCTGTGTAAGGAACTCCTTCGTTGTTTATCGACGAGTGAGAGATCACATGGCATCTTGCCACATAATCTTCAGATTCATCCGACGAGCCCTCTCCATTGTCATCATCTCCGTCCTTAATGACGTGGCTGAGAAATTCTTGGCTTGTGATTAGATTCCGCGCTTTTTGATTGTATTCTTCCAACGCGTCAATCTGCTTTTGCATGTCCGTGCACTTGTCATTAGGCTTCACGGGCTTTTTGGTCTTCTTCTTCGACGACTTTGATGGCTGGGTGTGCGAGCTTTGGCTATCACCACTGATCCTTAGAGTTGGGCGTCGCTTTAGCATCCCTTCTACGACCTCGGGTTCTAGTGGATCTTTCCATCTGATCGTCAGGCATGTCTGGAGATCATTCAGCATCCTTTCGGTTTTGGCGGAAAGCACGACCCTCCATGGAGCTTCTTCAACAAAAGAACAAGTTGCCCCCGGCGTGTCCGTTTTCTTTGGAGTGTGCGGCTGTGGTGGGTTTACTTTCCACTTTTTAGACAGCGCAAACTTGCCTTGTAAGTACTGATCCTCGATCCATCCTTTAAAGACGAAGCAATTCTCGACCGGGTGACTTACCGTTTGGTGGTAAGGACAATAATTGGGATCGTTGACATCGCCTGGCTACAACGGACGCTTTGGACTCGACAGATTGATGAGTCTGTTACGCACTGCCAGCTCGAACAGTCTTCTCGTTTTATCCTGAGAAAACGAGTAAGGACGTCCCAGTCTCTCCTCGAGGGATGGGCATGGACGTACGTTGCTTTGGCGGACAACCGGTTTTAAGTTGCTCGGCTGTTGTTGAGTATTGGCGATGAAAGTTGCTTTTCCTTTCCCCTTTTCATTCCGAGGATCCATCTTTGAAGGAGATGATCTATGATCCATCTGATCCATTTGGGCCAACTTGTCAATCAAGGCCTGGAAAGTAGTTGGCTTGAAGAACATCATGATTTGCGAGATGGTTGCTTGCGGATCAAGAGTGCCCACGAACATACCTACCGCAGGTGCTTCTTCGATCCGCTGTTCGCATTTTGACCACAGATTCCGCCATCGTGTTGCATATTGAACCCACGTTTCTCCTGGCTTCACCCTGGCGTTAATCAGTGCTGTTATCGGGGTGCGATCGCTGGCGCTGGCAAATCTTTGTGTAAACAATAGCTCCATCTCCGCAAATGTTTTGACAGAGTCATTAGGTAGCTCCGAATACCATTCAAAGGCCGTTTCTGCTAAGCTGCCGACGAATTGGCGAAGCAACAGTTTGTCGTCGCCTCCTGTGTTGCCGCATAAGGCCCTGAATTGAGCGACATGCTGATGGGATTCCCTGTCCCTTTATATACGTGGAATTTAGGGATCGTATATCCTGGCGGGTAACTGATTTGGTCATACCAGCCCGGATACGGTCGTCCGGTTCTAACAATTTGCCCAGCCGCTTCATTCGCCTGATGAACCCGGATCTGCTGAGCTATATATTCGTCTAGGTCAACTTTGGAGATTGCCTCCTCCTTGGCTGTTGACAGAGCCGGCGGAGGATTTGACGTTTCTCCCCTGTCGCCTTCAAGGACGATCGGAGGATCTTCAGCAGGAGGGTCCGGCTGTAACATCATCCCTACCATATCTTTGAAGAGGAGCGCCATCTGTTTTATGTTAGCCGCTTGCTCTGCAGCTTCTTTGTCCCTCCTTTCGAGGACTCTGCGTAAAAATTCAGCGTCGGTTTCTTGTTCTTGACGCTCATCCGAAGACGTTTCAGAGCTTTCTTTTGGCTCAGTGAGTGCAGCCATTGTAGTCATCATTTCCTGAAGCTTTTGTTGTTGCTCCTGGGCTTTCGTCACGGATCGGGTGAGCGGTCGGTGGCCCGTAGAAGTGCGGCTTTCCTCCTTTCCAGAAGCCATATAAACAGTGTGCACCACCATGCCCCCAGACTTGGGACGTTGGTATTCGGCGCTTTTATACTTCGCCATGTTCACAGGGGCTTTTTGTGGCCTCCTTTTTTGAGTGATTGGAGTTAAGGGAGCCGTTGTAGTGGGCACCCAAATAGCTTTTGCTTTTTGTGGTTTAACAGAGTAATCCTTCCCCTGCCGAGCCTTCATCTTTTTCTGTCGTCGGAGGCAGTCTTGATCGATCACCGACTCTTGGACCTGTCGCCAGACTTTGTAAATTTTAGAGGACAGCCGTTGAGGGGGCTGCTCTAACTTCTTCTCTGGAGTATTCTCCATAGGTGAAGGAGTTCGTTTCAACATCGCAGTAGGAGAATTTCTGCGCACCCTGTTGAGCAGTTCAAAGCTGTTCTTGGTTGGAACAGCAGTATCGATTCTCACCATCGGAGCTGACGGAGTTATCCCAGAGGGGGAGTTGCCCCCAGCCTTCCTTACCCGACGCCAGTGGCGACGTCGAGCGTGTCGTGCTGATGGAGTTGTTTCAGCTATAGGGGTAACCTCCTCATGCCCCCTGTGTTGGTCAGAATATACCGGTACCAGCTTTTTAAAGATCGACGTCCGTTGAACGGGGACGGCCAACTTGTCAGAAGCGGACTTCTGAACATGGGAAACAACCTTGGTGATTTTTCCAGGAACGTGAGTTGGAATGGCTATCCGCTTCGGGATAACGCTTTCTGGTATGGCAGGCTTCTTCATGGGCCCGATGGAGCACTGGCCTAATCCATTAAAACCTGAAGCAGTGGAGTTGGACGGCCTATTGAAAGGGGTCGCCGCAGTGGTAAGTCGATCGAAGACCGACTTCTTTGGAGCTTCTTGCAATGTCATTGGGGCGTTGAAGCTCATTGGTGGGAGCATGGTCCCAAAAAATAGTCCAGTGGTGGTTTGAGCCACCTGCTCCACCGGCATTTTGAAAAGGGAGGCCGCTTGGGGCCCATAACTCACTCCTCCAGTAATGACGGAGCGAGAGCTGTTGCTGCAGGCGATGCAGTTCGAAGCCATTGATCTTCTGTTTTCTGCACGGAGCAAGACACCAAAATCTTAGTACCTTGAATCCACAGGCAATCACAGCAAACCGCGATTTGTTCGCGAACACGACACACGAAGTGTGGAGTGGAAAGAGGAAGAGGTCCCACCGGGCGTGCCAGAATCTGTTCCCCTCCGAACAGCGGCCTGCGACGTTAGGACGTCACGTGCCTGAGGTTCGGGGCAGATGCTATTTGGTTTTTATCCGTCCACCTCTTCGAAGATGCCAAGTTGATTTATGGCACCGTGTATCGAAGGTTTAGACGGATGCGGCCGATGTAGCAGACTTTGTCAGATTCCCCCTCGCTTGAGGGGTTTTTGATTGTGGGGACGCTCTTCCCTGCAGGCGCAAGCCCCTGCAGTTAATTACGCTACCGCATCGCGGTAACAACTTTTTCCTTCTCCAGAATTTCACTTCGTGTCGTGGGTGTTTGTTTTGTTTGTGGTTGCCCGTGGATTGTATACGGAGACTGAGTAATACCGTCGTCCGTAGGACGTGGATTAGTCCAAATCCGTATTTACTTAGATTTGGGTTTGGTGTTTTTAGTTTAAGGATACATTAGTCGCGTTGCGACTAAGATCAACTTAAACATTCGTCAAAGATACGTTAGTCCTGTTTTGGACTAAGATCGACCTGACGTGGTGATTCATTTAATTTATGGCCGTCGGGACTCATCACCTCTCTAACATCGTTGAAGGATTACAACGATAGGTGTCAGAGGAGCTCAGAGATGTACCCTTGAACCAAAGCTGATTGAGGGTTTTATAGTCCATTTAAGTGTTTAAGGATACGTTAGCCGTGTTTGGGGCTAAGATCAACTTAAACGGGATCGTTTAGATCCGGCAAAAGAGCAATTGGCTCTATTGTTCCAGTTTAGGGACGTAGTGGTCCATTATTAGTTTAGGGACGTCTCGGTCCGATACCAGTTTAAGGACGTAGTGGTCCATTATTAGTTTAGGGACGTTTCGGTCCGATGCCAGTTTAGGGACGTAGTGGTCCATTATTAGTTTAAGGACATTTCGGTCCATCGCCAGTTTAGGGACGTGGTGGTCCATCATTAGTTTAGGGACATGTCGGTCCGATGCCAGTTTAGGGACGTGGTGGTCCAATATTAGTTTAGGGACGTTTCGGTCCGATATTAGTTTAAGGACGTTTCGGTCCAACATTAGTTTAGGGACGTCCCGGTCCGATATTAGTTTAAGGACGTTTCGGTCCGATATTAGTTTAAGGACGTCTCGGTCCGATATTAGTTTAAGGACGTCTCGGTCCGATATTAGTTTAGGGACGTCTCGGTCCGATATTAGTTTAAGGACGTCTCGGTCCGATATTAGTTTAAGGACGTCTCGGTCCAATATTAGTTTAGGGACATCTCGGTCCACGAGTTTAAGGACCCCGCAGTCCATATCGATGTGTGGTCGTTGGGACCCGTCACCTCTTTGACGTCGTTGAGGAATTACAACGACGGATGTCAAAGGAGTTCGGAGATGTACCCTCGAACCGGATGTAGATTGATTTAGGAGAGCCATTTTGCTCAGTCAATTTAATTTAAGGACTTATGGCCAAAATTGGGCTAAGTCCAGTTAAAATGTTCAACATTTTATTTGCTTTTGCATTGCATTTCTTTTTTTCTTTTTTTTTTATTTGGGCCTTGCCCAGAAAGGATGCAGAGTATCAATTTGTTTTGGGCTCTACCCTTTTAGGAATGATGCAAGGTATCAATTTTATTTGGGCTCTGCCCTCATATAAAGGATGCAAAGCATCAATTTATTTGGGCTCTGCCCATTTATTGCCTTGCAATTTATTTTGGCCTGTCAGGTCATTTTGATTTGGGCCTGGCCCTTCAAATAGTGCAAAGCACCAAGAATCTTTTGGATTCAAGAAAATGAGTGCAGAGCACTTTTTAATGATCTAAATTTAGATCAAAGAAGAGAAAAGAAAATCTTTTCTTTCTTTCTGTCTTAGAGAACCAGAGGTTCATAGCAAGTGCAAGGCACTATTTTTATTTATTTATTTATCTGAGAACCAGAGGTTCATAGCAAGTGCAAGGCACTATTTTTATTTATTTATTTATCTGAGAACCAGAGGTTCATAGCAGGTGCAAGGGACTATTTTTATTTATTTATTTATCTGAGAACCAGAGGTTCATAGCAAGTGCAAGGCACTATCTGTTGTGCGCACGTGCGTTGCACGTGGTGCCGCATGGCGGGCATACGTGCGTTGCACGTGGCGCACATGCGCATTATGAGGAGAAGCAAAGCTTCTATATATGGAGAACAAGCTCCTTTTAATATTATTAAATATTCTCATGTGGTGCGCACGTGCGTTGCACGTAGTGCCGCATGGCAGGCACACGTGCGTTGCACGTAGCGCACATGGCGCTTGCGCATATGCGCATTATGGAGGAGCATGCTCCTATCTTGGAGAACTAAGCTCCTTTGAGTATTGAATCCTTTGAGGATTTTTACTCTACCCTTTCTAAGAGGTATCCCCTCTTATTTATATGGGAGTGGTAGAGAAGCCAGCTCTCCTTTTCCCGATGTGGGATTAAAAAAAGCATTCCCCATGTAGTAGAGCATTACTTTAGATTACACGTGTATAACACATTTGCTCATAACTTTTGATCTCGGATGAATTATGAGGCCCATAATATATCAAATCGAAGGTCTTTTCGAGATGCTTTCAATATCATCAGAATTTAGCTGTTTTTCGTTCCGGAGTTTGTCAAAATACAGCTCGGAAAATACTGGTTCGCATCTTCTTCCTTAAATCACATGTGCATAGACATTTGCTCATAACTTTTGATCCCGGATGAATTATGAGGCCCATAATATATCAAATCGAATGTTTTATCGAGACGCTTTCGATACAAATAGAATTTATCTATTTATGCCATGGGAGTTTGTCAAAAAACAGCCCGGAAGATACTGGTTCGTATTTCCTTAAGCGTATCGCTGCCATTTGATACCTTGGACTCTTTTGCGCAGAAATTTTTGGTGGGAACAGACCTCTTTAGCAAAAGGTTTTCGCCACTATATTTTTTTATAAAAAGCTATCAGGTTCCTTCAACGAGATCAGGTTCATTACGTTAAAGGTTTTTCGCCAAAAACCAGCCGTAATCCTCCGTCATTTCTTATGGATGGTCAGTAGTATTCAAACTATGTTTGTTGGCCTACGTCAAGGCATAGTGTTTGGTAGCTGCTGGGTATTCATTTGTTGCATAGATAGATGTATTAGTTTAGGACAGACGTACAGCCTTGTTGGCCTACGTCAAGGGCATGTACGATGACCTAAATTAATCAGGACAACGACGGGTAGAACTTGACATGTGGCTTATGATTTGTTGGCCTACGTCAAGGTCATAAGAGCATGGGATAAAAATTACATCGGGAGTTTCAAACATACAGGAAACTTGCCAAACTTGCGCATACCTTCTGGAGTGTGATAACGTGAGTAGATACCGTCACGTTATCATGCGATGACGGTTGGATCCCGATTCCCACTGATGAGTTGGTTTACTCTTCGGGTGATCCCGACTAATTCTTCTTTCAGGTTTGGAGGAGAATTTGAGATTACAGTGGGAGGTTTCCTAATTAGATAAAGTGATAACCATTCTGATCTAGGTTAGAGTGCACGCAGAGTGTTTCTTTTCTCTCTCTCTATGGCAGCGACCTTTGACCGACCCTAGACTATGACTGAGTGACCAAGTTGACCGAACCTTCTTAGAATACTGGCTTTTGGATTGTCTAAAGTTGCATAAGTCATTGCCGCTCCTTCTTTTACCCTTTGTATTTCTCAGAACACCCCGTATTACTACGGACATTCACTTCCATTAGATAGATCCATCGTATGGTTATATACGAACTCGAATGGACTTCTTTGAGGATGGATCCAGATTCAGGAGAAATAGAATTGGTTTATTCAGTTGTCTTTTATTATCACCTTCTCTCAGGTTGCGAGGGCTCCTTGGTTTAGGAGAGTACACCTATTACGCTTATTGGATAATCTTATTCCAAACCATAGGCAGGTGCCGAAAGGTAGGGAATGAAGAAAACCAATTAGCCTAAGTGGGGTGTGCAGAAGGTTATATGTAAAGACAAGATAAAGGGATTAGAAAGAGGACAAAGTAAATTGCGACTGTTATCTTTCACGACCAAACCGCTTACTTCATCGCCACTCCTATTTCACCTTTAATAGAATAAGGTATTATTCAGTTGTCTTTTATCATCACCTTCTCTCAAGTTGCGAGTACTCCTAGGTTTAGGAGGGTACACCTATTATGCTTACTGGACATTCTTCTTCCAAACCATAGGCTGGTGCCGAACGGTAGGGAAGGAAGAAAACCTTTTTAGCCTAACGATGGTGTACAGAAGGTAATGACTAAAGACAAATAAAGGGAATTGGAGAGATGGCAAGGAAATATACGGTTACAGTCATGAATCTGAATAATGGAAAAGGCATTACTATGAATACCCGGATACCCTTTCGAAACATATTCGTGTTTCATTTTCACTGTGTATTGTTAATAGAAAACTGATTTCCCAATTTGACCCTTGCTCCAAGGTATGTATTTACCAGGTATAATTCTCACATATGTATGGTTTTACAGATGATGAGTGGGAGTAAGTCATTGGGAATTAGGTGATCATCCTCATTATATCGGAATTCGTTGTAATTGGTGATATTTGAGGAAATCGCCTGGGCACAGTTTTCAACCTACGACGCACAGGTTTTGAGTTATTAAACTCAGCGGACTTATACAAAGTAGTGTATGTTGTCCAGTGTCCATCAGGACAAAGGGGTTGGTCCTCATACTATGTTCTATTTACTTGTGACTTCTCTAGTTTTTAGACAAGTGTTTCGTAGAAATACAATGTCTAAGTTTTGAGAAGTTGTGGGTATAGGAATAAAGTAGAGAACCAGGTGTCGCAAGTATCCGGATTCTTCAAAGAAATCGAAGATGTAGATTCTTATGATTGGTATTCAGTTGATAGTAATGGTTTTGAGAAACATGTTTCTCTTTCAGGTTACTCATAATTGGATGGATTCCTAAGTTGAGTAATACTGATTAGCCTTTCTCCATTGAGATGATATGCACTGGAGACAGCTGCATGATTTGAATCTGGTTCCAATTAAATAAGTGCCAAAGTTTCTATATTGGATATAGAGTGGTTAATATTTTAACGATGTTAAGATACGGGGAGTTGTCCAGTTTATGCTTAAAACCAGACACTGGATAACTAAAGGCACGTTTATGTAATGGCAGTTTGTGGGTTGACCCTGGCTTTGACGAGGGTTGATTTTCTACCATCTGGAAGATCAATAGTGATATTGTTCTGGACTCGCCACAGTTTTAGTAAAATGGATTTTTTCAGAAAACAATAGTGGGAGTATGGTAGAACTGGAAGTGATTTCAGAACCGCAAACGATTACGGAATATTTAATAGGACCTATATATTCAATCAGGTTTGACATTCCAATAGCCACTCCGCAGACATGGTGGGTAACCTCAGATACCCGAGAGGTACTCCGGTAGCCTCAAGGACGGTGACAGGGAGGTTCTTGTTTACCCAGACTTGACACTACTGTTGTTCCAAACTATGAGACCCGGCAGGAGGATAAGTATAGCGTCATTCTAAACTAGCTTTAGAAGTGTACGTATATATATTATTCTGCCAGAGGGTTGTCGTAGTCAGTGGGAGCAGCGGAAGCATAGTGGGCAAGTAGCTTATGCCTATTTATAGACTTGAGCAAATATAGCGGAAATAGATCATCTATGTTTTGATGTGACAGTCATGGGTTTGACTTCATCAGAATAGGGGATGGATCTGTTAAGAAGGTAGTAGGGTGTGATGTCCTGGTATTTGGATGACATACACATATTAGGAAGTAAAATTCCTATACTACGATCGGTTATATTGTGGTCGTCACACAGTTGTTTCTCCACAAAGGATATGGATATAATATCTGACATTCTGGTTTCTAGATCTATGGTTTTAGATCTAGAATTGGGTAGTTTCCCAATCAGGGTACTTTGACAATATTCTAATAGTATTTTAGAATAGATGACTACTGGCATGGTGGTGAACCTACAGGTGATGGAGTCACCCTCTCTAAAGGTGTCTTACAGACTAAAGGAGAGGGACGTGCATGATTGGCAGATCACTTGCTTAGACAATTGAGTCAATCGTGAGATGTCAAGTACCACACCAGATGTTGTTTTTGCATTAGATGCGATAAGTTTATATTAATCCAATCCTGAAGAAACATAAGAAAGCGGTTTTAGAACATAAGTGCATGTTTTAAGGATTTGATGACGGCAGCCTCCTTCGGGAGACGGTTATCATTCCAGGCTTCAAAGATGACATGGATGGCAGAGTGATTGTCAGAGTTATAGTTTTTCCTCTGACGAGGGACAGTATTATGGACAGGTGGTCCAAGAGGATACTGTGGGAGGCATGGTGCTGGATACTGATTAGGTTCAGTTATCAATACAGTCCAAGAAGTTTGGATTTGAAGTTCATTTATGAACTAGGTCCCATCAGATATCCAGACATAATCTAAGACAGGTATTACTCGATTTGGGAGATGGTTTTCTCCGCAAACTTGAAATTAAGAGAGATATAGAAAGAAACATCAGGGCGGATCCACTCACTGAGGCTATTTCTCGAACACAATAGTTTTACAAACGAGCTTTGTGAAACTGATTAGTAGAGATTGGATGTTCGGTATCACACGGGCTATGAGTATGCGACATCGCAATAATTAGCCTTGAGTGCAAGTGGGAGATTGTTGGCTATAACGCCCTCAAGTCAATTATTGGATCGCAGGTACCTGATTGCAATGATTGAGGGAGGACCTATATCGATAAAACAGTCTTACTCGAGATGATAGTATGCTATCTGGTTTGTCTTTATCATCATGTAAATGTTGATAAAGCCCATAGGATTCTTGCTTGACTGCCAGCAGTATGATGACGATCATATATGTGGGAGCTGGGGTCTATAAGCACATCTTTAAAGCGTCCCAAGTCGTGGGAGTTTCGAGACAGGGCATCGATACTCCAGAATAGACCAGTGTATACATTCGAGACCCCGACGAGGGGCGGTGGCCGGTCTCACAAGCAATTGGTGTTAGTAGATTCACCTAAGATGTATACAGGTGCTCATTGGGTTATGAGTACACCGGACAGGACTCGCAGGAAACTTGCTAGTTGGTATTATACCTAGCGTCAGATAGCAGTTCCCTGGTGACATGTGTACAGATTAGTTCATCGACCTGAGGTCGTCATTTGTCTCGTGTGAGTTCCCACTGTGCTTTGATTTTTACCCTACCACGGGTCAAAGGAGTCATGCAAACAGGTGTTTTTTGGGTACAGTCCCGAGCCACATGGAGGCAGTGAGCAGATCATCGGGGATTCGTCTCTCCCGGTACTGGGGGTGAGATCGCGCTGTGTTTAGGAGAGCCATTACACGAAATCCCTGGCCAGGGTAATCGAGATTTACTGGTAGGTATTCCAGTAGTATCTCAGGGTGTTTTGGGCTGCTCTCTGACACGACTTATACAGCTATTGGGGGTCTGACGTTTACCGGCCCCTAGGCCCTATATGCGATACTCATGGACGAATGGACCGGATTGTACGGATATTGTCACTGTCAGGCTCAGTAGGGTTTCTGGATGAGTTCGCTCCTCAGCTCCCCTTCCGATCAATACATAGGCAACCGTTACGTACAGCTTGTACCTCTGACATGCTAGAGGTTATACCCAGTGCCAGTGTGTTGATGAGTCATTAGAGTCCCCCACAGACAGTTTCCCAAGTTCGGGCGAAACGTTGTAGAGGCCGTATGGTTTTATGGCAGGGTTCGGAAAATGCACGTGCGTTTACGCATGTGTCATATTTCGGGCAGATAATACTGGTGGGCTTTGGTTTAAGCCGGATCCGAGTATTATACTATGTAGATATAATATCTTTGTCAAAATTGCATTTGTATTCGGTCGTAATACAAATGCGGGTATGTTTATACTATTACGGGGTTATCCTGAAATTCGTTTCGGGATCGCTTTTGGAAGTTGCCAGTTTCCAGTTTTCGATCAGCCGTATTAAACATTCGGTTTAATACGGATTTATGTTTTCATCATTGGGTGAGTCATGGTTCTAGAAGATTCTAGAAATGGTGACTAGGATTAGTGACTCATCATGGCATTAATTATTTGGTGACTAGGTTTTCATGACTCATTAAGCATTAATTGTTTCATTTAATGTTTTGTGCAAGGTGTTATATGACTCATGCTTTGTTTTAATGTCATGATAAGCTTTGGTTTATGGTCACCTTCCTTTACTCTCCTACACTCACCCTCCTCTTCATATATTATGGCCGGCCCCCTCTTGCAAAGAGAGAGATTATTTTTGATTAAAACATTATGGTTTTGGCTTCATGAAAATTAGATTGCTCATTTCTCATTTCGATCGATCCAAAAGGCAACTTCATTAACCGTTCGTCCATAGCTTTGGACGTAACGAGACAAAGTGTTCTACTTATTCTCTACATCAATCTTGGTCATCTCTTTTAGCAAACTTGATGATCGAGTTGCCTCGGTTCAGAGGCGGGAGCCCGTTTAAAGATCCGTCGACGTGGTGCCACCTGGACGACGAGACCGGAGATCAAGCGAGTTCGGATCAGCTGCAACAAAGCGTGGGATGATGGTTGAAGAGCGAAGGATTCGGATCGTCTGGTATAACATTTCTACTCACTTTACAGTATGTTAGTTTAGCGTTAATGGCAGATCCTGGGATATAGTATACGATAGCGCCAGTTGTATAAAAGTTTTTGTTCCGCATTTTGGCGTCTGAAAGACGGCCGGGGCGGCGCTACCGTGGACTTACAGTCTGTAGGACGGGCATAAGAGTGGCCTGGTCGGCCACTGCGGGTCTTTTCTCGCATGCTTCGGGACACGTCATCAGCCACGTGTCACGATCTAGGAGATCACCGATATCGAGCATCATCATTAGCCCCCCACTCTCGTCCCGACCTGTTCACGGGTCGGGTCGAGGGTGGTCTGCCGGGTCACCGGAGGTGAGCTCCTCGTCGTAGATTTCGTGAGCGTGTGTTCCCGGGCAATCAACTGTATCTTCTTGGTGATGTCAGCGGATCAAGGGCCAGATCTCGCATTAAAGAGAATGTGTCGGATCATGCGTACGTTCATCGAAGCGACGGCCCACGTGTTGGGAGCTGGTTGGCTAACGTGACAGGCCGCAGACTTCTGGCGTCTGATGGGATACGGCCATTGCGCGTGCGACAGGTGGAGCGATCGCGGCCGTCGAATGTGCTGAGCCGTTTCGATGGGAGATGACTGTCGCCGTAGGATGTGTACGCCGGCAGTTATAAACAGAGGCGGGGTCCTTATCATGGCCCATACCTCTATAAATTTTCCTCGTCCTGCGTCTCGTTAGCTCGGTGCTCCCCTTTTAGGTCGGATCTCTGCGTTTCCCCTTCCGAGGACCCATCCTCTTAATCAGGTTAGATGTCTTCTTCTGAAGAGTTTGTAGAAATAGATCGGGTAGGGTCTGAGAGCCCCCTGTAGATTCTTCTTCTTCTTCTTCTTCTTCCTCTGCTTCTTCCTCTGCTTCTTCTGCTTTTTCTTCCACTGAGTCGGAGTCTTCCCGGGAAGTTAGGGTCAGATCCCCTTCTCGGGGCCGTGAGATGGGGTGGTTCCCAGAGCGGATGTCACTGATGCCCCTGGTGTGTCATCCGTGGTGAGGTACGAGGACGAGCTTGCCACCGCTCGGGCTCGTTTCCATATCCCTCCCGGCTATGCACTACGTTTGGCCGAGGACGGAGAGAGGGTAGATCAGGTACGGGGTAAAGAGATTGCCTTGTACCTGGAAGCCTTTTGGGTCGGGATGCGCCTGCCTTTCTCTTCCGAGATTGTTATAGCGCTGAATCATTTTGGGATAGCCCCGGGCCAGCTAGTGCGAACTCCTGGAGGATTCTCCTTGGGTTCTTGGTCCGTCTGAAGTTGCAGTCGATCCCTTTCAGACTGTCCACCTTTGCCTCTTATCTCATTTACAAAAGCCACCCTGGCACTCGCACGGGCGAGCCGAGGTGGGTATACCTCTCGTTTAGGAAGCAGCGGGGAAGTACTCCCGGATCGGGGGTCGTCGTCGTGCCTTCTTCCATCCACGATTGGAAGAAGAAGTTTTTCTTTGTTGGGCCGCCTGAGGGTGAGGACTGGCCTGTGTTCACCCAGTGGTCTAGGGATAGGTATCGGCGAGAGGGCTAGTCGAGCGATCCCGACGCGCTGAAAGTGGCGGAGTGGGAGCCCATTCCTCGAGCCGACGTGCTGCTTTCTGAGCAGGTCCTGAGTTGGGCTGGGCTCAGCCCCGCCCAGTTCACGGGTAAGTTAGGAGTTTGCAGGCGATCTGTTAGAATTGCGTTTATTTTACTTTTACTCGTGTTGCTGACTCCATTGTACCTTGTCTTGTGCAGACCCGATGGACGCGAGCAAACTTCGAGCGGCCATGCGCGAGCTGAAGAAGGGATCAAAGACTGGAGGTGCCAGCTCTTCCCGCCCGATGTCGGCCCCGGCTCCCCCGGCAACCGCCCCACCCCAGCGTTCGAGTGCGGGCCATGCCCCGGAGCCCAGCCAGGCGCTGAGCCGAAAGCAGGTTCGGGAACAGGAGGCCGAGGCTTCGGTGATGGAGACCGGCTCCCTGGCGTCGTCTCTCAAGCGGTTTCCCCCGGACGGTTCCGTGGACCTCGGCCTCCCCGATCTTAGTGGACGAGGGGAACCTCCACTTTGAGGTGCCCTCGGGGCTCTCCGTTGCTGACAGCTTGCTGGCGGACATGGAGAGGTCGGCCGGAGGCAAGGTTCCTCGGGGGACCCTAAGGGCGCAAACGGCGGCGATCGCCCAAGAGGCCGTGCAGGTTAGTGCTCGCACTTTACTTGATTTTTCTCTCAGCGTCTTACCATTCGTGAGATTTGGTGCCTCCCTTTTCTCTCTGACCCCCTCTGATTTATTCAGTTCCTCCAGCACGTTGCCCTCGTCGTCCAGATGGAGCATGAAGAAATTGCCCCGGCGATGCGGGCGGCGGGCGAGCTCTCCTCGCCGGAGGAGAACTCGAAGTTGGAGCCGGAGGCAGCGATGGCGAGGGTCGCCATCCTAGAGGGAGAGGTGGCGGCCGGGAAGCAGGAGGTCGCGGCCGGGAAACAGGAGGTCGCCAGGTACCGCGAGGCCGCCCAGTTCGCCGAGGCCAAGCTTCACGACTCCAAGCTGCCTGTCGGCACCCTGAAGAATTCGGCAGGCGCCCTTCGGAAGGAGCTGGAGGAGGCGGTAGAGGGGGCGAAGCGGGCCGAGCTCAGGACGGCGAAGGTGGTGGAGAACTACAAAAAGTCGGGCCATTTTTACGCCGACCTAGCCACAACCACTACCCTCATCTGGCACGAAACCCTCGACGCCGTTAAAGCTCGGATGACGGAGTTCCCCGATGAAGAGCTCCGGAATGAATATTCTCGCGGGGACGACGCGCAGGGGATGCCCTCGGGAGCACTGCCGGGGAAGGGACTCCCGTCGAGGGCGGCGCCGAGGCTCCTGTGATGGGCGCATCCCCAGTCGTGGTCGATGTTGAGCTCCCCGGGGTTGCGCCCAGCCCTTAGGCCTGAAACCCCTCATCTTCTTGTTTCTTTTCTTTTATTGCATCGGGAATTTTGTAGGCCTCCGGGCATTTTTGTTAGACTGGGGAGCCCATAATACCTTTGTAGAGACTTTTGATTTTTGTGAATAAAAATCTTACTTTGCAGTTTCTTTGCGTGGGCATTATCCTTTTGTTTATGGGGAACATTCGTATTTGCACGGTTCAGCCTTCACGCCGGGTCGGTTCTTCGTCTGGCGATCGCACGTCGAGTTGAATTCGACTATTTGTCAAGTGTGCAAAGACCGGTGAAGGGTCGGTACCTCCGTGGCCCCGAAGTCGAGGTTGGGATTGCTTAGACGTGGATGGCGTCATGGCGAGGGCCTGGACCGTGGCGTTGGCGGTTTCTAACACCAGCTACGGATGACCGAGCATGGTAGATGCTCGGTTGCCTTTGGCGAGGGCTTAGGTATTAGGCTTCGTGGGGGTAGTGAACGGCATCCATCATAACCGAGCATGGTAGCTGCTCGGTTGCCTCTTGGTGATGGCTTCGATCCTTAGCGCCGGAAAGGCCGTAAGAGGTGGCTAAGGATGGACTGAGCAGTGAAGCTGCTCAGTGGTCTCTGGGCGAGGGCTTCGATCCTTGGCGTTGTGGAGTAGGGAGTTACCCGCCAGGGATAGCTGAGCAGGGTAGCCGCTCGGCTGCCTCTTGATGAGGGCTTTGATCCCTGGCGTTGTGGGGTGGGAAGCTTCCGGCTGGGGATAGCCGAGCAGGGTGGCCGCTCGGCTGCCTCTTGGCGAGGGCTTTTGATCCTTAGCGCGGGAGGGGTGCTAAGGACGGTCCGAGCAGGGTTACTGCCCGGTGCCTCTTGGCGAGGGCTTTGATCTCTGCCATCGTGGGGTAGGGAACTACCAACCAGGGATAGCCGAGCAGGGTAGCCGCTCGGCTGCCTCTTGGTGAGGGCTTCGATCCCTGGTGTCGTGGGGCAGGGAGCTACCAGCCAGGGATAACCGAGCAAGGGCGGGCCCGGTTGCCTCTTGATGATGGATTTTGATCCTTAGCGCGGGAGGGGCTGTAAGAGGCCTACTAAGGATGGGCCGAGCAGGGTTATTGCCCGGTGCCTCTTGGCGAGGGCTTTGATCCTTAAGGACGGGCCGAGCAGGGTTACTGCCCGGTGCCTCTTGGCGAGGGATTTGATCCCTGGTGTCGTGGGGTAGGGAACTACCAGCCAGGGATAGCCAAGCAGGGCAGCCACTCGGCTGTCTCTTGGTGAGGGCTTTGATCCCTGGCGTCGTGGGGTAGTGAACTACCAGCCTAGGATAGTCGAGCAGGGTAGCCGCTCGGCTGCCTCTTGATGAGAGCTTCGATCTCTGGCGCTGTATGGTAGTGAAATACCGGCCAGGGATAGCCGAGCAGGGTAGCCGCTCGGCTGCCTCTTGATGAGGGCTTCGATCCCTGACGCCGTGTGGCAGTGAACTACCAGCCAGGGATAGCCGAGCAGGGTAGCCGAGCAGGCTGCCTCTTGATGAGGGCTTCGATCCCTGTCGTCGTGGGGTAGGGAGCTACCAGCCAGGGATAGCCGAGCAGGGTAGCCGCTCGGCTGCCTCTTGATGAGGGCTTCGACCCTTAGCGCTGGAAGGGCCGTAAGAGGCCTGCTAAGGATGGTCCGAGCAGTGAAGCTGCTCAGACAATTCTGGAGGTTGTGTCCGACCTTCCTGGTGTAAGTATGGGGAATAGAGACAGTCGTGGGCAACACGTGTATCGAACACGCATGGGGAAGGTGAAGCGCCGGAGCCGCGTCGTTTCGATTTCGCCAAGAAGAGCTCGAGGTCTGCCGTGTGGTAGCACAGCTGTGGGTGAAACGGGCGACTGCTGGATTTTCGAGGGCGAAGCGGGCTATAAAGCGGAGGGAGTGTTGATCACTCCTTTCTTCACACCCAAAACATATGAATGGAGGACTTCCCTTTCACGGTCCCCGAAATCGTAAATTTCGAGGACGCGTACCTCTATGACCAGTACTGCACCGAGAACACGGTGCAGCTAGTGATTGGCCGCATTGAGGATCATTTCGGCCGACCGCTTCCCCGGCGCTCCCCCTTGCTTCAGCTGTTGATGTACTCCATCTGGAGGGCGTCGCCGGGGCTCTACAATCCCTTGTCCGAGCAGCTGAGGGACGAGATGGTTGGTAAGTTAAGGTCCTTGCGGTGCTTCGGCCTGATCTCCGCGGGTCGGCGGGATCGCTCGGTGGTGCTCATCCTTGAGTGCTATCAATTAAGGCACCACACCGACATTCGTGGGCGGCATCAGAGGCAAAGGGCTGAAGCGGCGAGGGCTCGGCTGGCGGAAATATGCTCGGAGTACTACGAGCAGTGATTCCTGTACCCCCTTCCTCCACTATTGTAATTTTTCTTTTTCGGTGTACGACTGAGGAGCCTATAGTACACTTTGAATAAACAAACTCTTCTTTTTGCAATGTTTTATTGATCTTTTCTTATTATATAAACAGAAAGATCCTGAGAAAGTTTACATTGCCTTAGTAAAAGAAGTACAAGCTAGTAGATGTTCTTTTTATTTGCGTAGCTTGAGCCCCTCGGATGTCTGTTGGCCTCCGCGACCGGCGCGGGGTGTTGAGCCTCGTAGGTATCCGACATGCCCTCCGCTGACACGACCATAATTTGCCCGATTGTCAACTCGCCGGGAAGGGGATGCTGCTCATGCTCGCGGTCAGCTTGCCGCTTGTCCCGCAAGCACGCTGCAGGGTGTCCCGAACGGATGAGCTCCTCGATATAGTTTCGGAGCTGCTTACAGCTCTTCGTGGAGTGGCCTAGCGATCTGTGAAAACCGCAGTAGGGGGCCCAAGTACGCTTTGCCGCCATGCGCGAGATTGGGGGGAGCTTGAAGAACCCCTCGCTCTTGGCCTCCTCAAGCAGTACCGTCTGGAAGACGTTGAGCGGGGTGTACTCCTGAAACCCGGGGAGTAGAGATTTGGCCGCTCAAGTTTCTTTCTCTCTTCCCTCGCCCTTTTCTTCTGGTCAGTTTGCTCTGCCCCGGGGAGATTTGCATTCACCTCGGACTCGAGCTGGATCTCACGCTCGGTCCAGGCCTTTACCTCGGTCATGGTCTTAGGCTGCGCTAATGCAAAGGAGCGTAACCACTCCTTATGCCTAAGACCAGACCTCAGGGCTGCGATGACTGTCTCGTCCCGATGTTCGGGGACCTCGAGAAGGGCATTGTAGAAGCGGGGGACGTACGCTTTGAACGTTTCTTTATCCCCGCTCTTGATCGTGAAGAGGTGGTCGACGGTCCGTTTTGCCGTCTGTTCCCGATGAAATGGCCGAGGAATTGGGTGGCCAAGGTTGAGATCGAGCGTGGCGCGATTCCTCGGAACCAGTCTCGTCCGGAGCGAATGAGAGTGGCCGGGAAAGCTCGGAATTGGGCGTCGTCAGAGTTGTCTTGGAAGCTCATCCCGGCCGTGAACGCGTCCAGATGGTCCTTCGGGTCTGACTTCTCGTCGAAGAGTGAAACCTTGGGGGCTTGTTTCGGGAGGAGACATGGACGGCGAGAAGCTCCTCGGTGAAGGGCTTTGTGAGTGAGTCGGCGGCGTATTTAGCCTCGTCGCTCGAGTGGCGGCCTTCTCGATGCATGCCCTCGATCTTCTTTCCGAGGGCGTTGAGCCGGTTATGGTACCCCGACGATTCGACACATTTCGATCTTTGGCCCCTGCCGTTGGAGACATGCGTTTAGTCGCGGCCTCGGTTCCTTTCAATGAGGTTTCTTAGGTCGCCCGATGAGGTAGTCTTCGAGTTGCCGTGACGAGTCCCGTTCGTGCGACCCCGTCGAGGGAGGGGGTGTCGGTCATGCCTGGGAGCAGGCGAGCTGACCGACATCTCCTCGGGAGGGACAGGAGCGTGTAGGGGTTCGGGGCGAGGCACTTAGGCGACATACCTCGTTGTTGAACTGTGGGGCGCCCAACGGGTCATAGAATACGTCGGCCCGGGAGATCTGCGGCCGTGAGAGGCAGCGAGGCGGTGGTCGGCAGTGCCGACGCGAGCAGAGTCTTCTCTCCTTCTGTAGGGGTCCCGGTCCCGAGGTGGGGGAGCGGCGACCTGGGGAGCTTGCCCCGCCGTTTGGACATGGACGAGCGCGTCCACGACGGACGCGAGTCGATCTATCCGGGCGGCTAGGACGTTGATGGCATCCGGGGGAGGAGATTCATCCGCGCCTCCATTGTGGGGGAGGCGGCGGCTAGTGCTTGGATCGTCGTGGTGACCGCTCGCCATTGGGTTGAGATCGGAAGATGAACTTTGTTGAGTGGAATCAAGGTTTCTCACAGACGGCGCCAGCTGACGCGGTGCGAATCGCGTCAAGATGTTACCTTCCGTTGATCCGCTTTTGGCGATGATGGACGGCCGAGATTTGAGTTGGAGGATAGTTGTTGGAGTGTGTGGATCTCAATGGGTTTGAGGTTGTTGGGGCCGAGCTACCTGCAAGGAAGTCCCGAGGTGGTTGTACCACCGAGGACCCTCCGACAATCAAGTTAGACAGGAAATCTGAACAGAGTAACGACCTGGTGAGTGAAAAATGACTTACTTGAACCGTCTGAAGGAGGGGTTTATATAGCGGCGGCAACAGACAGGCAGGTGCGAGAATCACGCCGGCCGTTACGCCCCCGACGTCACGCCTGTGTGATGGACGGGATCTCCCATTAATGGCGAGACAGGGTCGTTAATGGGGATCGTGATGGCGTGGAACGTGAGATCGTGGGCAGCGGGAATCTCGCGCATGGCGAGATTCGTGGAGGCGAGGCGGAAGCACCTGCGAATGATGCCGTCGGTCGGTCGAAGGAACCGAGCAAGATGAGCTCGGCGCGGGCTCGGGACCGAGTGGGAGGCCGGGCTATCTTGGTTCTGTGGTAGCCCGGAGACGAGTTGAAAGACCCGAGGAGGCCAAATGTGCAGGAGGCTCGGAGGTGAGCCAGCGGTCGTCTGTAGGACGGGCATAGGAGTGGTCTGGTCGGCCATTGTGGGTCCTTTCTCGCACGCTTCGGGACACGTCATCAGCCACGTGTCACGATATGGGACATCACTGATATCGAGCATCATCACTACTTCTTATCAAAACAAACACTTAAAGTACATGAAGTAAGCCTGCTTGCAGTACTTTCATACTATTTCATGGTAAACAAACATGCCCTGGGAGAGAGGGGGGGGGGGAGACGAAAAAGAAGAAGGGGAGATAGGCGACGGTTGCTTTTAAGAATGACTTGTGGGTTCCATGTGTCGATATGGGATTGGCGAGAGAGGAGGCCGCTTGCTTGGTGAAATGTTAAGTGGGAAGGAATCTGGGATCATAGCGGATTAACCAGTTTTAGAAAATGCTTACCCTAACCATTGAAATATCTATCAAAACCTATCGAGGAGACAAACACCAATTTAAATATCCCATGCAAAAGAGGTTGCCCGTCCTTTCTTTCTCGGCCGTTTCCTAAAAGAGGATGTCCATAGTGTTTACATGGCCGTTCTTTCCGATCGTCACATGGTGTGTCATCCAAACATTTTATAGTCGTCAAGCACAAGTTTGTAAACCTTTAGATACAACCTGTCTTTTAAATAATTTCATGCAATTTCAATTATTATTCCGTTGTGTTGATATATATGATTGGTGTGAGAACCGACGGATCCAAACATGACCCATCGGTCGGGTCAGGATTACCTTTTGTATGGATTTACAGGTTGGGACTCAATGGTTTATATCATGGTACAGTTTGGTATCATATTATACATTAAATCAGTTGATGATTATTATTATTTTAAACAATTCTTTTGGAGAATGTATCTTGTAAATTTTATGCTTTAGGCATTTTCATCGACTTCTCCTGCATCCAAGTCAGCATCTAAATTCTCTATTAAAAGATTAGATGGAAAGAAACACGAGTAGACTCCAACGCAGTACAACAACGATTTCTGTTCATCAAGGACGCCGTCATTTTCATTTTTATGAATTAACAATTAAAATAAATCAGTCACTTGCACATCCAAATTACTGTACAAGCATGAGTAAGGAAAATATAGAACTGGCATCCAAAAGGAATGCAGGATACTTTCTCTTTACTATTAACTATGAAATTCTAAGTACAATAGCCACTCACTCTTCATCTCTTTTGTCATGATCAACCCGAAAGAAGAGAGAAAAAAAGGAGGACGAGAAAAGAAATCTCAAAGAGAAAAAAGGAACTCAAAAAAAGATTTCAAGAAAAATAAATGAAAACTTAAATCTCTGCCCCACCCTCCCATTCTTTCCTGTAATAATCTTTCCTTAAACTGTGTAGTGTGATTGGATGTTCTCGAGATCTATTCCTTTGAGCTTCATGACTGACTCTACATGCCCCTTGAGTGTGTGAAGCTCCCTAAGCCTGCAAGAAAAAATTAACGACGCAAGTCCGATTAGTTTTTCGATTAGCAAGCCTAAAAAATTTCGGCAAAACTCATAGGAAACTTTGATCGGAATGCACGAATCATACACAAATATTGGGGTAAAATGGGAATTATCAATTTGATTGTAAATAATGGAAAAGGATTGATTGCACAAAGCGCCCCTATCCCGCAAGTGATTTATTAGCACAAACATTCTCTACGTTCATCGACCAAGGCACATAAAAACACCGTATTCTACTCTGAACAACAAAAACAAGTTTTAGAGTGAAATTATACTCTCATTTTAGTTGTTTAGAGGTGTTTTCAGTGGTTCGATCAAGATGAACAGAAGTGATGTTTGCGCTAATAAATCACTCGAGAGGGTATACCTGCTATAAGGAGTAAATTACAGAGGGTTTTGTGCAATCAACCCAATATAACAATATGAGAATGCTTGGAAATCTAAGGGCTTGGGGTTAGGATAATCGGAGTTATTTTTTACTCAAAGGTATATGTTATGCAAATTGGGGTCTGCAAGGCCAATAAGTTGGTTGCATTGGTTGGCTTTGGAATCATCCCAACTTCAGAACGCTTGCTTTCTTTCCTTTCTTTGGTGTTAAGATAAATTACGAACGGATTTTACATTGCTCTGGTTATATCGAACTATAAGAAGTTAAAGTCAAACATGATAGAAATTTATAATTTACCTTGCAACCTCAGCTCGTCTCTTAGCCTGTTCGGCTAATTCAGACAACTCTTTGTTCCTATCGAAACGGCCGGAGGAAGAAGCCTCATCCTTATGAAGCCCGTGTATTGTTCGCTGAGCATGGGCCCACTGTGCCTCCCTCTGCCCCTTCCCATAATCCTTCTGTCTTGTAAACGCCGTCTGCATATTATTTCATTTTAAACACGAATTTAGGTGAGATGGGTCGCCATAAATTAGTTTTCAATGATTTAGTTTGAAGATAGTGAATGACCCTGTTTTCGAGTAGGTTGTCCCAAGCTCTTCCGCTTAGGGTGTAGCGGATAATGAACTTTAGGATATCGAGGGGTATGTAGAAGATAATGCTGTAAAGCCATATAACTCCTGCCCATCCCCAGCCGATACCATGGATACGGGCAAAGCCCCAGTCTGCATATACTGCAATCACCGTCGCCACCTGCAGAGTCATAAAAAATTCTTTAATTGTCAGTGAAATGTTTTATTAGGAAAATTGACATATATTTGCTAATATTTGTATCTATCTTCAACTGTACAACAATAATGGCAAGTCTTTATCCCAAAAGGCATAAATATTTTTGAAGACACAAAATTTTGCTATAAAACTTAAGCAATCACTACTGTTTTAACTTAATATATTAAGATATTTCTTAGATCTTTTTTATAAAAAAATTTGTCTACTATGTGTAAATGTGTACATCATATGTGAAAAAGACGAGAAATTTTTAAACCGGCTCCATCCGTGTTTGTTTAAACCTGATCCTGCTCTTATTTCCCCATTACTCGATACTTGAGCATAGCATTTTTTGGGGCATTGGCCCGTAAGCCCTAACCTATGCATACAATACACCCACACAAACACACCCACACACACATCACACACGAGCACACACACGCACCCATGAATTTGCCCCAAAAGCGTTAATTTATGGTCATTTCCCCTCCCGGGGTTCGAACCCGGCACTCTCCCCAAGAGGGGAAGTGCCCATACCAACGGAGCTATTGCTCATTGGTTGAACACACAGCATTAGATGAATATTTACTTCATATTACAATATCAACAATAGAACAATATAGCTCCTAAACAGGTTGAGATAACTAGCTATGCCACTGAAGCAAAAAGCTTTTACATATATAAAGTAAATGAAAATGATTTAAGATTTTTTATGTGAAATCCAAACATGGGATCAAATAGGGGATCATAGATATCGAAACATAATCGCAACAGGAAACTGGAGAATGCAGGTTCTAAATAGTCCGCACACTTCTTATTATCTATTTTGGTTCTTTTTCCGTTTATTTCTTTTCTGTTTGTTTGGAAAGTTTTATATCAGCATTATTTGTGTGGGAGGATAAATCAAAGGATATAAGAGGAAGAAATCGCAGTTACCAATTGTGCAGCTGCGAAGGCACCAATGAGGAAAAGACCGGGGCGCTCGATATAGGACCAGCTCCTCGATCGAGTGACAAAGATAAGAGCCTGGCTCACTATGCTCACTTGCAGATATAGGGCTGCCATCAGCTCCTCGTCATTGTCTCTTATCCGTCTCACTCCAAAATTGTCCTGCAAGCAAAAAGATGCGGAATGTATTGGTCAAAATCTACTGAAACTAAACGGTAGTTTAGACAATGCAGTTGGCAACACTTTCATTATATCTTTTCTTGTAGGATTTGTTACAGTCAAGATTTTATTCAGGCCAAGACAATTTCAGTCATTCTGCTCCAACATTTTGTTTGTAGAATTAATCATTTATTTCTGCAATCTAAATCTACTAAGGACCACAATTATTTGAAAATTGTGTTATTTTTTACTGGGGTAGTTTAGGGGGTAGGGATGTCTTTATCTGGATTTTAATTGGAGATTGAATTTGTCGATCATATATAGAATTAATTGATTGACATCCTTCATATGTACCTCACGCGGCACTTATAACCTCTCAACCGGCTTATACACCCCGCATTAGCCCACATTCATGTCAAATGTAATATGCTAAAGCCGATCTATAGTAATCTTAAGGGTGTTCGGTATTGTTGCTGTTGTTGTTTTTGGCCTAAGGAAAGGGAAAGAAGACTAAATTTTTATATTTTAAAATAAATGGATAGCTACAAAAAGAAACTTAGATACATATAAACAAGATCAAGACTATTACAGAACAATAGCTCAAGATCGATCTTTTAAAAAAATAGATAATGCATTCCAATTGCGAGTAATTAATCCACTACTGAGATTCATGGCATCAAACAACTTTGTCACCCTAATGGATGTATAGGAGAAAACATCACAATGAACAATCTCTTTAGTCCTAAATTAAAACCTAAAGATTCCGTTATTTCATTATTTCAATTTATTCCAAACTACATTCGCACATACAAAGAATTATAAGTGCTGAATTATATATAAATGAAGGGTGTTGTATGCATCAGCCCCAAAATATTTAATAGAATTTTTCTATAATTAATAGAAAACATCGAACAAGAAAAATAACAATAGCACTCACCGAAAAGAAGTCAGTATCCCCCGCAATCCAGAAGAAAACCACTGTCATAACAGCAAGGTAAGTCCCCAGAACAACCCCCGTTGCAAATATCTCCTTCAGCTTCCAAGAATCCGGAACCGGTGAAGGCTTCACCCGATCCTTACTTATAGTCATAATCGTCCCATCATTCAGAATTGCTATAATCAAAACCATAAAAGGCGAGAAATCAAACTTCCATATCAGCGCAATCAGCATAAACCCAAGAACAACTCGAATTGTTATCGACACCGCGTAGATTGTGTAATTCTTCATTCTCTGAAAGATAGCTCGGCTGGTGAGGACAGCGCTGACGATGACGCTGAGCCCAGGCTCAGTCAGGACAATGTCGGATGCGCCACGTGCTGCATCTGTGGCGTCGGCCACGGCGATGCCGATGTCAGCTTTCTTGAGGGCAGGGGCATCATTTACTCCATCGCCTGTCATGCCACAGATGTGCTTTCGGTCCTGGAGGCGCTTCACAATCTCATACTTGTGTTCTGCATGTTTTAAATTGCCGAATGAGTTTAGAGATAAGCTCAAACTTATTAAAGGGTCTTTTATCACCACGGTAAGAAAATTGTTTCAACATCTTTTAGGTTATAAGATGATCTGAAAATATATAATTACAAAAATTTATGCAGCAACAAATTAATAATGCACATCAAGACATATGGCCTGACAAGATATTTAGTCTAGGTTCTCTACTGGTGGTCTGCCAGGAATTTTATTACTTGAGTAACAATTACATTTCTATATTGGGCAATGGAATTGCCAAAGCATGTATAGAGTTAGGAAGCAATATACAATGCGAAGATGAATGACATATCGCTAAACTTTCTACCCTTTAAGTCCTCTAAGCCATCAATTAAATGGGTCCCTTTCGTTTCATTTTATAATCATTAGCTATTTGTAATCTGTTGGGGATTCCGATTCCCTCATCAACATCAAGAACACAAGATCGCAAATCTATCACACCATGAAGAACATGTTGGAGTTTATAAAGACTTCAAGACAACCGAGAGCCCGATTCTGGTTCGACCAAATCCGGTATCCATTCAGAGGACAATCATCTCAAATTGGATTTCATTATGAGAAAGATGACATATAAGAGGACGATATACTTTGCATATCCCTCCTCATCTCTCTCATTTCCTATTTCCTTCTCTAGTTCTCTCCACACATGAGAGGGAGGCCACATGAACCCAAACATTAGACTGCATCTTGGCCTTAAGGTTCCTAACCAGAAGAGTATATTAATATTACAAGGAAAAAACCCTAACACACCCATCATTTATTGGCAGCCCACACCAATAGATGACCCGGCCCAAAAGGCCCAAGTCTAATATTGACATCCCGCAACCATTCGACCGCTCTAGGTGTGCCATCGGATACGAGAAACAACCCTAACATGTCGGAGATCTTAACACATACACGCACACGTGTGTTGGGAGGAGGGAGAAGGTACACACGGAACTATGCTAAACGGCCAACCACGTAATACATAATATATAACGAACAACGCAAGAACAAAAGAATCAAACCAGAGAGAGACAAAAGATTTGTTAATGAGGTTCACCTACCGTATGACTAGTCCCCGGCAGAGCGGAATCTCCAAAACTTTCACTGATGTTTTAGTCAAGATACACCAAGATCAAAGCCTAGAAGATTTCTTTCAAATCTCTCTTAGCCGTCACCCTCTCTCTATACAAATTTAATGGCCTTATTTTTCTCATATGGGAGAGCCTATTTATAGCTTAACCCTAATCCCATTTAAATTAGGATTCAACAGAATATGGTAAATATTCAGTTCACACGGAAAACCCACGCGTAGACGTTTGATGATGACTTCGTCAGCCGTCAGCCGTCTCTGTGTGTTGGTTTCAACTCCTTGGGTTGACGTCTGCCACGTCTTGATCAGGCGTCTGTCGATGCTCTTGATGCGGCTTAGACTTTGGTCCAGATTCGGTCCAGATGTCTGACCACGCCTTGGTCAGACGTTTGAAGACGCTCTGGTTTTGGCCCAAACATCTATCATTTTGCCTGGCTTTGCTCTGGCTTGATGCTTGTGCATGGGCAGACGTCTGAGCCTTTTTTGTTGAGACGTCTGAAGAAGATTCTCCACATTAACCACATGCGCATGCACCCACACACCCGCATGCGTGCACTAGCAGAGAGAGATGAGTAGATGACTAATAAATGAGTACTAACTCGTGTTTTCTTGTAGCCTGAGCTTTCTCTTGGAACCATCACTCGTTTGAGAAGCACCACATGATGACTTGTGTATAGCAAAGAAATATACAGTTTAAAAAACATGTATTGTGGTGAGGAAAATTACTCTCAACTTAAAATTTAAGAGAGGTCAATATTAAGTATCTGAAAAACAAATTATCAAGTCGCTTTTCCAGGCTAACAAGGAAAGTTTTAACAACCAATCTGATGTTATATACTTTATTTAATTAAACAACATATTAAACTTTCGGTGTGAAGCAAACTCATAGTATTATTTAGACGCATTAACTCATTATAACTAACAGCCCCTACTGGAGCATTTAATTAAGATCAGCCAAATTAGAAATTGCTTTCTCAGGAATTCAATCGCAAAGCTAATATTAGTGTTTCTATTAACCTCACTATCCTCTTTATAACAATATGTAAGGTTAATTGCAGAGAACGCCCTGCTTCTAGACCTCGTCCCAGATATCGGTATCAATCTGCTCTAGAATGCTTAATTTGGCAAGAGTGCTGACCAGTTAGGGGGTGTCAGGTGCTAATAAGCCAGTTAAGGAGTTATAAACGTTGGATGATTGATACATAGAGTCATAGATAGAGTGTGTTGCATGCAATTAACCCTAAAATTCAATAGAAATACCTGGAAAGACTCCGGCAAAGCCATCAGCCTTCTCGATGAGCTCATCAATAGGAATGCCAGTGAGATCATCGTTCTTCTCACCAAGGAGAGCAGAGGAAGGATACATATTAGTCCCCATACCGAGCCTACGCCCTGTTTCCTTCCCTATAGCCAACTGATCGCCTGTGATCATCTTCACATTGACCCCAAGGTTTAGAGCTTGACGAATGGTCTCAGCACTGTCGTGCCTCGGGGGATCGAATAGAGGAAGAAGCCCCAAGAACTGCCATGGCCCGCCTGCACTCTCCTTGGTTGCCTCAGGCACATCTTGCATAGCAGCTCCCAATGACCGAAGACCTCGGTCGGCGAATTTTTCGATGATGGCGTGGACTTTCCTTTTGACATCCTCCCTCATGTTGCAGAGCTCGACGATCTAGTGAAGTAAGTTGAAAATAAATCAAATGGTTAAAAAAAGTATATAAATAAACTATAGCACCTGCATTGCATCTTGGATAATTTCTAACTCAAATTGGGAGAAGGAATTCAGTCAATGAATACACTAATAGAAATACCATTAGTTAAAGTACTCTCACTGTCTATTTAGTTGTTTGGTTGGCCTATTAAGCAAGATATTTCTCTGAAATCAAGAATGATAAAAATGTAAAAATTTCTATACTACCTTTATAGTAGTGCAGATTCCAAAAGGTTTAGGTTAGCTTTGATAATTAACATCAAAATCGCAACAGTTATAGGGTTAGATTCTCAAACATGCTTATCGATTCTCAAACAATTAAAGAACAAGTAATCTGAAACTCCTTGAGGACTAGAGTCGAGTCATACTAATACAATTTGTATGTGCAGAAAAGCTAATTAGAATTTGAATCTCGTTCCTTCATAAATCTCTCTTCTCGCAAAACTTCTTCCTCGTAAATATAGAGACATGATTTACCTGTTCAGGAGCACCCTTGCTTGCCCGGTGCCATTTCCCATCAGAATCAATGTAGGTGATAGCCGTTCGCTTTTCCACTGGATTGAATGGCAAGAAATGCACCTCTTGTATGCCAGCACGAGCCTGTAAACGTCACAATCGAATGCTTCAATAGGACATTCTTACAAGATGCACGTGATTTTTTGCAAGGAAAATAAGTAATAACTATATTAAGATAGGTGTTAACGGGTGTCAATAAGCCCCTTGAGCTGGATTAGATATAAGTCGACAGAAGATGATGATGATGGAAACTAGACACACTTGACCCTTTAAAAAGTATGGTAATAGTAATAATAATCAGGGTTTACCTCTTTGGGGTCAGATAGCATGCCCACAATACAGGTATCGATAGCGTCTTGGTTTTCAACTCTCGAAGCCCTTGCTGCATAAAGAAGCACCGTTTCTCTATCCATGTTCTTTACAAACACCTGGCAAGTGCCAAAAAATACGAAAAGTGAGCATGACACAAGTAAAATCCCCCATCGTTTAACAACATGCTTAACTTCATATCTCGTTGAGATCTTGTCAGCAAGGTCAAATAATTAAGAAGAATTTGATGAAACACTCGCTAATAATATGCCATGGACAAAGTGAAGTTCTCATCTAATGTGTCTTGCAATTGATTCATAGGCTGATTTTGAAATTGTTGAAAATGCGGCATCTGATGCACTAACAGGACATGATTTTAG